>CAWUFW010014645.1:0-404023 GCA_963921515.1 Calotriton arnoldi | reverse complement strand
TAATGGTGCCAGAAATAGAGGGCCTAAAGGCCATGCCACTGGGCTCAGATCAGCAGAAGATTCCGCATCTTGAGATCAGCTCATCAAGCATAACAATAGTTAGTCCTTCTGACCCCACACCCCAGAATCTCATTCAAGGGCTACAACTCATCCATATCCCCCTGCCAGTCTTCATGGCTGAAGAGAACCGGGATGGCATGGCACTTGGCACGCTAACTCCACCATCAAGGACACTTGGCAATATTCCCAGAAATATTTTTTGCAAGAGTCATCTGGCACTAAAAGAACTATCTGAAACAGACAGTAAGGACCCCTGGCCCCCCACAGGGGTCAGGAGAAGACAGCTCCAACAAACGCCCTGACTCTGGACAGGTGCACACTGAACCATGTGAGAACTCCCAAAAAAAGGGACAAAGCATAACTCTGTTACACCTGCTCTATCGTTCAACATGAAGCAACAACATCTTCAGTCAAAGTAACATTATAAAACTGAGGAGTCAGATACCAGTGTTCACCGGGGTAACCTCCACTGACATTGAATACATCCAACCCAGACCAAGGGCACGAGCTGGATTCAACAAAAGACACTTGGGGCACACCGGACATGGCCAAGAAAGTACAGTGTGAAAGCAAACACTTCCTTGCCTGGGGCAAAGTCGTAGAAATATACCAGGAGCCTGGGTATCCATATCCGCATAGGAGGGCCACAGGCACTGAGTTGGGGAAAACAAGACTCCCACATATGCCCTACTCCATGTTAAAAAATGCATTAGGTGCAACTCCTCTAAACAAGGAAAAAGCAAATGAATCAGACCATAACATCCATTACATGATCCACCGCAGGGGAGGTTCCACACTGAACGAACAGGGATGGATCGCAAGGTTCCTAAACAAGCCACAGTCTGCAAAGTGACCCAGGGTAGAACAAGCAAGCAGCCCAGAACACATAATACCAACTCTCTGACTCTGCTCATGGAACATACACAATCTGGTAAGCAAGCTCAGTGACTAGGACTTTCTCGTTCCCTCCAAACCTTTTCAGTGATCGTCCTACAGGAGACATGGGCCCTGGAACCATTTGCAATCTGGGGGTTCTCTGTAATTCCGGGCAAGACGGAAACAAAATTGGTCACAGCAGAGGGGGCCTTGCAATCTACATGTCAACAGTGATTAAAGCCACCAGCAAGGAGCAAAGAAACGACTCTGACCATCTCCAAATATTACACATAACAATGGAAGAGGGGGAAAAGTAACTACAGTGACATTAGTAAACAGGTATCCACCAACCAGTTGCAAAGACCACGCAAAGACCTTGAAAAAACTGATTGAAAACCTCCTTAAAGTAGAGAGGTCCCATCCAAGCTCTATGATCATAGTAATAGGTGACTTCAACACAAAATTTCTAGGCCACCCATCAAGCAAAAAAATTACTGAGGCACAAGAGCACCAATGTAAGATCCAATATAAGCAAGAACTGGGCAAGGAAGGAGGGACATAAAGGTTCTCAACTTGTTTAGCAAATGGGAGCATATGGAACTTAGGGCCCTCAATGGTCAGTTCCAAGGTGACACCCCTCCTGCTCGGTCTTTCCACAACACCAATGGGAATTACTCAATTGATTATATGATATATTCCTGCCTTTGCTACAGCTAGTCCTCTCCTTTAAAATGGCCGAAAGATCAGAGAGTGACCATCTGCCTCATGAGCTAGAACTCACCTTTGCTGTGATCGAAACAGTTGCACTGCAGACCCAGCAGGCTCATTCTTTTCAGCCAACTTAAGGATGGTAAAATGGACCTCAACATCTATAGAATCACTGGTGCATAAAGCTGAAAACCATCTACAACAGACTTGGAGCAAAAGGAATTCAGCAAGAGAAAAGTGGGAAGCCTTTACAGACTCATTCTCTAAGCAACACTTATGTACACTTTGACAAAACATCAAGCAGAGTGGACACCAGAAACCACAGAGGAGGCCTCAGCCGGGGGACAAGGCACACAAGCTGCTCCGCCCATTGACATAGATGGTGTGCAAAGCACAGATAAAAATGCCATTCGCTGGCAGATAACTAAAGGTAGAACCACTGGAGCCTACGGCCCGAATGGAATCCCCTAGGCCATCTACAAGATTGATCCATTGAAATGGGCAGCGCACATGGTTCCTTTCTTCAATCACATCCTAGCTGGAGCTACGATAACAGCTTCAATCATAGTGTCCATTTTTAAAGGAGGCGACAAATCAAAAACAGAGAACTACAGACTGATAGCCCTTATTGACACTGAGGCAAAATATTGCGCAGGCATTCTGTTGGAGCAGCTCCTTGATTGGGCCAATATAAATTCAATCATCTCGATCAACCAGAAGGGACCACAACAAACATCATGCCATTGTCATTACTGCCTGACTCCTCCAAAGCAGCCAAACTCCCTCTTTAACTCTGCTACATTGATTATAAAGCAACCTTCGATTGTGTAAACCGAGACAGGCTTTATGGTGAGCTAAAAAATGGTCTATGCCACTGACCATCTTAACCCACCACACACCACCGCACCCTACAGATCCCACGCCGCCGCTGCTGGAGCAAAGTCACCGAAGACGAACTTCGGGCAACCCTCGCTCTCAGCCCTCCCTCCGACCCATCCAACACCGATGACGCTGCCTGCAACCTCAGACGATGGATGGACGACTGTGCCAACACCCTCGCCCCGCTGAAAAAGCTCACCTACAGTGACACCACCAAAAGAGCCAGCTGGTTCACCACGGAACTCCTAGCTTCCAAGCGTACCTGCCGGAAACTAGAGAAGAAATGGCACAGTGATAAGACACCGGACAGCCACACAGCCCACAAAGACGCCATCCGTAACCGCCACCACCTCATCAGGTCCGCCAAGAGAATCTCCTTCAAAGACCGCCTCGACAACAACGCACACAACAGCAAGGAGCTTTTCAACATAGTGAAGGAACTCTCCAACCCCAGCTCCAACACCAACGACATCCCGCCGTCGCAACCCCTGTGCGACTCCCTCGCCACCTTCTTTCACCGCAAGATCGCCGACGTCCACGACAGCTTCAACACCCAGACAGCCCCAACTAAGATCGATGCACCAGACCCGCCGCACACCATCGACCACGACCCCCTGCCATCCTGGGCCAGCGTAAACATCGAGGACACCATCAAGACCATGAGCACAATACACTCCGGCTCCCCGTCAGACCCTTTCCCGCACCACATCTTCAACAAAGCCAGCAGCTCCATCGCACCCCACCTGTGCAACGTCATCAATCTCTCCTTCGAGACCGCGACCTTCCCAGAGAGCTGGAAACACGCAGAGATCAACGCCCTACTCAAAAAACCCAAGGCGGACCCGAGAGACCTCAAGAACTTCCGGCCCATCTCCTGCTTCCGTTCCCAGCCAAGGTCATCGAGAAGATCGTCAACAAACAGCTAACCCGATACCTCGAAGAAAACAGCATCCTGGACCCATCCCAATCGGGGTTCCGCAGCAACCACAGCACTGAGACTGCCCTCATCGCCGCCACCGACGACATCAGGATCCTGCTGGACAATGGTGAGACCGCAGCCCTCATCCTGCTGGACCTCTCCGCCGCCTTCGACACTGTCTGCCACCGCACTCTACGCACACGCCTCCACGACGCAGGAATCCGAGACAAGGCCCTGGAATGGGCCACCTCCTTCCTCGCCGGCAGAACCCAGAGAGTCCGCCTCCCACCATTCCGATCAGAAGCCTCCGAGATCATCTGTGGCGTACCCCAGGGATCGTCCCTCAGCCCAACACTGTTCAACATCTACATGACCCCGCTCGCACGCATCGCCAGACAACACGACCTCAACATAATCTCCTACGCCGACGACACTCAACTGATCCTCTCCCTCACCAAGGACCCCTCGCCGCCAAATCCAACCTCCATGAAGGAATGAAGGCCGTCGCCGATTGGATGAAGATCAGCCGACTAAAACTGAACACGGAGAAGACAGAGGTCCTCATCCTCGGCTCCAACCCCTCAGCCTGGGACGACTCCTGGTGGCCAACGACGCTGGGAGCAGCCCCGACACCCACCGACCACGCACGCAACCTGGGAGTCATCCTCGACTCAACGCTCTCCATGGACAAGCAAGTCAACGCAGTCTCATCCTCCTGCTTCAACACCCTCCGCATGCTTCGCAAGATCTACAGGTGGATCCCGACAGACACAAGAAGAACAGTCACCCAGGCCCTCGTCAGTAGCAGACTTGACTATGGGAACGCCCTCTACGCGGGAGCCCCGGCCAAGCTCATCAAGCGGCTGCAACGCATACAAAACACCTCCGCACGCCTGATCCTCGATGTACCACGCCACAGCCACATCACCCCCACCTGAGGAACCTGCACTGGCTCCCCGTCGACAGGAGAATCTCCTTCAAACTCCTCATCCACGCACACAAGGCACTCCACAAGACTGGCCCAGCCTACCTCAACAGACGACTCCTCTTCTACGTCCCCAACCGCCAACTCCGCTCCGCCGACCTCTCCCTCGCCACCGTCCCTCGCATTCGAAGAACTACCACCGGCGGCAGATCCTTCTCCCACCTCACCGCCAAGACCTGGAACACCCTTCCACTAAGCCTACGACAGACCCAAGACCTGTTGACCTTCAGGAGGCTACTCAAGACCTGGTTGTTCGACCAGTAGCAGCACCCCCCTTTTCTTTTTCCCTAGCGCCTTGAGACCCTCACGGGTAAGTAGTGCGCTTTACAAATTCTGTGATTGATTGATTGATTGATTGAAGAGTCATCAAAAAACTACACTCCAACACCGGGGTCAGAATTAAGTTGAGGAGTGGGGCCAATCTATCAAGGGCCAATCCAACATCATGTGGACTCAAACAGGGGTGTGTCTTGGCCCCCATCCTTTTCAAGATATTCTTGGCATACCTTCCATCAACTCCCATACCCTGAAACTTGGCTCCATACTCCTCTCAAATCTCCTCTATGCCGACAACCTGGTGCTGATTACCCGGACAAAGGTCAGCCTGCAACATTTTCTGAATGTCACTCAACAATATTCTACAAAAAATGGCCTGACAATTAACACCAAGAAGATCAAAATCATGAACTGCTCCAGAAGAACAAATAACAAGTCAACTCGTTCCTCGACTCTACCAAGGTCAACAAATTCAGCAAATACAAATACCTGGGCCTCATATTCTATATCAAGGGAACCTTTGAGCCCCAAAAGGAGTAAATCAAAAGAAAAGGGACTGCACTGGCAGCAGGGCTAAGGGCTCTGTTTAGAAATCTGAATGGGCTGTCATATAGCCCCATATTAGAAACTGCCAGGGCAAAGGTGATGCCCATTCTGGCATATGGAATTGAAGCCCTTTGGGGTGCAAACTGAAAAATCCTGGGCACAACCATCATAAGAATCTACAGGGAAATCTTCCAACTCCCCAGTTGCACCACACCAGCCCATATTCGACTGGAATTTGGTCCAGTCAAACAGCCAAGCATGCCGCATTCACCAACATTTGTTACAGGCTTAAGTTCTCCGAGAAGAACACCATAAACCACAATGTATGACTGGAAATTACCAACAAATCCCACTCAGCAGCCAGAGAGTACCTTAAAATATCAACTGAGTTGTTGGACTAGCACAATTTTAGGCTGCATCACCCAGCAACGAAATATTCAAAAGCCCATCAATAAAACATAAAAACTAATATCATCCTTATAGGAGAGGTCAACTCTTGAGAAACACGTACCCGCCTTGATGCTACACCTCCTGGGAACTGAAGCAATATTTGTGTTTAAGCCTTCAGCAGCAGGATAAAAGGTTCATTTCTTGGAACACCGGCTAGGGATCCTTTCACAAGCACACACACCACTCTATGGTCGAGGACAAAAGAAGAGGCGTACTGCAGGCTGTGCAGTCACCCAAAGGAGGGCACAATTAATACCATCTGTCTCTTCAGCTCTACTCTGAACCTTTGTTGGCACTGGATGCAGCCCTTTTAGAATCAGGCAGGGGTGCGTTCCTGCAGACAAGCTATATTAGCCTGCCTAATCTCAGGATTCCCGCAAGTAATCTCCCAAACAGTAAATTATCTCCAGGGGGTCAAAAGGGCTTTAAGGAAGGCACTCGACCTGCCAGAATTAAATCGCCTATCTTGAATATCTGTCCCGCCTGTGGAAGGAGGCAATGCACCCCCCTACAAACCAGTGTCACCATTTAAACAACTTCCTCTGGTACCATGGGGCAGATTGGAATTAAACTCCTCATACAAAACCCGTCCAAACAATACAAAAGGAAGCGGCCCCTGTTTTGGGATTATGCACGCAACATCAGTTTTAGCACTGCAGTAAGGCAATCACCTTTAACTGCTGTTTTAAAACTGTCCTTTGCGCAAGTTCTCTTTTGGCACAAGCACTTTTTTCTTGGACTAGCTTACGGCCCCAACAGGGACACAATTATTAGTCATGACTGCATTGATGCTGCCCCTACTTGGGTCAGACTGGGAAGTGCAAGTGTCCTTCAGACAAATCTTATTGTGCCCTTGCACTGATATTGGTAGTTCATTCTATATGTTGTTCTTAAGTAGCTCACATGCAAATTGCACATAGGGATATTTAATACTCTAACCTGCACACCAGGAAATTGGACGCTCCTACTCTTCTTCTATCCAGCTGGAAAGTTTCTTAATCATGATCTTAAAAGTCTTTTATTGCATATCTTTCTTATTGTATTTATTCTTTTTGTATGATTCATATTGTAATGATTTTAACTAATCGAACAATAACGATTTTACTTATTTACAGTTAAAAACAGGTCAAGTCACAACCTAATCCTCTCAGCATAGTAAATAGATGAGCTGTCAAGGGTTTTCAATGGCTCAGCCCATAAAATGTTTAACAGACAATTGACAATCTTCAGCTAACAAGATTGATTAAAAACACAAGTTGATAACTTTCCAGAAGATAATTCTTGAAGCAATACTATGTAGATAAAAAGATAGGCGATAATGCAATCAAGGGTCAATTATCTATGAAACATTAGTACGAATGAAAATAACATGAGGACTGTTAGATATCGGATTTCTGGTTGGCTAGGGCATGCGCCTAAGCCAGGCAGAAACCACCACTCTAGTCAGGGCAAGGGAGTTCCACGCTGAAGATAACCCCTGCTCACCCCCTTGGTAGCTTGGCAGAGCAGTCAGGCTTATCCCAGAGGTAATGTGTAAAGCATTTGCGCAACACACTCATACAGCAGCGACACACTAGGCACTCCACGAAAGAAACTCCACACAAGGTTATATTAAAAATAGCCTTTGCATTACTCATAAAACACATTAGAACATAATCACATATATACACTGTGCCACCTGGCACTTGGTATCACTTTACAGGGATAATATACATTACAGGGCCAATCAGGCCACTGTCAAAGCTCTCACAGTTCTGATGTGTCCAATTGGAATCTCAAGAATGGATGCTGCCACCTGTACTTCATAATTAAAACTGAACATGGAATAAATGGGTGTGATTCGATGTGTCTACTGGAGAGTAATGTGCTTTCCATGTTAAAATCTGAAAAGAATAACATTGTTACTCGTACATTGGGCTAGGGAACAAATAAAGTGTTTCAGCAATCTACATGTAGAAGTTATCACAGCAATTTTGGTCTATCAAAACAAATGTATTATTTTTGTAAGAATGTATTCAAATAATTTACTTACTAGGCCCTGTTACTAAAGGTAAATATAAGCAGAGGACCTGTTTTCAATTGTCAGAAAATCACATAAGAAAAGAATATAAATGTGCGCTCTGCAAAAGTTCTAAAAGGATTGGTTTCCCTTGTTTCATTGTGAACATTTGGTTGGTTTGCATTTTGTATAGTTTACATCTGTTGTTCTTGTAAACACTTACAGATGTGCTTCACCAGTATTTGTCGTGGGAGCAGCCACATGCTGTCTATGACGTCTCTGATTTATGGATTCCCTTTGATGCAATGGTCGGTAGATATTTCCTGTTTCCCGACTTGTAATCATGGTGGATTAGTGAGAATTATATTTCTCATCCTTGACAAAAAAGGAAACCACAAGAAAATAACAACTTTGTCCACATGAGAAAAGTCCTGACTAGACTCTTCGGGAAAAAAATCTATTTTCCTACTCCATTTATCATTCAAAAGCAAAAGAGACAATGAAAGAATACTGCAGTCAAGCAAAGGAGGTAAGGTATGTAAAGTGGATGTGAAGTCAAGCATGCACTTGAGCCTTGCTATTCCTAGTCTCATGGTCTTGAAAATAGTGGCAACAACATACCATGTTTCCGTTCTCCTAATCTTCAGATGCAGATACGAGACTGTGGATAAGCTGAACGAGGGACATGGAACCAACCATGTGATGCAGACAAATGGCGCGTGATGTCACATCCGTTGCCCCAGACAATTTCGTGAATTTATGTCCATCGGACCACCTTGACAATAGACTGTGAGCTGGAACATAAAGTCTCAGAAGTGCAATTATTAGTTCAGCCGCTGCTGTGCAAAATATTTTGCATGGCACTTTAAGCGTGGCTATGACTGTTTCATGCTCAGAAGGAAAGAGTGACTAAAGCTAAATTCCGACAAACTGGGGGGCATATTAGCAAGACCCACGTTAAAATTATCGCCGTTTTAGCGGCAGGAAACTGCCGCTAAAACGGCGATAATGGGCTTGCTAATATGCGTTATAGAATTCCAATAGAAGCCCAGGTTAGATGTCCTGCACATCTAACCTGGGCTTCTATTGAATTCCATAACACATATTAGCAAGCCCATTATCGCCGTTTTAGCGGCAGTTTCCTGCCGCTAAAACGGCGATAATTTTAACGTGGGTCTTGCTAATATGCCCCTATGTTCCCTTTTTTTAGACTAGGGCACTGTTTTGAATCTTTCCAATTCAAGATTTTCTCTACTGCATTTAATAATTGACTTTTACCACTGCTGACAAAACATTAAAATGCTTGCATTTTATTTATGTTCCAAAATGATTGATAACATGTTACATAAACCTTATGAAACATAATTTTTCCCGATGAATGTTCTTCCATATTTCCACAATGAACGTCTCAGAGTCCTTTTACCCACATAGCAAACACGTAAGCAATCACCGAGTTCAATCCACAGTGAAACTCATCAGTCGAATGCCACAGACAAAACAGACCATTGAAAGTAATTGGAATTTCTGCTCACAGGCACACTGCCCTTTCTGGGATTGAACGAAAATCTGATAAAAGCTGTAGTTAGCAAATTGTTTGTGATTATGCAATTGACTGATAATCCCCCTCTTACTTCAATGAGAGAGTGACTGATTTTACCCACGAGGCATCACAGAGTGAACGTAGTCCTCTCAGTAATGTCAGTGTGCATTATAAAAAGGAGTTTTCCCATTTGTGACCCGAGCCCACTTTACCTGCAATAGCCATAAACGTCAATACATACAGTTCAAGGACTGTCAAATAAAGAACACATTAAAAGCAATATATGTAGTGTTTTACTTTTCTTTAGACAGTTGTGGAATTAATTATTTTTATTTTCTATTCATATTTTAAGAAACATTAAATACAATTGCTACATTTATGTTTAGATAAAACCTTCAAACGTTTGTCGGAGTTACTGAAGCAATGTGCATTGTGATATTACATCACGGGCTATTCTAAGGTATGCAATATTGAAAAGCAGCCCTATAAGTTATTGCATAGCCCATATCAAATCTATATTTTTAAATGTGCACTACATTACCATCTGATGCTGAAGAAGCTGGAACCGACAATTGTGGAATGACACCTCATTTCTACAGTGTAAAAAGTTGTCGGAAAAGATAAATACCACTAAGGATACACCATACAGTAACACACAATCACTGAAAGTTTCCATAGTCAGATAGTACCGAATAGCACCTCAGGGTACACCCACTTTACAGTCAAATGAATACATTACTTGATGGATTACGTGGTACCAGTTTCAGTACTAGCATTTTAAATCATCACGTCTTCATGTACTTATGCAGAGGCGTAGCTCCCACTGGAGAAGCAAAATGTTTCTCATGCGCGGCTCTAGAATATGCCAGTTGGCGAGGACGAGAGGGATTTGGCGACCCCTAGCATGATTATCTAATGCGGGGGGTCATCGGCGTTTGTGATCAGTCGCGGTCAGTGGGCCACCGTTCGAGTAGACTTTCTGCCGCTTGAGTCAATTTTCTGCCCGAGCGGCAGCAAAATCAACTCAAATTGCCGTCCACTCTTGCCCAATGCATGGTACAGTTTCTGCTGATTTTCAGTGCTGCTTATGCTACCAGCGCTAAATTGTAGCTCTAGCTGCATATTTTCCCCCCGTTGGCGGAATTCTGTGGAATGTCATGGGGTTTTTCTGGATGTTGCAATTAAGCACCCCTGAGTGATGTAAATTGAATTACCAAAAGACATTGGACAGGTTCAAGAATACTGGTTCTTCTACAGACCAGTGCCCTTCTGTAATAAGGAACAGTGTGTACTTCTAACCCTCCTGACTTCCACCTTCTCCTCACGAGCACGAGTTTCTCTATCTCTTGTGCAACCTTTTCTCTTAAACTCTATTGGGTAATAACTTTACCGAATGTTTGATGTTTGTATTTAAATACAAAATATAAAAACCATGAACCAACCTGAGTAAAAATATGTGTGGGTGTACTTTGTACATATGTATTGTTGACCAATTAATTATATCTTTCTAGGGTGTATATTCTTTAATGCATTGTATTTAATACTTGTGGTTGACCTTTTTGGCAACACTTGAATCATTAGGTTTCCTATTTAAATATTTTCTCAAGTTCAGTCAAGGACCAAAATTTCATAATATACTGATTACAAGTCTGGCAGACCTCAGACCGCCAGACTCATGGTGGGCGGAGGTGGCAGTCGGTACGAATTTGGTGGTCGTGCTGCCCTGTGACCGCCGACTCCACAGGGAACCGCCGCACCCTGGCGGTGGAGCGGCAGTCAAGAGGCATCAATATGCTTGGCGGGACTGCTGCGGTGCCGCCAAGCATATTACAACTTTCCTCACTGCCACTGATTTCATGGAGGTCTTTCCTCCATGAAAACAGTAACGGTGAAGAAAGAAAGAGGGTCCTCAGGGCCCCCTTTTGCCTCACTCCATGTGGATGTACACAGGGGGCACAAAATGTGCCCCCCTGTGTGCATGCATCCCCATTTCCAGCATGGCATGGACTTCACAGTCCATGAAGTTCTGGAACTTCCTTTGACGTTCCCATTGTGGTGGCTATTTAATAGGCACCGCCGTGGCAATGCCAAAGAATCGCCTGCCAATGACAAAAAAAGTCATTATACGGCGGGCAGTTCTCACGCGGGTTTGGGGGGTGTGGCGGAGGGGCGGTCCCGCTGTCACACTGTCAAACGCTTAGTCGGGCACTATATGTACATAAATCCCAATTCCTTTTTCTTATCATAAGGACATCATATTGAATTGAAGAAATAACAATCTGTTTGATCTGTTATGTGCTCCTTTGTTTTCTTTCCAAAACAGGCAATACTATATTTTAGCATATGGGAAATTATGAGTGTGCTGTAATATGCACAATATGTGAGCATAAGCAGTGATAACAATTCACACATTTGAACTTATATAATTAATTGAGAGATTTTCTGTCATACCATAGAGAAGGACAAAAATATTTGTTTGTGGCATAATTAAGTAAACACCCTATGCGCATCCTAATTTCATAAATGTCAGAATCAGAAACTTTTCACTAATCTTCATGCAACACATCCACACATATTTACTGGTTTCCAAAGAACCATATGATGTAAATAAGGCAAAGATTACCTTCAAGTAATTTCTAGAACAGTTAAACATTGCAATTGCATTTAAAGGATAATTTAAGAACAATAATTCTAACCTAAGAGGAGATAGAAGGGCATGGACTTTGATAGTAGAAATCCAAACATAATCCCCAATACCCCAAAAACATAGCGATATCAGCTGGGACAGCAGGCTAGCTGCCTGCCAAGGAAATAAAATCACAGACAGAAAATATTGTCTAATCAGTTTCCAGAAGATGACCAGGTGGCCAAAAAAGCATGAGGAAATTTGCAAACATGGATTCCTCAGGTTTCGCCTTTTGATGACCACTACCTTGAAAACTTTACAATTAAGTAGTGGCAGTAAACACTTGCATAAGCAGTCAGACATTAGCTCACATGACCACTCTAAGTCTGGCAAGGTACAATACATTGACACCGGCATCGCGACAAACAGAGGGGCATATTTTTGAAAATTGTGGTGTAGGGCAGTGCAGCGCGTCAACTTACTGTGCTGCCCTGCCTCACAGTGAAAGTGCAGGAATGCACCTTATTTATCCAATATGGTGCATTCCTGTCCTTTTCCACTGCGCTGGCACTGTTTTGGCAGACTAGCGCCAATTGAGGCACCCTTGCACCATTGTGCACGCGTTTTTTTGTTGTAGGCACGATTGTTTTTGTGTAGGAAGGGACACCTTTCTGCACAAAGGCAATCCTGAAAGGCTTTTTCCTCTTTCTGTGTGTGCTGCTGAATGCAACACACACAGAAAGTGGAAAAAACGAGGAGAAATAAAGATATTTCTCCTTGTTACTCCTCCCCTAGGAACGCATAAGAGTTTGGCACATTCCCAGGTTTACAAGTCTTTGTAAATCTGGTAATGCATCAAAATCCATGGGAGTTGTGTGAGAACACCTACCACAACGCAAATGGAATGCCTACCCAGGGCGGAGTAAGGCAACACAGTGATTTGTTCTGCATTGTCTTACTCCAGATTTATGAAGTCACTCAAAGCCACGCTTTGCGTGGCTTCATAAATCTGTTGTAGAGGTTTGCGTCATGCATGTACCAAGTTGAGTGGTGCAAGCATGATGCACAACTCTCATAAATATGGCCCAGAATCTTTTCTCAGTTTCTGTAGTGCTCTCCTTTTTCCATATTCACTTAACTAATATCTTGTAACAATGGCCTGCTGGGCCATATACATGACCACTCTTTTCTTGTTTGCACACTGCAAAACAATGTCATGTTTGTTCTCATCGTGTAATGTCACCAGACATGTTGTCAACCTTTCTTTCCCTTAACATGATAGCCTGGTGACTTTCATAGTTGGTTTGGCCAGTGCTCATAATCCAATCAATCTCAATTTCCAGGAATATTGTAATCAAGGTTTTCAAGTCGGTACTATAAATTGGTAACAATCCACAGAATCAGTCAAACAATAAGTCTCAAGTTTGCAGCTTTTTGTCTGTTTTCACACCTTTTAGTAGTTTTTCCAGTGAAGCAATGAAGGATACCACACAGTTAGACAAATTAATTGGCTCCTCATTTGTCTCCTGTTGGCACATTATGCGGAGTTCCAATTTGATAGTCTGCTCTCCCAAGGACTGGACCTCACTTTCTACAATTCTCCTTGCAACATTGGCTAATCTATCCAGTACAGAGATGCTATTCTTTATGCTATCCAACTTTTTCTGCAACCTCATTGGGTAGGAGTTAAGGGTGACAAATGCAAAAACAACAGTTAAGGGTGTCTCAACTCTGGACAGACCAGTCATCAGGTCATCACCACTCCCCTGTTGCGGCGGATGAGTGTAGAAAAAGTCCTTCAATGACAGAGTGACTTTAGTCCTTGTCATGAATGTCATCATGATATAATCATCAGTATCAGTTCAGTTTTGTTGCTATTCCCATTTTTAAGCCAGCACCACAAAAAGAAATACAATCAACCCTGACAAAAATCCACAGCCTGGCAACATCCATAGTAAATCATCTGCAGATGCTTGGCCCAACTGCCTGCAGTGTAACTCAAGATTCCGGGTAAAAGGGGTAACACTCAGCCTCCAAGTTACAGCATGGTCATGGAAGTGGTCTGCTTCCTTCAAAGTAGTTGAATCCTGGTGTCCCGATCCAAGTCTTCAATGCATTCCACTGCAGGAGAGCTCTAGGCCTGCACCACTCACTACTGCTTCCTGCAACATGGAATGTCTCTGGAGGAGGAGGGAGGGCCGTTCTCACAATGGCGATTTCCAATGATAAAAAGTTCATATCTTGGCCAGTTCAATACCAGTGAGAAAATCTCTATCCTAATCAGTAAGCAACATAAGTAGATTACTGGAATCATGCCTTAGTGCCAAGCAAACCTTAGGCCAACAAAGTCATGGGAGAGAGCAGAGTCAAAAATGTTAATATAACAAGTGAGAAATAAACTTCTGTGCATATAACCATCCCATTATCATTTGCACCCTTGAGGCTTGAGTGGGATTCACTGGCAATATCCCTTAATGGTAGTTCTCCTACCTGTCCAATCAACACAGCAGTTTGCTCACATGGGTACTTCGAGTTCCCAAAAGATCCCTATCACCTGCAGAGTCTCCTAGTGTTCCAAACTTTCTTCTGCCATCTTCAACCTCTACATGGAGCCACTTGGTATTCTGCTCACAGATAAGAGCATCAAGATTCACCAATATGCCCATGATACACAGCTCTACTTGAAAGACTTCGCTGTTTCAGACATCCATTGCCTGCACATCATCTAGACCTGGATGTCCAGCTCTTATATGCAACTCAGTCAAATCAAGACAGTATAATTATTATTTGGCCAAAACAACATGAAACAATACAAAGTGTGCTTAATGACATGAATCTTGACAGCTTTGAACCCCACCTTTCATTGAATGCCAAGCCACTTAGATTCACCCTGGACATCAACCTCACCCTCAAGGAACATATTGCTAAAAAAGAAAAGAGGGCCTGGTACCAGCTCTCTCTTCTATAGAAGGTGAATCAAGTTCCCACAGAAATCGACTTCAAAACTGCTATTCAAACCCTTGTACTAGATGATGGTAGCACCATGCTCCACAGCCTCCCAGACTCCACACTACACCCCTTAGGAGAATCCTTCATGCTACAGCATGTCCCATCCGGGGCCTGAAGAATTATGATCTCATCATTCCCATCCTGATAGAACTCCTCCATTGGTTCCCCTTGCTGACCCTCTACATCTTCAAAACCAGCTGCATCATTTACAAAGCCATCACAAGTGGCACCCCCCTTAGCTCACAGAAAAGCTCACCGTCTTTTGAGGTTGTCAGCACACCTGCTGCCAGGACACCATCAAACAGCAGACTAACAAGTTTCTTACAGAAAAAGACATGGCAACAGACCTTTGAGATCTATCAAACCTGCATCTGGAACAACATTCCCATATCCACCAGGACCACCACAGTGCTGTTCCAATTTAGGAAAGATTTGAAGACCCATGTTAGAAATGACCATCTGCTGTGTCTTATTCACCCAGAATTCGGCCTTGACCAATTTTGCCAGCTGTAGAACTCTGCACTTTACCCGTGCTAACCAGTGGTAATGTGTCTGAGCTCCCCCTTCCTTTCAACATGATTCAATTAGCGTACTTCTAATTGGCATATTCAACTTATCTATAAGGTCCTAGTTTATGGTGCCAAAAGTGTATCCAGGTCCTGTGAGTTAAATGTCAACAGGGGGCTGCAGCACATATTGTGCCACCCACTGCAGCAAGAGGACAAACATGACTGCAGGCCTGCTATGTGTAGCACAGTGGCACTTGTTTTAGCTGAAAAATTGACTTGCCAAAATATTTCCTTTTGACAGGCCTAAAATACTCCTTTTAAATGTTAATAATTCACCCTTAAGCAGGTTGTACGGGCCAGACAGACAGTTTCATGTTATTTAGAAGTAGTACATGTAAACGTGTAAGGTTAAACATCTCCTTATAGTGACAATGCCTAAAAGCTATTTCACAGTAGCAGTAGCCGTAGGAAAGCATTGCTGTACAATATAAATTTAGTATTGCTATCTCCACAGCTACATAGTTCATTCTTGTATTTTTTAATATATTTATTACGTACTCAATTCATTGGTAAAGTGAAATTTGTGATAAATATTTTAGAAAATATATTTTTGAAATGTACCTGTTAACCTGCCTAAAGCATCTAAGGCCTTCCAGTGGCTTACAACCATCAACTGGCAGCTGATAGCTCCCATCAGATGAGGTGTGAATTGCTCCCAGAGCTAAGACAAAGCCCTTGGGTGCAGGAAGGTGTTCTGTTTCCTTGGCAGGTTTTTGAGAAGACAAGGGTACCCCAATATGTGAACCTGGGGTGGTAAGATGTATGTAGAAAACAATGGTTCAGGTGTGGCCTTAAAGGTCCAAAGCGAAAAAGTGACCCAGAAAGGGGCACTGCGTTCTAAGGGAATGAAATTAATTCTGGAGGGAGCAAAAGAAAAGATCCACAGAGGGTCATGTAGGTCAAAAAATGACAGACATTTATTTACAATTCTGTTTAGTATTCAGGTGCCCACATATTAGGTGAAAAGAAGCATGACGTGAAGGGTGATGGTGAAATATATATAAAAAAAAAAGACATCGCATTGACAACAGTATTATGAGCTCCACAATTGATTTATAAAGAGTGATAGGAGTTCATGTTGTAAGGTGGTCGACAGCGTTTCAAACCCAATAATTGGGGTTCATCTTCAGGACATGGGTGAGCAAGCTGAATTTAGGAGCTGAATTTTTATTATTACTTTATCCGCAGAGCAAGTCTTGGAGTGGGCAGAGGGCAGTTATCTAGCTTCAGAGATTTTTAAAGTTGTAGTCGGCGAGCGTGGGAATTGTAAGGCGCGCCACAGTACTGCTCCGGTCTATTTGTGCGAGGATGTGGTACTACTCATGTGAAAAGTTAATCAGCACGAGTTGGAAGGGCAGCTGGGCGGTGCATGATGTCACGTTGGTGGTTTAATTTGTTGTAGACGATCAATAGGGCAATAAATGGGAGCCTGGAGCCGTGCAGACGAGAGCATCCTGCTTCTGCCATGGCTGGCGATGAATGCCCAGCCACGGCAGAAGCAGGACGCTCTTGTCTGCACGGCTCCAGAACTGTGGCGCGCCTTACAATTCCCTTTAAGGCCACACCTAAACCATTGTTTTCTACATACTGTTTCCTTGGCAGGCTGACCATCTGAGCTGTGGCCGGCAACATAATTAGCTTTGAAGAGGCCTACCCTGTCACAAGCAGATGTAGATAACACTTGGGCCTGCCCCTTTCTTTTGTCCCCCTTGTCAGTCTGGTACCATGCCCAATGGGAATGTAGCTGCCCCCAGAATCGGTTTTCAGTGACCCACCGGCAGGTTGGCACTGGGTGCAAATGTGGCACCCAAAGTACCCTCCTCAGATCACATCTGGAACTATGGAAGAACAGAAGAGGACTAAACCTTCTGTCTGTAACTTGAGAAGATCCAAGAAAACTTGACCTGCTCTCTCTCGTGTACCCAGGACAAGGAAGTGGACTCCAAGGGTCATAAGGCTGACATCCTGTTTGGGCTACAGGGACACAAAAGCTTCAAGAGGCCTTTTTTGCATTTCCAGTTAACCAGTTCCAACTGGACCTGCACTGGAGCCTGTTGTTGTCCTCTACTGGAGTCAGACTTGGCCGTCAAGTGCTGTCTGTAAAGTACTAGACCCATGGTTGATGTCCCTTCCCTGAGTCAGCTCCCCCCGCTGCTGCAGATCGAGTCTGCTCGATGCTGCACCACGCTACAAGTCCCCTGAATTTTGCTTCAATAACTCTTGCCCGTTCTTTCCCCAACTGACCTTTCCCCCCTTAACTTGATTTTTGCTTCCTGCTCATTCTTTCCCCAACTGGTTTTTGCCTCCTTATCGTGATTCTTGCTCCCTGCCCATTTTACCCCAACTTGACTTTCTCCTCCTTTAACATATTTTTGCTTCCTGCTCGATCTTTGCCCAAATTTCTTTTTGCCTCCTTTAACTTGATTCCTACTCCCTGCTCGTTCTTTCTCCAACTGACTTTGGCCTCCTTAACCTGATTCTTGCTTCCTGCTCGTTTTTTCCCAACTTGACTTTTTCCTCTATTTTAACTCGATTTTTTCTCATCTTAAATCATCAATTTTCCCTCCATTTAACTCAACTTTTTCCTCCTTTTAACCTGTCTCTTGCCCTCTTCTCCCTTTTCCCCAATAATAACTTTTGCCTCCTTCACTCTTCTCAAACAACTTGTCCCGCCTCCCCATCACCCTGCCCAGCCTCCCGCCCCTTCCCATTAACCTACTTATTGCACGCCACTGCACGACCACATTGAGCAGGTCCCTGGGCCAGAACCCCCTGCGGTTGCAGGTTGAGTCCATTCGAAGCTGCACCATGCCACAAGTCCCCTGAATTTTGCTTCATTAACTCTTCCTTGTTCTTTCCTCAACTGACTTTTGTCTTCTTTAACTTGATTTTTGCTTCTTGCTCGTTCTTTCCCCAACTGACTATTGACTCCTCTAACCTGATTTTGCCTCCTGATCATTCTTTCCCGAGCTTACTTTTGCCTCCTTAACTTGATTCTTGCACCCTGCTCGTTTTTTCCCCAACTTGACTTTAACTTATTTTTGCTTCCCGCTTGATCTTTTTGTCAACTGACTTTTTTGCCTCCTTTAACTTGATTCCTGACCCTGCTCATTCTTTCCCTAACTGACTTTTGCCTCCTCTAGCTTGATTTTGCTTGCTTCATTGCCCCCCCGGCCATAAAATCCAAGAGCTTCATCTTCTTCAAGGACCTCAACTTCTACATCGAGGACCCCAATTGCACATCGCTGGTCACACACTAGACCCCATCTTTACAGCAAGCAAAAGTATCAAATACAGCCACACGATCGAGCTAACCTGGTCGGACCACTCAATGGCCCACTCCTCCATCACAACCAACCACCCCTCCCCCAGAAACCATACCTGCTCCTCTCACAGGAGCTGGAACACGGTGACAGTGGACCTCTGGACCAACACCCTCAGCGCCTCCACCCCGGACACCACCCCAACCCTCGAGGTGGCTGTCAAAAACTTCAATACCTGGATCTCCAAGTGCGCCAACAGGGTCGTCCCCCCTCAAAATGGCCAAATGAGGCAGATCCACCAAGCACACCAACTGGTTCACCCCGGAACACAAAAACACATGCAAACATCTAGAAAGGATCTAGAGCACCAACAAATCACCCATCAACCGAGCGACCTTTAAACCGGCACTAACCAGTACTACACAAACTTTAAAAAGCAAGAAAAGATTCCCTGACAGCCTGCCTCGAAGCTAGTTCCAACTACAGCAAAGAACTCTTCAGCATCATCCAAGAGTCCACCAACCTTCAGGCTTCTGAAAGCACCATCAACTCCTCCCAGTCACTCTGTGACACCCTTGCAGACTTCTTGTTCAACAAAATCTCATCCATCTATGAACACTTTGACCCCCAGCCACATATCTCCAGAACTCACAACCTACCGGACTTCACCAACTCCACATCAACACTATGGATCACAGTGTGGGACCTTCTCACCACGCAGACCACCGCTACCATCATGAGATGCATCCACTTAGGAGCCTCCAGAGGCCCCTGTCCCCACCACAGAGCAGGAGCAAGATGGCCGCTGGCTGACTGCAGTGAGAGCTGCTGATGAGTTATCTCCCCGAGAAACACTGAGTGACTGGCATGCTGACACACACGTACCTGGTTGATCGAGTGATTCTATGGTGGTACGGTAGCAGTCTCAGGCAGAGACTGAGAGGGCTGACTTCCGCTGCGAGGCGCAGTTGGGATTTCATTCTGAGGGCAGTGTGCGCCGGATGTACACGTACCAGGGAAGCGCGATGGGTCTTAAAACCAACAAACCGAAGGAGCCCTTGAAGGAAACAGCCACTGCAGGAATCGCAGCGAGACGCGGCTCGGTGCAACTTCGACGTGGCGCGAAGAAAACTGAAGAGACTGGATGTAAGGGGCGAGACGGAGGCACAGACGGGCGGAACAAGGCGCGAGTGGCTAACGCGGAGGGTACTTCTCGCCAGCCATCTGTTGCTGAGGTCTTTTTGCCCGCTTTACTCGGCAGTGCAACAGACGTGACAGGACTCAGGTTGGAGGAGGCTGCCAGCAAGACAATGCTGACTCCACCTCCGCCCTCCGGGGATACAATGTTGCCACAACAGCTACAACAGCCCGGACTGGAGCTGGGAGCGCCGGTGGAAGAGGCTGATAATCGGGCTGCACAAGAGGTATCTTCAGGGACTGCATCTGATACTGGGAGCGGTATAGATGATCTGACAGGCTCTCTGCTTGGGACGGAGCCTAATGAACAAGGTAAAGCCAACCTGTTAACTATAATATCAGATGTTTCTGAATTAACTTTGCCTTTGGGTGGGTGCACGGGTTTAAAACCGGTTCCACTGTGGCCTAAGCCTATTCTGGGGTCACCAGAGGGAGACAAGTTTTATTCCATAACTGATGATACAGATAATTCTATTACTAGTGAGGGCAATTCTGCTGATGAGACGGACAAACTAAAATGGGACTCCGCTACTAGTGAGGTTTACGATGATGACGACGCACAAGCCTTAGCTCAAGGGGGGCCAGCTAACTCTGCAAGCTCCACAAATGAAGCTACTGCTTCACCGTCACTTGATCTGGTGTACTCCACCTTGAAATAGATGCAGGGTGAGGTGAGGCAGGAGAGCCGCAGGGCACACCAAGCCACTAAAAAACTGCAGGGGTCCCTTCGGAAGGTGAACAAATTATGTACAGACATCGCAGAAAGTGTAACTCAAGTCGAAGCGAGAACTGTAACTTTGGAAGAAGAGGTTGGAAAACTACAACTACATAGGGAGGCACAGGACAAGCAAGTAGAGGATGTGCTCTGGAAACTGGAAGACTTTGAGAACCGGCAGCGGAGAAATAATGTTAAACTGCTGGGCCTTGCGGAAAACATTGAAGGGGATAACATAAGGTCTTTCGTTGTGAATCTCCTGAAAGGAGCATTTCCTGATCTCCCCCATTGGAACTGGGATAGCGAGGTCCTGCAGGCTCATCGCTTTCCGATGACACAGAGAAGAAGCAACGCAGCGGATCAACGGCCCAGGGCAGTCCTAGATTTTATAGGTAACTTTCTCTTGCGACAGGCAATAATGGACATAGCAAGGCCAGACGCAAAGCGGTCATTTGAGGGGCACACATTCTTTGCTCGCCCAGATTTCTGTCATATCACGGTAGAAAGAAGATGGAGGCTCCGGCAGATGATATCTCCCTTTCAGGGGATCGGCTGTGAAGTATTCCTACTGTACCCAGCTCGCCTTAAAGTCATCTCGAATGGGAAGGTGCGAATGTTTACATCCGAGATCAAGGCACAGGAGTACATGCAGGAGATGAGAGAAGCTAAAGGAAGGACTGGATCTGGGACAGCACGGCCTCTTTAGGGGGGGCCCACCCTAGGCTGAGACCCTCCTTTTTTTCTTTTCTTTTTTTCTCTATATGAGTAAGATTGGCATGACTTTTTAGAAAAGCCTCTAGCTAAAATGTGTGTCAGCACTGATGTATAACTGGTGTATCTAAGAGATTGGGGTGGGAGCTCTTCAGCAGTTCGAGCAGTGAGACACGGCCGCCACACATGGGTCATAGCTGACCTATTTGCTCGTAAGGGGTGTAGGGAAGGGGTCGGGAGGGTGGGGGGGTTAGCGGGGGAGAAAGCGGGATGGTGGGCACAGGGAGGGGCAAGAGGGGCAGCACAGCACTTGAGGAATATTTTGATAAAGGGGGAAACTAAAAAGTGTAGGTTGATTTATAAAATAACTGGTGTTGGACCTCAAAGATATATTAAAGGTGTTATCATGTATGGCAAATTACTCTCATATAGTTAATGAGTATCCGAATTATCTCAATGAACTTATGTGGTCTGAACGACCAGGGTAAGAGATAAAGAGCTGCAATAGTCTTGAAAAATCTTAAGGCTGATATTATATGTCTCCAGGAGACTCACATAGAGGGCACTAGAGGGAGCATTATGGAACAGTTGGGGTATAAGCTTATTGTCAATACTAAGCAGGGGGCTAGAACAAGAGGCTATTCTTTCACGGCGGGGGACATACTTTTTAAGAAAAGCCAATCCGACAGGTGGGGTCGCTGGGTGCTGGTTGAATGCACGTTCCAAGGTGTTACTTTTACTATTTGCTCAGTCTATGGCTCAACTGCGGATGACCCAGAGCTTTTTCAATTTCTGGACACAGAGCTTGTATTATGGCCAACCCCCATAATATTGTGTGGTGATTTTAACCTTAATGGCTTGGGAGGACTTTGGGGGGAAACGGGTCACAAATATTCTGGGCGAAAGAGAAAAGTCTTCAAGGCTCTTACTAACTTTGTACAGAATAACGGTCTTACTGATTTGTGGTCGCACCTAAGGCCTGCGGACCCGGGAAGTACGTTTTTTTCAGCCCCTCATAAATCAGTCGTTTGATTAGACTACTTCTTTGTCTCTCACCAGTTAATAGCAAGTTGTAAAATAGAGAAACATCCACGGATTATCTCAGACCACAACCCCCTAACATTAGCAGTAACTTTAACACAGGTAGAGAGATTAGAGCGGACTTGGACATTTGAAAGAAGACTTTTAAAGGATCAAGAATATGTGGCGGATATGAATAGCTGGATTAAGGGGTTTTGGGATATTAATAGGGGGAGCACAAGTTTGGGGGTGGTTTGGGACACGTTTAAAGCTGGGGTAAGGGGGAGACGCTAAGTTTAACTTACATCGGCAAAAGAAAGAGGCACAGCGAGAAAAAACGCTCTATAAAAGCTTAATGGAGGTAGAAGAGGAGCTAGCAACTGCCTTGGCTCTGGGTACCTCACCGGGTAACATACATCTTAAACTGGCGAATGCCAAGGCGGAGATTGGAGATATCACCGCAGCCAAGGCAGCTGAAAGATTCCTTGGTAGGAGGGAGCTATGTTACGAGTTTAGTGAACGGGTAGGCCACGTCTTGGCAGTACGATTGAGACAAAAGAGCGCTGTAGGAGAGATCCTCGAAGTCTTAGATTCTAGTGGAAATTTGTTTAGGGTTCACCGGGGATCTGCGAAGTATTTCGACAATACTATAAAAATCTGTACTGCAAGGAACAGCGAGGGGAGGAGAGCCAGATTTTAGAATACTTGAGAGATATACCCACACAGTGTATAACCCCTGAAGACGTGGAGACATTGGAAACTTTACTGACTATGGAGGAGGTTTATAGCGCACTTAGCAGCCTCCCCTCTGGTAAGGCAGTTGGAACAGACCAGATTCCATTGGAATTCTATAAAACCTTTCTCAATGTAATAGGGCCGGATTTACTGCACACTGTTCGACAAGCTCAGCAAGGGAACTCAGTTACTGAGTCTTGGGCCGGGGCAGTTATCACTATATTTAAAAAAAAAGACAAAACACCTAGAGAACCAGGTTCTTATAGACCAATCACGTTAATGAACAGTGATGCTAAAATACTGTCCAAGGCCTTTGCGACTCGTTTAAACTATGTTATTGGGAAAGTAATTCACCCACGCCAGCATGGGTTTTTTTCTAGGAGGGGTACAACTGATCATACACGCAGGGTCATAACCTTGTTTGACGCAGCTGAAGTCTCAGGGTACCCTATGGCTCTAATATTACTCGATGCCGAAAAAGCATTCAATAGGGTCTCCTGGGATTATTTGTGGATGGTTATGAAATGGTATGGCTTTGGGAATTCTTTTCTCGGGGCGGTACAGGCTCTATATAAAGCACCGATAGCCCAGCTGAGCCTGAACTGGGGGCATACAGCACCAATATCATCACACGGGGCACCAGGCATGGCTGTCCGTGCTCACCCCTTCTATTTGCTTTATACATTGACCCTCTGATTTGGAAAATGGAGGCTAATAATGCAATTAAGCCAATGGGATTTCATGGGTTAAAAACAAAAATCCTGGCCTACGCAGATGACATTGTTGTGGTCACCCCCGATCCTTGCACCGCCCTAGCTATAATAGAGAAAGAAGCCTAAGTCTTTGGCTCGATTTCTGGATATGCACTGAATCGACAGAAAACTCAGATAGTAAAGAATAAGAAGGTGGAACTAGATGACTCCCGGGTTACTGACGCAGCAACATATCTAGGCATTTCCATCACGTCTAACCTGGGACAGTTGGTAGAAAGAAATATGGCCCCAATAATTCAAAAGGCTAAAAAAGATTTTGACAGAATGCATAATCTTCATTTGTCCATTGTTGGGCGATGCAACGTGATAAAGATGGTTTTTCTACCCAAAGTGCTCTATCTTTTTAGGGCTATTCCGCTGGAAATTGAGAAACAATGGTTTTCAACTTTGGAAAATATCTTGAATAGGTTCATCTGGGCACATGGGAAAACAAGGAGAGCCTTAAGACATACGACGCTACCAAGGGAGAGGGGAGGCTGGGCGGTCCCAGACTTTAGAATGTATTATTGGGCTGCTGCCTTTCAATATATGCGGGGATTACTCCCCAGATGTTTACAAGCTACTACTAGGGGAGGATGCACAGAACTGCTTACTAAAATATAGTGAACCTAGTTACTATAAAAAAGCAAGATTTAAAACACTGCTGGCAGTATTTAAGATCTGGGCAGCGTTTAAAAAAAAACTGGTTTAGGCAGAGTCAATTTTTACACTCCAATGTACAGGAACCCTATGTTGGAGTGGGAGGGGCACGGGCTACGGAAGGTGGGTGACTTCATAGGGTCAGAGGGAATTCGAACATTTGGAGACATTCAGGCCAAATTTGGACTGGAAAAAAGAAACTTTTTTAAATATCTTCAGGTACGGAGCTTTTTGGGAAGCAGAAAAGGGGAATTGGCTGGCTTCAAGGAAGTTAAAACAATTGAGGCTGTAAGAGATACTGAGAAATGCACTATTAGGAGAATTTATGCAGAATTATCTCTTCTGAAGCAGGACGATACAGAGAAGCACGGGCAGAAATGGGCGGATAAACTCAATATAAATCAAGAGATATTCTTTGAGTCCTTAGCCTTAGGACAGACTATTCTGTGCTCAGCAGGGCTGCAAGCCCAGCACTTCAAAACAATATTCTCATTGTATTATACTCCGGCGAATATGGCGCAGCGGGGGGACAGGAAGGGACTAGATGCCCCTGAAGCGGATATAATTCATATTTTCTCAACCTGCCCACAGCTCGAAACACTAGTAAATGCAATTGCAAAAATTATTGGACCAAAGTCTGAATTTAAAAGTGGTATTAACACCTGAACTAATGCTTTTGGGGCTTAATGGTGAGAACACGCAAGATCAGTCTCATTATTTTACTTTTCTGGCCATGGCAGTGATGAGAATCTGTATTGCCTCTGCTTGGCTTGACAAAACGGCTCCATCATTCCAGCAATGGCTTGCTAGGCTGCTTTCCATCTTTAATCTGGAAAAGAGAATTTATGAGAGGAAGGGCAGAAATGGAAGAAAGCTTGGCAGGCGTATCTTGGCACCAATTTATAGATGGAAGGAAGAATGGGCTGAGAACCAATCTGCACTGATTGCCTGAACACTCTTTTTTCTTTTAAATGTGTAAATGTGTAAATTATAGCAGGATGCTGTTGAGATGATGGGGTAATTCTGCGGGCTGTATAGATCAACCTGTATTGTTTTTCTTTCTCTCTTCTTTTTTTTTAGATCTATGGATTGAATGTCTTTATACCTGGAAGGTTCCTTTCTTTATCTTCTGTATGTAAAAAAATATGATTGATAATTCCTCATGCACTAATTTGTAACTGTGATTATGGTGCTGCAAAATAAAATAAAATCTTAAAAAGAATTTTAAAAAAAAGACAATCTTCTAGTGGATCCCCATCTGCAACAGACGCTCCGTCACCCAGGCCCTCATCACTAGCCTCCTGGACTGCAGCAACTCTCTCAACATGAGAGCCACCACCTAGTTACTAAACAGACTGCAGACCATATAACCCACCACAACAAACAACTCTACTGGCTCCCCATACACAAAATAGTGTCAATTCAAAATGCTGACCTACGCCTACAAAGCTTGCACAATCAAAGACCAGCCTACCTAAACCATCAATCAATTAATCAATCAGGGTCTGTAAAGCGTGGCTACTCATGCGTGAGGGTCTCAAGGCAATATGTGGGGGGGGGTGCAGCAGATCAGACTAAGTGCTGTGTTCATACGAAGAGCCAGGTCTTGAGGTTCTTCCTGAATTGATTCAGCGAGGGTGATTTCCTGAGATGGATGGGCAGGATGTTCCATGTATTGGAGGTGAGGTAGGAGAAGTTTCTGGTCTTGCGGATCCTTGGGACGGTAGCCAGGGAAAGCTGGGGGGAGCGGATGTGTCTGTTAGGTACGTGGAATGAGAGGCGGTGATTCAGGTATGTGGGTCCGGCATTGTGTAGGGCCTTGTATCCATGGGTGAGGAGTTTGAAGGTTATTCTTCTGTCAACTGGGAGCCAGTGGAGGTCGCGGAGCTGTTGAGTGATGTGGCTGTGACCCATCAGACACCTGCACTCCCTCGCCCACACCTGCACTTCTGCCAAAGCAGAAGCCGCAGCTGCTCTTTCTCCTACCTAGCCGCAAAAAACTTTGGAACAGCCTCCCCCTCCACCTCCTGACCTCACCCACCCTGCAGGAATTCAGACACAGACTAATTACCTGGCTGTTCGACTAACAACGACCAGAAGCAGCCACCCCCCCAGGACTTGGATACCCTTGCTGGTAATAAGCAGCGCTTTACAAATACTGATTTATTGAAAGTGTAATGTGTTGTAATCTTTCAAAGGTGCTGGCCTGTTCTATCTCCATGGGGATGGCTCGCGTGAGGAGTCGTTACCGGAGAACCGACAGGCTGGCAGCAGGAGTTGGTGGCTTCACTGTATTACCAATAAAAGACGTGAAAAAACTTACCGGTGTTCGTCTTTTCAACACTGGCGACGCTGACGAAGTTCTTACGCCCAGTTCTATTCACGAAGTGACCCAGAAGGAGACATCCTCCACTCAATCTAAAGAGTTCGTTGACAATGTCTCCAAAGTGGTCAGAGGATTTAAACCTAAAACCTCCACAGACTTTTCTAAGTTGAAGTGTTACAGGTGTGGGAGTAACAACCACTCTTCCAACTACCCTCAGTGCTATGCCAGGAATACCACGTGTCACAAGTGCGGGATCAAAGGCCATTATGCTAGACTATGCAAAACTGGTGGGAGAGTACGCACAGTGGATGGTGCGCATGAGAATATTGAAACAAATGTTTTCTCCAAAACAACCATGTTAAGTGTAAGAGGTGATGGCGTGGTGGATGCTGACCTCGTTAAGATGCCAGAATGCGAAGTTGTGATTGGAGACGAGTTGATTGTGGTTTTAGCTGACTCTGGTTCTCCTTTCACTATGTTAGACAGTGAACTTTGGGACAAGACATTTCATGATTTACAACTGGTTGCACCAGACATTAACCCTGTTAGTTATGGTGGCTCACACATTGATGTGATAGGTTATGCCATCATGAAGATTCACTTCAAAGGAAGGGACACCATTGGAAAGATCTATGTCGCCAAGCGTGGTGACAACCTCCTTGGTTGGAGACATCAGAGAGACTTGGGAATAATTCTTAATCCCAATGCTCGCTGTCTTTCAGAACAAGTCATGCTGATTGACCATAGTATGTCTTCTAATAAGTATTTTGAGGAATTTCCTCAAGTTTTCTCTGACAATTTGGGTTTGCTCAAGGACTTTGAGCACCGCATTGTACTTAAGCAGAAAGCTGTACCAGTGGTACACAAGGTTAGGAAAGTCCCTAACATGATGTTGGAACCCCTAAAGAGTGAGCTTAATAGACTGGTCACTCAAGGTGTAATAGAGGAAATTGAATCCTCTGAATGGTTGGCCCCAGTGGTTTTAGCCCCCAAGGATGGTGGGAGGAGCATTAGGATGTGTGTTGACTTGAGAAGCCTAAATAGGTGGATTTGGGTGGATCGTCAACCACTTCCTAATATCTCGGAATCGATCAACATGCTTGGTGGTGCAAGGGTCTTTAGCGTGTTAGATTTATCCTCGGCCTACCACCAAGTCCCCCTTCATCCTGACTCCAAACATTTGACGTCGTTTGTGACACCACTGGGGGCTTTCCGTTTCATCAGGATGCCGTTTGGGTTAGCCTCGGTAGCTGCCTGCTTTCAGCGCATTATGAAGATGGTTCTGAAAGATGTCCCCAACATCATGTTTTTTCAGGATGATATTTTAGTGTATGGCAAGAATGAATCTGAACATGACACAATTTTGAGGCTCACATTACAAAGACTTAGGGCCATATGTATCAAGCCCATTTCCCGTTCGCAAACGGGCCGATTCTCAGAATCGGCCCGTTTCTGAACTGGAACAAGCCTTTTGGGATGTATCATCCCAAAGGCATTCGCAAAATAGAGAATCGCAAAAATTGCGATTCTCTATTTTGCGAATACATTTAAGGAATAGCAAATTGCGATTCCTTAAATGAAATGTATAAAGCACCTAAGTTGTGCGATTATGGCTTAAGGAATCGCAAATTACCACCAACTACAGGTTGGTGGTAACTTGCCATTTCTTTGAGAAATCCATTTTTTGCATTTTTCAAAGTGGCATGTGGCGCACATACATGCCCTTAGGGCATGTATGTGCGCCACATGTGCACCCATGCTCATTTCAGGGGTGCAACAGGGTGTCCTTTGGACACCCTTGCAACCTTGAAATTGCATTCTCAATTTGCGATTCTCTAATTGCTAATCGCAAATTGAGAATGTCCTCCCATTCATTCCTATGGGCCTCTAGGCCCATAGGAATGAATGGGGAGGGTTTCCTTAACTGCGATTCGCAATTTGCGAATCGCAATTAAGGAATATGTAGGATTCGCAAATTTTCTTGCGAATCCTACATACATCTCGTTTGCGATTCTCAAATAGCGATTCTCAAAAATTCGCTATTTGAGAATCGCAAACACAAACTTTGATACATATGGCCCTAGCTGACAAGGGGTTAACAGTGAATCGTTTGAAATGTAAGATTAATGTAACTTCTGTCACATATTTGGGACATGTTATATCTGGGGAAGGTATCCAGCCAAAGCTAGATTTGGCCAAAAGCATTGTTGATGCCCCTGCGCCAGCTGACAAGGAGCAGGTGAGGTCTTTTCTTGGCCTCGCTGAGTTTTATTCTAAGTTTATCCAAGGTTTCGCCTCCACTGTTGAACCCATCAGAATACTTCTTAGGAAGGGAGCAAATTTTGATTGGTCGGCTGATTGTGCAGCGGCTTTCAGTTCCATAAAACAGGCAATAGGGAAGATGCCAACTCTTGGTCATTTTGACTCCAAGAAGAAAACTTTCCTAACTACAGATGCCAGTTTGTGTGGTCTTGGGGCTGTTCTCTCTCAGGTTGATTGCGGAGAAGAGAAAGTTGTTGCGTTCGCTTCTAGGGCATTGAGGAAGCCTGAACAACAGTATTCATGTATTGAGAGGGAAGCTCTGGCCATAGTGTGGGCTGTAAAGCACTTTAAGTTTTACCTGTGGGGCATCCCCTTCCTGGTTAGATCTGACCATCGCCCTTTGGTTCATGTGTTTTCCTGCATGGAGAGCGAAAGACTTACCCCAAGGCTGAAGCGTTGGAGTGAGGGTTTAGAGGAATACAATTTTCGTGTGGAATATCTACCTGGTACTGCTAACAAAGCGGCAGATTGTCTTTCTAGGTTACCTATCGAATGTCCTGGCAATGCCCTTGACTCGGACACGGTTAATGTTAACTGGGTCAAGGAGTCTGCCATTCAAGAGAGTGAGTGGGAAAGTTCTTTGAAAGCAGATCCTTTGTTACCTGCAGTGACACATTTTGTAGTTGAGGGATGGCCAGACAATAAGAGAATAGATTCTGAGTTGCTCCCTTTTTGGTCCATCAGGAATGAGCTTACCCTTTGCCAGGGCCAACTCATGCGTGGAGAGAGAGTGATTCCACCTGAGGATCTCAAACCTAAACTCATAAACCTAGCTCACGAAGGACATTTAGGAAGAAGTCTCACGAAGTCTCGCCTCAGGGAGAGGTATTGGTGGCCAAAGATGGATAGTCAGGTGGAAAAGGTGGTCAGTGAGTGTTATGAGTGCGCTTCCTGTGATAAGTCCCGTGTTGTCAACACCCCTCCGCTGTCTCCGGTTGAAGTTCCGCAGGAACCTTGGGTCAAGTTGGGGTTGGATCTCATGGGCCCTTTTGAGCTTTTGAATCCTGCAGACAGATTTGTGATTCTTTTGGTGGCTTATTCGTCCAAATGGGTCTCCACCAGATGTGTAAGTTCAATTAGCACAAGGGTGGTTATTGATTTTCTCAAAGATGAATTCGCTAGCGAGGATTCCCAAGTTCCTTATCACAGATAATGGTCTGCAATTTGTTTCTCAAGAAATGAATGAGTTTTTAAGGGACTATGGAATTGTTCATCAGAGAACTGCTCTTTATGCTCCGCAGGCCAACGGTCTTGCGGAGCGCATGAATAGAGTGGTCAAAGCATGCGTGCAAAGGGCAATTGAATTGAGAGTTCCTCTTAAGAGTGTCTTAAGAGACACATGGTGGGCTCATCGCACTGCCCTCAATGTGGTTCTGCGGAAGTCCCCGTTTCAAATGTTGCGTGGGAGGGTTGCGCTGTCCAAACTCAATCCTGGGTGGCTGCCTCTTATTGAGGGTCCTGTGTTGTGTGGGGAGGAGTTGAGTGGTAGAATTGAGTCCTACCAAAGTAAGTACAAACAAAGGTTTGATTCCAAAAAATCAACCAAGGTCACAGCATGGAAGGTGGGTGAGTGGGTGTTTATTAAAAGACCACGCTGGCACAAGAAGGGTGCCACAGACTTTATGGGACCATTTGCCATCACTGCTGTTTATAAGAATGTGGTTACTGTACATAATGGTGGTAAGTGGAGCATGTCTCGTTTAGTGAAGTTCCAGGGTGACAAGTCCATGTTTCCTTCTTGCCCTGATATTTCACCTGCTTCAAACTTACCGACCAATTGTGGTTCTTCACCTCATTGTCCTAGATCTCGCCGACTTCCCAAAAGGTATGATGACTACGAGATGTATTGAATTTTCTTTTGCTTTGTTCCTTGTTTATCCTGGTCCATTGCATATGATGTTCATTCTTCAGTATAATTGTTACTATTTTTAGTGCTGTATTTGGAATGGGTGTTTTCTTCTCCTTTTCCTTTCTTTTTCTTTTCTCTTTTCTTTCTCTTTGTTGTCTCCACTGTAAAGGGGATGTGTTGTAATCTTTCAAAGGTGCTGGCCTGTTCTATCTCCATGGTGATGGCTCGCGTGAGGAGTCGTTACCGGAGAACCGACAGGCTGGCAGCAGGAGTTGGTGGCTTCACTGTATTACCAATAAAAGACGTGAAAAACTTACCGGTGTTCGTCTTTTCAACATAATCCTTCCCTGGGACTTAGAAATATTTTGTCAACTTTTTGCTATGAGAACCGACAGTGGTCTAGGATCAATCTGCTAAGCAGATCAAACAAAGATGCATTGGCGCTGGGCCAAAGACTCTGGTAACTCTCACTACATTCTTCTCTGCAGCAGCACATCTGATTCAGGGGGACCTCAGGGAGAAGGTATTGAGCCTTTTGGAGAAAGCATCTGACATCGTGGAGCCCTTGTCAGCTACAGCCTGATGCCTTGCCCATCTCATAAATCTGAGCCCAAAATAATTGATTATGTCCGAAGGTAGAAATCTTTACTGGGAGAAGGAGTGAAAGGGTCTGGCCAGTGAGGGACCTTCTGTGGGTGCGAAATTAAAATTTCAGAGCTTCCCTGCTAAAAGTCAGCTGCTTTATTGAGACCTTGTGCAGTGGCTGCCCTACGACATGGAGCCCTCTTGGGCAACAGCTTGCTGCTTTGCCCCCCCACTGAGGACATTTGACCACCATTTCAGAGACTAAGGGCCTGATTATGACATTGGCAGTCCAACCGCCGGACCCCGATGCAGTGGTCGGGAGCACGCCGCCAAGTCAGTGGCATCCCAACCGCCATATTATGAGAACACCGCCAAGCTGGTGGTATTGTGCCGGTGGTATCATGGTGGTGGCATGCTTTGGCTCATAGAGAGCCTGTATCATATGCCACTGCAGTGGCAGAACCACTTGCACATCTGTGCATTGTGTACCATGCACTATGTCATGCATGGCACACAGTGCACCCACAACAGTGCAAGCAGAGGGAGGCACAATATGTGCCCCCATGCACCCACCCATGAGCTAAAACATCCTGTAGCCCTGTTTGGGGCCCCTTTCTCTGCCTTCCCACCTACCTTTTCATGGCAGGGTCCCCGTCATAAAAAGCTTGTCGCAAAGGCAGGTCGTAATCTGTATGGCAGTACCGGCATTGCAGTCGCAGAACACCGCTTTCCCCACCACTGCCCCATTGGGATCCAAGATACTGGCGGAGGCAATGGTCTTGCATTGGGCTTGTGTTGGTCCGACCGCCATCCTGGTAATACGGCAGTCGGACCGATGAGGTGGCAGAGATCGGACCGACACTGTGGGTACAAGACATCCATACTCGTAATCAGGCTCTAAGTCAGAAGGTAAAAGATAAAAGAACCTAATTTCTCAATCCAACCAGCTCTCCCCAGTCCGCCTTAACTTGCACATAGGTCAAATAAGTGAACCAAGGTTATGAATTGTTACATTTTAAATGTTGACATTGCACCAAAAGTGTAAGACGCAAACCGCATTCATCTGGTTGCAGTTGCCGCTTTATGCTTTTTGGTGCAATGTCTATATTTACAATGTAAAAATTCATAACTTCGGTTCTACTTATTGGATTTAGGTACTTAGCTGTCAAATTACTTATTGATATTTACTGATTATTGATAGTTACTCGATCGTTCTAAATTGATTTTGGATTTTTCTTCCATTGTGTTTTGATTTCATTACTGTTTGACTACTGCATAAATACTTTGCAAATTGTCTCAGAGTTATGACCATCTGTTTTCTGCCATAGCTAGCAGGGTATTGATCTCAGGTTAAGTTAGTGACTTTATGGGTCCACCCTGACAAGGCTTGTGCTCATAATTTAGGTGGGTACATCATATCATCATTTTAGGACTGGAAAATGGTAGATTTTGAAAAACAAAATCGGGAAATGTATTTTACCCATTTACTTCTCTTGAAGGAAAGGCCATTTTTGGTGGGATATACCAAAAATAAAGCCCTTTTGGCTTAGAAAATCGCGAGTCTCCTGCCTGTATCGAATCTGTTGTCATGGATGGCTCAACTAATGCCCCCAATCTCTCGCAACACACCTTGTTCAAAGAACACTACATCACAATGCATTTATAGTCATCAAACCAGCTACCTCTCTTATCACACATTGGCTTATACTTCACTTTGACCATGTATGGCATTCCACGTCCTTTTGCATAGGTTCATGTTCCAGAAATATCACATACATACATACATACAGTTCGTGGCATAAAATAAAACCTGTATAATTGCTACTAGTTCAGAAACATAACTTCATACTAAATACATTCTTACTAAATTAAAGGAAACAGTTCAAAATAATTTCTATAAAATATTATTGCCTGAGAAAAAAAGTTTAAATTTCCAGTGCCTGTTAAGTATTTGCTTGGTATTATTATTTGCATGTTGTTTGTGTAAAACCTAAATTCTCCAACTATGCTTTTCCTCCGCTCTAGAAATTGTACATACATTTTATAATTCACACGACAAATGAAATGTGGATATTCCTATCAACTCTAATTGTTATGAAATGCATCCACGAGCATTTCCTGCTTGATTATCATAATATTTGCTGAGCAACTCCTGCATCACGGCACTCCTGGGCCCATTTCCCCACCCACAGGGTTGAACACAGCAGAGATCAACTAAATCTCACTGTATTACTATCAATAGAGACTTATCTCTCAGTGACCATAAGCAGAATCAAATACATTGCATCCAGTGTACTCAATAGGAATCCAATTGCTTTAGCAGCAAGTTAAATTGCTTTCTTTACAGTAAAGTAAAGATCTGAAAATATATCACATCAGGATACACCTTAATATAATCTGCCGTCATCAGTGCTCTGTGAAAGCAAGTGTAGCCTTTTTCAGTTCAACTCACTCAGATATTTAGGGCCATAGTTATGAATTTTGTGGCACAGGGTAGGAATGCACCTTATTTATCCAATATGGCGCATTCCTGTCCTTTTCCCTTATGATGGTGCTGTTTTGGCACTTCTTTCACCATAGTGCAAGGGTTCTTTTGTTGTAGGCAGGATTGTTTTTGTGCGGGAAATGTGCCACCTTCCTGCACAAAAACAATCCTGAAAGGCTTTTTCCTCTTTCTATGTGTGTTGCAGGATTCCTGGACCTCCGGAACAGCACTTGGGGGTCAGGACTCACTCCAACAGAAGACACCACCAGGGTCCAAGGCAGGTCCAGTAGAAACTGGTCAGCTGGGCTATTCCAGGAAAGTGGGCTTTGTTTAGCTTGTGCATCCCTGTTATTTAGCAGGAGTCCAGGAAACTCCCAGGTACACGTGGTAGCAGGTCCAGCCCCTAGGGTTCTCCTCGTAGGTCTCATGTAGCAGGTACAGTCTTCCTTCTGTCTTCCACAGGTTCATTAGTGTTCTGAAAAAGGTTTCCAGGGGTGCCACATTTATGCCTGACACTAGCCTGTGGGTGGGGTGACTCCTGGCCCTTACTAACTAATAGGGAAAAGTTTTCCATGGGCCATCATAACCATTTTTGCTGCAGTTCCTGCGGTTCCTGTCTGCTTGCCACACTGCACTTCTCTTCCCAAAGCCAACATGTCAGAACCGTTATTCCCTTTTGCCGAGCTCCCTGTTCCCATCCACCTGTGTGGATATGGAAGTGAGGAAATCCTCCCTCAGGTCATTGTAAAGCAGTTCAGGGGCAGTTCTCCCTCCCACTGTGTTTGAAGCCAGCCTGACTAAGGAAGACAAAAGAAAAGCAGGCCCAGGTGAAAGCTACCAGCCACTGACAGGTTAGGAATTCTTTGAAGCTCAGGAAGGGGCTGGGCACTGTCAGAGGCCACCCTACTAAAGGAAGAAAGGCATTTCCCCACACTCAAAGCGCTGTGTCCACTGTCTGGGAGCAAACCATATCTCACTCCAAGAGATCAATTAGGGGTTTAGCACATATTACATGAATAATGTAGACCAGTGTTAGACTATGGGAGAGCCACACTTTGGAGATTTCTCACTTCCAGGGCACTTTCAACATTATACATACGTGCTCTACTTTTAAATAACATGCACCCTGCCCCATGGACATTTAAAGCCTACCTTAGGGGTGACTTATAAATATTAAAAAGGAAGATTTAGTTTGGCAGATCGAAATGGCAGTTTTAAAACTGCACCACGAGTTTACAGGGGCAGGCATAGATAGATGCTTCACCTCTCACTTTAGTGGCAGCACAATATGTATTGTTGTCCACTAGAGACATTTAATTTCTATGAGTACCATATACTAGGAACTTAAAGGTAAGTTAAATATACCAATTAGGTGTACACCAATCTCAACTTGTTTTAAAGGTCAGAGCACATATAGTGTGCACTGCACAGCAGTGTCCCAGTGGGCAGTATTCAATCACCAGCAATATAACCTATCAAAAACAGGGGAGGTGTCCACACATAAAGGGGCAGAAAATGGCATTTTCCTACGCCTCACATTCTACTTTGTACCAATGACTCCCATTTTTGTTCTGTTTAGTATATAGTTCATGACCTTAACTTGACGATGATCTCTTGAAATATGTGCTCTACCTCTAGCTGAGCTATATACAATAACCCACACAACATATGTATGCTCTTTAATCTCTTAGTCCTGATGATGACCTTTTACACTAATTTCTCTGGTCGAAACTTCATCAACATACAGGCAGATCAAAGTAGATGTGCTTCGTACTAACTACAGAGCTGGCCGTTCTAACTTTTAACAGCATAATACCAATCTCACTCTTTGATCAATTGTATTTTTATATACAATTATATATTTCTTAGGTTTCCCATGGTGTGAAACCTTTTGGGCACATTTATTAATAGTTCAAAATACATAATTTTTCTGAATAAAAGTTTTTAATCATAAACAGAGGGCTACTAATGCGTTGTTAAACAAAATGACAGGGGCACATCCATTTCAAATATTTCCTATGTACCCAAGGATCAGTTTGGCAATGAGGGTTGCATTTGTTTCTTACAATTCAATTCACCACTGACAAGAGATTTTCTTCCATGTAATATTACGCAACTGTGGAGTAAATATTATGCAAGCATAATTGCAAGACCAACTTTTGCAAATTCATTCATGCATCGAGTCAGCCATATTTGTGATTATAAAAGTACTTTTATGACCAAAATGGCTTTTGTGAAACTAACCCACATTGCACAGATTCATCAGACATGAGTAGTGCTGCATCTATAAAGAAGAAAAGACACACAGACCTGCCTATGTACCAGAACAAAACAAACAATGCTTGGTCAAAGGCCTTTGAATATGATTGTTCTCTTTGCAATCATATGCAAGGTCTGCACACATTTTTTAAGAATCAGATATCAATGCATACGGATATGCTGTGAGAATATCCCTATTTTTGCCAATTGGTATTGCTGGTGTGATTAAAGAGGAGGAGGCCGTTAATTTCCTTAGACACAGCCCTGGCTGGAACACCATGGGCAGATGGGTGCTGCCATGTTGGAATTTACTGAGAATAGTGCACTGTGGGACAGTTTACAGTAACACTAACAGGATAAGCTGAAAAAGTCACCTCTGGGAACTTTTGTTTTATCATTGGTTAGGGAGTGTCCAGAAGGTACCCCCACCCACTGGCTAGTGATTCCTTCAAAAGTGTGCCCTCACCCCGCACATCAGAACACATATGGACCTGTGGAAGAACAGAAGAGGACTGAGCCTGTAGTCTGTGACTTATGTGTACACCTGAGAAGCTGCACCTTTTCCCACTTGTACCAGGACTGTGAAGTTGACTCCAAATGCCATTGGGCTGACCACCTGTGGCTACAGAGACACAACAAGTTGCAAGAGGACTTTTTCCTCGAGTGAGCAGTTGACCAATAACAACTGGACCTGGACAAGACCTGCTGGTTGCGTCTGCTGGGGTGAGCCCTATTCCCTAAGTGCTGAGCCCTAGTCCCTAAGTGCTGTGCCTGAGGTCATAGGAGCCTTCAAAGAGACCAAGAGGAACTGCTCCAGAAAGTCTGAAAAGTTCAGACTTGCAACTTGTTTGGGCTTCCATGACATTTGTGCATCAACAGCACCTTGTAGCAAAGGTCTCTGGTTTTTGAGAGGACTTTGTTAGATACAGTTACCGTGCCTGCCACACTGGAGGATTTTAAGCTCCAAAAAAGACACTTTTGGCCTGATTCACAAAGGGCCTCTGCACTTATGGCGGAGGCCATGCAGACATGGTGGTGTCTCTGCACTCAGGGCAGAATCTCCGCAATGAGGTTTCTCATTGTAGGGATTCCCTTTGAGTGCGGAGACTTCTCCATGACTGCAGAGCCTCTGCCATGAGTGTGGAGGCCCTTTTTGAATCAGGCCCTAAGTCTGAAGGAACACATTTTGACTGGACGATCGTGTAAAAAGTATTCAACAGATAAGAGGACTTCAGCAGTCACAAAGTATTTCTTTTCATGCTCAGAGCTTTTCCTACTAAAACCAGTGACTTCAGTTGAAACTCATTCAATGGCTACAACTTTTAGAGGGCTTCACAGTATACAGCCTGAAACATTGCCCTATAGGATGATTTCAACTTGCATTTCAGAGACTTAGGGCCTGATTTAGAATTTACAAAAAAATGATGGATGCAACTCTTACATTAAGCTCAGCTGCTGGTAATTACTGGGGGCTGTATCCCAGTGCATTTTTTTTTATTGCCTGCCATGCCACCTCAGATTAGACGCAGCTATGTGCAAATCAACCTTAGTCCTGCTCCAATGGAAATAGTCTAGCACAATCAGTCAAGCCAAGTCTTCTCTGAATCAGAACACAAGCAACACAAGACCAGTTTACACCTCATTGGACCTCTTCAGTTGGTGCAGCTTGGTTCCTGCAGCACAGTGAGCAAAAAAACATCATCTGGGCATACCTGTCGCACTTAGGCCTTTGCACGGAGGAATACAAAAAAGTGATGGATGGAATACTTGAATTAATCTCAGCCACTGGCAATTACTTGTGGCCGCATCTCAGGCAATAATTTTTTTGCCTACCATGCCACCTCTGATTAGGCCAAGCTATATGCAAATTAACCTTAGTTCTACTCCAACAGGAACAGTCTAGTGAAAAATGCCAAGCCACTGCTATCTTTGAACCAGAACACCAGCCGCCCAAGATGGGATTCAACCTGATCGGGCCTCTTCTGCCAGCTGAAGCTTGGTTCCAGTGGGCCAGTGGAAACGAGACCCTCATCTGGGCATACACTTTGCGCTTAGGGAGTTGCACTGAGGAATTTAAAACAGTGATCGATCGAATGCTTGAATTAATGTCAGCACTGGCCATTACTTGGGGCCTCATTCCCAATCCATCGCTTTCTGATTTAAAGTTTGCCAGATGGGTTCCTCCATCACAAACATGAAAGATACCCATCCACCATATTACAAGTGCTTATAGCCTCTGGCACTTGTAATGAGGTGGACGGAATATCTGTCATGTTGTGACAGAGTAAACCATTCAACAAACTCTAAATCAGGACCTAAGCCTGAAGGTAAAATATTTTACTGGGATGACTCGCTAGGTGTATATGACGTCCAGGCCATAGTGGTCAGCCTGAAATTGCGCCTAGGTCCCAGTCCACCATGAACAATAACTTCTGGTTAGCGCTTTACTTTTTCTTGGTAGTTTGTAACCTGAAACTTAAAAGAATTGAGAAATAGTGGCAGCCAAAATGTTTTGGGGCAGATTTACAATAAACCAACGCAGCACGGTGCAGCAAGTCATTTTGCTGCGCCGTTCTGCGTTAGTTTGGAAAGCACAGCGATGCAACATATTTACAACAATATGTCGCATCTCTGTGCTTTCCCCTGCACTGGCGCACAAACTGCTGCCATGCGCCGACGCAGGCACCCTTGCACCATGGTGCAAGGATGCCTGCGTCATGGGGAGATTGTTGTTGTTCAGGAAGGGAACCCTTCCTGAACAAAAACATTCATTAGAGGTGATTTCCTCTTTCTATGTGTGCTGCATAATGCAGCACGCATAGAAACAGGAAACAAAAATGAGGAGAAATGAATACATTTCTCCTTGTTGCTCCTCCCTACGCCTCCCCTGGGGAAGCGTAGCATTCACACGCATTTCCAGATTTACGATTCCTCGTAAATCTGGAAATGTGTCTCGTTCTATGGGTCTTGTGTGGGAACACCCACAGCAACACCCATGGAACGCCCCTTTCACGCAGGGTGGCTTTTCCTGTCCTTGTAAATATGGGGCAGGGAAATGCGCTGCCAGTGTGTCACAAAAAGTGACGGACTGGCAGCGCAGGGGGCTTGTAAATCTGCCCCTCAGTGTTCTGACTCACCGTCTCTGTCACAGTTTAGGGCTGACTGTTGTCTTAAGTTGTCCAATAGCTGGAGAAATGCTATTTTACCCCCTTTGACAATGGTACAGGGTTACTTGGCACAAAACCTTCAAAGCATGTGTTTTTGACTCTGACTGGAAATATAGCAGTATTTTTTTACATATCTAAAGTAAAAAACAGAGCAATCAAAAGTAAACACTGAAACATAATGCATTAGCATACAGACAGCATTACAGCATAAATAAAACATACAGTGTACATCACAATAAAACAGTCAGAACAGAATGCCATACAACAACCGCAGTACAACACAACGTCACACGGCAAGAAAGCAGCACAAATGCCTAGCAGTGCAACATGCAACAATTTACATCACCGCCACAACAAAATGTCACGCAGCAAATGCACAAACGTTTGTGTCACATATTACCACCTCCAGAATCTTGTTTCATAATCTGGTGATGAAAGATCTCACACAACATGACAATTTCCAACTATGGAATAACCCTACTCTCCCAAATATATTTCATGATTCTCCTGCTTGCAGGTGGGCAAATTGTGGAATTGAACGGCTTGGCCAGCTCTATGAACTCGATGGCTTTCGTACCTTTGCATTTTTACAATCTGCCTTTAATCTTCCACAACAATCTTTTTTTAAATACTTACAAATTAGGGACTACTTCTTAAAACGACAATGGCTGCAACTTCCACATTCTCACGAATTACTGACATGCTTTTTAAATCTTTCGCTTAAAGCTAGAATCAGTTCAATACATATAAAACTTTGCCGTTTCAGGAGTGATGATACCTATTGTTTAGCTTCTAAATGGAGTCAGACATTAGGTATTACTACGGATACTTTTGAGATTGTCTCTGCTTTGGACACTTTAGATAACTCTATCCATTCTATTAGCCTAAAGCTGCAACAATTCTGAACTATCTGTATGCTCTATTACACTTCTGAAAGGATTAGTAAATGGCAACAAAAGGCACAGGGGCATGTGGGAGATGACGTAGATAGGTCATGTTGCCCCAAGTGCGGTCTTATTGCAGCCAACATTCTGCACATGTTTTGCACGTGTCCCATGTTAGGTGTTTTCTGGGGGAAAGTTACACAACATATTGGTCAATGTTTGGTTATGATTCTTTTCCCACTATCAAGGAGATCATGTTAGGACCTAAGGAGAGTGATGATCGAGGCATGAGATTTTGTTTATCTATTGCATTAGTTGCTGCCCGACTTTGCATTGCAAGGGCATGGATCTCGCCTAACCCTCCTACTTTTTTCGAATGGCTTGCTCTCATGAAAGATATATATGAGAGAGAACGTGCACTGGCCAAAACTAGAGGTATTCACTGCAAAAATCTGACCGTTTATGGGATTGTTTTGTTTGATCTTCTAGACTTATATATCTATTTTTTTCCCTTTCCTTCCCTTTTCTTCCTTTCTTTTTCTTGCTTGCTTGATATGATTATAAGCTACATGTATGTACTTAAAGTTATCTCTTTTTCTCTTATGTACCCTCTGTATATAAAAAAATAATTAAAAAAATTAAAATAGAAAGGTGTTCGGATCAAGTACTGCCTAAACTTACCCCCATGGACTTCAAATAGCATCATTCAAAAAGGATTTATAATCTGGCCCTAGCAAGCCCAAATTCGTTCAGAGACCTGTTTAAATTCGGACTTTCAGTGCCCACTTTATATGATACTGTCTCAGAAGTTATATGCTTTTTATCAAGGGGACACAGCGTAATATGTGCATTTTCCTATAGACCATGGAAACATATAATCTCTTATATTTCATATAAACATCTATATGGGAAAACCATTTCCATGAGTGCTCAAGAAGCAGAATTATGAAGCTTAATTTGTTCTCTAAGAAAAATATACTAAAACATAACTGGATAACTTAAAATGTGTTCTGGCTAGCATCTTCTCTCTTGAACTGATGGCTTAGCTGGAATAATAAAAAGCTGCAAAATCTGCGCGACCATGTGATGATTTACTCGGGATAAACTCGACCTGCAAGGTTTGAGCAACATGGAGATTTATTGGTGGAAAATCTTCCCACGTAAACCAGGTTTCCTTCTTGCATGCTTGCAATAATTCTTTGTTTTAAAATAAATCCACACAAAGCTCGAGTAAAACCCTTACAAAAAACCTATCTCCTTGGGGGAATTATTTGTTACATAGCTTAGTGATTTGATGTGCATGCTACGGAGAGGTCTGTGCATTGTGTAGTGCTCAAGTTTGAATGGGATTAACAGCCTGTTGAAATGATGTGGTGACTGTAAAACAAGTACCACTGCATTAGAAAATAATACTAAGAAAAATCACTCACACCTATTTGCAGCACCTCGTTGGACAGCTGGTATTTTAGCACTTCACAATAGGCAGTCTTTATATTTATATTGAAGGGAATTATTCAGGTTTCAAGAACACCAGTTAAAATAGTAGTGTGAGTGAGTGGTTGCTTCAATGTAATTTTTCTGTGATGGCCATCCAATCAGAGATGCAGCAGATTTGTGAATTCGCAGCTGCATTGGCAAATCCGCAATGCTTGATCGGAGATAAAGCTCACTCACCCAATGGTGTGCCTTTACTTTGTTAAATTGTATTTGCAAATGTTTGCATATTTGCAAAGCCACGGAGTATCAGTGAATTAATTAGGTCAGATATCTCTAAATTGTAAGCTCTTCAAAGCTAGAACACTTATAAACACTCATTTTTTAAAACCTACTTAATATATTTGCACCAAACCAAATAAAATTACTTAACAGAGTATGGCTTATTTACATGCAATTCTGTTCAGCCACTTCAACTGTACGGAGGAGCAAAAATCCTATTGGGGTTGAAATGGGAAATCTCTCTTTAGGGAACCCCACATTTTTAGACACTAATTTTATAGATCTACATGAAACATGCAATGAAGAATCCAAAGTGGATGTACTTTTATTTGGGAAAGTTCTTTTGTATTTTTATAATTAGAGTTTAATATACCTTACATTTCATTTTTTTGAATGGGGTACTGACCACCCTATATTTTATATTTTATTTTTAGGTCTCGCCTACGCAGCGCGCATGCGCTGCATAGGCAAAAAGACGTTTTGCCATCGATTCGGCTTTTCAGCCTAAAACGTGCACGCGTTCTATTGCCTTCAATGGCAACGCGTGCACGTTTGGCAATTCACTTGCGGGAGCGAGCGGCGCCATATGGTAGCAATTATCGCTCCTGGCGCCGCTCGCTCCCGCAAGTGAATCGCGCAGGCTCCCTCCTCTCCCCCCTCCCCCTGCTGCCGTGCGCGCTTGTTTGGTTGGTTTTAAATCTAAGCTTGGGGGTTTAGTATACAACCCAGCACCTATTCAGCGAAATCTCCTACATCCCCTCACTCTGGATGCCAATCACATGTCTGTGATTCAATAAAGGTGGACAGAGCGCTTGGGCTCAGTGTCCTGTCACACCACAACCAAGCCCCTCTGTTTTGCGAATCTTTCTCTTTTGGTGTTTCATAGTTTTAGTGTGTATTCTCAGACCCCAGATTGTTTTGTTAACTTTAGTGGGGGACCGTCATTACTAATGCTCGTTTTTAAATGGGTGGGAAAACCCAATTGACACTCTACTTGGGATCCGTAGCAAGATCGCTGTAATCTCCCGCTGTGAACCCAGAGTGAATTTCATCTTGGAAACAAATTGTCGTAATTTATGTTCTCGGGTCCGAGTACACTGTTGTGTTATTTTGTGTAGAACAGCGTTTGCCAATTACTTGAACCTTGGTGCTGGGCGTAAATCCACCCTCAATGCCGTACTCGTGAAAAGGAAGCTAGGGGGCAAGATACAGTAAATGTTACACAACAGAAATGCACCCGAAATGCGACACTGTGAGCTAAAAGTAGTTAAGATTTTGTAACTTTATTGCTGCCAGATCTCTTGTCTGCCGTGAATTGGACGCTTTTTACTTGCCAAACGTATTAGAGTACACATTAATGCATCGTCATCTCTTGGTACCCTTTAATGAGACCGTTCTAACGAGAAGAGACCTGTAGCACGGTGTAGACCATATTGTTGATTTGAATTGGGCAGCTCACCGTTTCATTGGGCAAGTGTAGGTAGGGCCAGTTAGGGTGCATTTTGCGTGTGCTTCCTGGCCACTTCGCGAGACAGCGCTGTATGAAGAGTCGTTTGTTTGCCCAGATGAATACTCGAGGGGCATGTCTCGCAAGGGTGTCCTACATGAGTGAACACACCCTGAAGAGCGGTGCATCTAATGTCGCTGCGTCACCTGTGGTACAGGTGCATTTATGGAGCCTGTGAGCAGTGCTTGAAATGGAAAAGTGCTGGTTCTCTCTAATTAAAAGTATTACGATTCCCTTGAGAAGTGAAGGTACTCTCCTTCTCAACATAAACAAGCATAGGCATAGCCAATAGGTCTCGCCTTTGGCACCTTACAAGTGTTTAGCCATGCAACAGTTGATGTTGATGCACCAAGGATATTGTGCTGGATAACTAAACACTTATAAGGTCCCAAAGGCGAGACCTATTGGCTATGCCAATGCTTGTTTAAATGTGTTTTCATGTGTGTGTTTCTATTTTAGGGTGGGGTAAATCACTGAGACCCTCTTTTTATTTATTTTTATATAAATATATTTTCTTTAATGAGGATGCTGAATGCTTCAGCCCCTTATTTTCATTGAATAAAATATAGTTATTTTCCTATTCACTGGGACATTAAAACATTAGTGTGGGTGAATTCTAAAGCCCCAACATATATATGATGTGTGAATAATGGTTGGCATGTTTGTTGTTAGAGTTATGGATTACAACCCTAGTGTTTTTTATGTTTTAAATTGCAAATAAAACTGCACTTGAAGTGTGATTTTTTAAAATGAATTTCTAATAAAGACTAGCCATACCTTCACTATAACAACTTCACTATAGCCATTGATTTCCCAGCAATTTGTTTAAAAATCATATTTCGCATGCAACCTGCAGTTGGCCTATGGCCTTGTGCAATTGTGCTGGCTCACAGGGACTTGCCTTTTAATAGGCTCATTGCCACAGTGGGTAGCCAGCCACTGCTGTCAACAGCCTACATGAGCAGTGACTGCAGGGTCTGGCTTTGTTCTTTTTTTTTTTTTTAAGGTTTATGGACTGTTTTGGGGAAGTCATTGAGATGTCATCATTGATGCCATCAATAATGTTATTTAACATGTTATGAAAGATATAATCTGTGAAGGGATGAGCACAGCAGGACATTAGTTCAGTAAACTATTACTGATACTTTTTGTTTTTTAAATGTTGGCTCCTGTCTTATTTTAATACCTAACTGTAACATCACTTAAACCTTTGTTTTTTTCAGTGAATGTCTAGCAGGTTAGCATATGTTACGATTTTATTACCATACCTAACTATAATGGCACTTTAGCCTTCGTTTTTTCCCAGTAAATGTCTGTGTTTTTTTTTATTGTAGTCGGATTTGAATTTATTCCCAATCCCTCTGGGCAACATGCATCCAACCCACCAACTCAGCATGACCTTAATGTGTAGCAGGGGCCACCCAAACCCTGTGGGCAACCATCTCCCGCTGTGAATGGCATTTGGCTGTGTGCAGTAGAGGGTGTGCCTCAGGCTGTCTGGCTAAGCCCAACACGAACCCGCCTTCCACGGGTGGCCTACTTTTCTCATGTGTGTGGGCTTCAGGGAAGGCCCGACCCTGAACTCAACCCCTGCAGGCAGCCAGCCACCCACTATAGATGGGTGACTCCCACTGCATACAGCCTTCATCGTGCACAGTGAGGGGATTGGCTCTGCACTTAATCCACTGCAGAATGCCAAGTCCCACTGCACACTGCCTGTGACCTGCATTCCAAAGTGATTACGTTTGTAATTTTTGGTACCTCAAGAGTACTGCAGTACTCCAGGAGGACACAGTGGTGTAGATATTCCTACATTTTCAAAGGTTTAACCTCTTCAAGCCTGTTAGACCTGGCATCATTGGCGCGGGTCTCCCTTCCTCTTTTCGCTTCTTACCTTTTATGTTGGCTGGATTTAGATGCTCTGGGCGCTGTGCCACTGCCAATCAGTGACACAGCGCGAATGCTCCCTGTGTAAAGATGACTGTATGAATTGGGATAACCATAATTGGCTCGTTTGGTTTACCTGTCAGTCCCTAGTATCAGTGCACTGTGTGTGCCCAGGGCTGGTAGACCAAATACTGCTGCTGGGCCTGCAGCGCTGATTTGCGCTACCCACCGAAGCAGCTTTTAAAGTATGTCTGTGTAGCATGTTCTAATGGCGAGTTACCCTCCATTTCACTGTTTACTATTGTGAGGCTAACCGTTCTCATAGGCCAGAATGGGCAGGCTGAGTATTACATGCCCTAATCCTACCTGCCCCCAGGAACCTGATAGGAACGTCGAATTTGATATGTTTAAGCTCAGGACATTGAGATACATCTTTTAGTAAGGATTAGTTGCGTAGCCCATGTTCGAAAAGGCCTCTGCTAGAAATGAGGTATTTTCTGGCCTAAGCTTTCCTGTAGGCTTTGTTAGCGTGTGTATTGGCCGTCTGGTTTTGGAGCAGCAGGGCCAGCTGGGTCAGACCTGGCTGGAGAGAGAGATCGGCATTTAGAGTATGGAGAGGGGTGACTCTTTGATCTGAGCAGGGCCGTGCCTGGCAATGTGAATGATGGCTCCACCTCCCACTGGGCGTCTGATAGCAGACCCCCAGATTCTCAAAGGAGCAGGATGTCGCCTCGTAAACCAAGTGCTCCCCGACCCGACCCCACCGAACTGGTTCTGGCTGGATGCAGTGATTTGTGACTGCAGAGAACAAAGACTTTTTAGGTATAAAACGCTGCGCTGAAACCTTTTTCAAGTGTGTTCCTTCTGGAAGTCAAGACGAAACTCTGTCCAAGTGAACAGAGGAAAGGACTTTGAAACTTTCACCAAGCTTGCCGAAGAAACTCCCGAGGGCCTGAATTGAGAGCGCCTCCTGCTGAAGTCTCAGGGACATTAGACTTCACCCCGTCAGCCGTCTGAATTCCTGTGCTAGGATTCTACTTGCAGGTGAGGCCTCCGTCGAGTAATCTGGAACCTCTAGTTCTACTGTGAGGAACGCGGACTGGTAACCCTTGTTAACTCTGTGTGTGGGCCGCCGCTGCTAAGAGAGAGTTGCCGCCGCTGAGCGCCCGCCTTAATTTGAATCTCCGGAACCTTCGCTGAATCTGTGTGGGCTGCCGCAGCTAAGAGAGAGCTGCCGCCGCTGAGCGCCCGCCTTAATTTGAATCTCCAGAACCTTCGCTGAATCTGTGTGGGCCACCGCAGCTAAGAGAGAGCTGCCGCCGCTGAGCGCCCGCCTTAATTTGAATCTCCAGAACCTGCGCTGAATTTGTGTGGGCCGCCGCAGCTAAGAGAGAGCTGTAGCCGCTGAGTGCCCGCCGTTGTGCCAGCCTGGTCGAGATCATCGTGATTTGTCCTGTGGGCCGCCGCAGCTAAGAGAGAGCTGCTGCCGCTGGAGTGCCCGCACCTTTGCCAACTCCACATCATCGTGATTTGTCCTGTGGGCTGCTGCAGCTAAGAGAGAGCTGCTGCCGCTGAGTGCCCACACCTTTGCCAACTCCGCATCATCGTGATTTGTCCTGTGGGCAGCCGCAGATAAGAGAGAGCTGCTGCCGCTGAGTGCACGCACCGTTGTCAACTTTGCCTCATCATGATTTGTCCTGTGGGCCGCCGCAGCTAAGAGAGAGCTGCTGCCGCGGAGTGCTCGCACCTTTGCCAACTTTGCATCATTGTGATTTGTCCTGTGGGCCGCCACAGCTAAGAGAGAGCTGCTGTCGCTGAGTGCCCGCACCTTTGCCAACTTTGCCTCATCGTGATTTGTCCTGTGGGCCGCCGCAGCTAAGAGAGAGCTGCTGCCGCTGAGTGCCCGCACCTTTGCCAACTTTGCATCATCGTGAATCATCCTGTGGGCCTCCACAGCTAGGAGAGAGCTGCCGCCTCTGTGAGCCCACCACGGAGCTGCACGACGAGAGTCATCGCCACCACCAGCCCGGGCCGCCGCAGCCGCGTGCTGCTGCCGCTGAGGGCCCGCCTGTCCCCGAGTGCCTGAATCATAGTGAGTGCACGTTGCGGACCACTGCAGTCGAGAACTGTGGTCGCTGGGAGTCCGCCTGTCACCGTCTCTGCTTCTTCGAGAGGCTACGTGCTGTGTCCCCGTCCAACGGCAGGTATCTGGTGCGCAACGGGTCGCGTAGACCTAGGCCTTGAACTCAGTCAGTGCCACGTTCTGGTGAACAAGTTATTGCCTTTTTAAGTTCCTACTGATTTACGTGCATTGTGACTGGTTAAAACGCTTTTTAGAGTCTTGTACTAAACCTTAGATAAAGATATTATTTTTCTATACCTACTTGAGTTGTGTCCTTTTGTGGTGTCGTTACTGCCTTATTGTGCATGGTCATAAATGCTTCACACACTGCCTCAGAGATAGGCCTAACTGCTTGTGCTACGTTACCACAGGGTTGAGCAGGGGTTAACAAAGGGGGTAGCCCACTTGCCCTGACTTAGGAAGAAGGGTCGCTATTTGGACATTGGCGCCAGCCATGGCCAACTAGAGACCCCCATTTCTAACAAAGCCCAACATGAGCCCCTCTTTAAATGCTAATTTCTTGAAAATAGCTGAGCGGATGAAGACCAATTCACAACAAGGGCGTTTTCTGTGCAAAGTTCTAACTTTGTTCCAATACTGGTGTAATTCTATTCAACCGTTCTTTCTGGATCTGAAAGAAAAATTTCCTTTGGGAATTAAAATGTAAAAATCACTCTTTCGAGCCCCCCTTTTTATTGACCCACACCATCGACTGTCGCCACTGTGTAGGTATAGCTATGACCTAGTTACCACAGGAAGGGTATTTTTTGAGTTCCTAATAATTTTGGCGCTATTTGACGAATCTTCACAAATCTTCCCAAAAAAAGAGGTTCATCCACCTGAACTCCTTTATTGAAAGTTTCATGTTGATCTGTGAAGCAAGGGCCAAAAATAAAATGGGGTTCCCAAAACGCAATTTCCCAGTTCAATTTCTATAGGGATTTATGAACAGTGCTACAGCAAACACAGCTGAACAGAATTACACCAAATTTGGCAGAAAGCTAGATCTTTACCCAGAAAGTGTGCTTTGTGTGATTTGGTGTAAATCTGCTCAGTAGTGTTTGAGAAATTAAGGTTAAAAAAGTATGTATATCTGGGAGGTTTGGTTCGCAGGACTCTCATGGGAGTCCTGTGAGCATGCAACTTTAAATAATGGAGCAATCTGATATGCCGAGAGGGCCTCTTTCCCCATTGATCATCTTACTTCCACAGGATCGAGAAGCTCCCATGAGTCCAGAGGAGGCTCACTCTCTGATTGGGTGGCTGCAACATGAGGAGAAATGTTGAGGTATAGTGGGGGGCTGGGCGCCCCTGGTGGGTGGTTGTGCGCCCCTGGTGGGTGGTTGTGCGCAGGATGAGGCAGTGTACAGTGGGGGCTGGATACTCATGGGAGGTTGGGGATGGGACCGACCCCACGCCATACATGTCTGAAGGCCATGAGTGATAGGGGTGGATATAGTTACTTATGGTGCTAGTATATCATTTTCTGTTAAAAAAAAGACCTGGAAAGTCACTGAAAAAGACAAAGATTAAAGTGACGTTATAGCTAGGCATGATAATAATAACTTGCTTTGTGTTAAAAAACAAGCCTCTGAAATTCACTGAAAAAAAACAAAGGTTAAAGTGATGTTTTAGTTAGGTGAAAATGTCAGTTTCAATATGACATTTTAAACTAAATAAAACAGTGAAATTGACCAATTAACTATAACTTACACGCTTGCCATGCACTGCTTATCACCCCCTAATTTATATTTCTCATGACATGTTACATGACATCATTGATAACATCACTAATGGCATCTGAAATGACATAATTGATGACAACACTGTTTAAGGCGATGGAGTGAAGTATAATTACTTGAAATATCTATAACTAGTAAATTTCAGTGTTTTTTTTTTAGATTAAGATGTTTCATTTGAACTGATACTTTTGCATTACTATAACATCACTTTAACTTTTTGCTTTCTTGGAGCCTTGACAGGGTAATGGATGAACTTTCCAGAAACAGATGTGGGGGGAGTATAGGGAATTCTTTGTGACCACAGACAGTCATGTTCACGCCGAGACTCTGCCGCCTGCAACAACCACCATCCCAAAGCTCCAGTGAACCCAACTCTTCACACTACAGTGACTGCCAGCAACAACCAGCAGTCCAAGATCTGCACTTTGCGCTACAGCAGTGAAAACCAGTGGTGACCAACAATGCAAAGCTCCAGCAATGATTGTGGCGGCCGACTAGCTCTTAGTATTACAGCGATGACAGCAATTGCTGGCAGGCCTGCTCTTCGCTCTACAACAACAACCATCTGAGATGCTATCCCCGCTCCACACAGCCTCATCCACTGTGAACTAAACTCTTCATGCCAGACTTTGAAAAGGTAATTATTTCAGCAGGATTAACCTGGTCCCTGTATCCGGTCTATGCTTCCTTGCAATTGACCTGAACTTGTGACTTTCCCCTGGTCTAGCATGACCAGATGACCGTGAGTAGCACTTTGTGCTTTTAAGCACTACATCTACCTAAAAAATCTTGATCACATATTGCCGGTTCTACTGATTGGATTATTGTCATTACTGATATCATTTTACTTAATAAAATTTACTCTAGTTATCTAAACTGGTTTGGAGTGTTGCTTGTATTGTATTTTCACTTAATTTCTGCTTGTGTGCTGCATAAATACTTCACACATTGCCTCTAAGTTAAGCATGACTGCTTTGTGCCAAACTACCAGAGGGTTAAACACAGGTTAAGTTAAGGACTTCTGTGATACACCCTAGCAAGCAGTGTGGTTGTTGCCTGAGTGGGGATTCCGTCCCCCTCAACCGATAACCCTATATCTTACAGTAAAAAAAGTGACATTCTCTGCATTATATGAAGCTCTCTTGTATTAAAGGTAGTTGGAGTGTTCCCAGCTTTAGGCACTACTGCTCGGAATCACTAGGAAACAGGATGTTTTGGATGTTTGCTAATAGCGATGTATTCCCTCCACAGATAAATCACTGTTTTGGATTAACCCCCCTACTTTAAGAAGGTTAAATTCAAAACTCTTGAGGTAGTCATGCATAATTGGTATATAGAGTTAAAATTGTATGGTATCCTAAATATAGCATATATAGTCCCTTATGGGAGAAACCAATGCTCCTGACATTTTTTGAAACTTTGAGACATCATGCTGGTGGAATTCTTCGATCCAACAATTTCCAAGAATTTGATCATCTGTACCATAATGTCATTTTTCAAGCTTTTGGTGATCTACAGACCTCTCATATTATTCCGACAACTGGCTTTGTTTTTAACCATCTACAGCTTAGAAATTTTTGTCTTAAAATTCAGCCCATAAGATGTATGTTGTGCTAATATTCTTCTAAAAGCATGCTTATAAGTGTATGATCAAATGACTACATACACTATTTGAGATAAGATTGCTACACTGCATAGATTATCTCCTAATCCTGATGCCCATTTCATGGTTTCAGAGCTGCTGATCTCGTTTTTGTTGGCCTTATGACTCTTTTCCACTGCTAACCAGTTCTGAAGCACAAGTGCTCACTCCTTAAAAGATGGTAACATTGGCCTATCCCCAGTTGGCATAATTAATGTACCTATAAGTCCCTAATAAAGTGGTACTAAATGTACCCAGGGCATGTAAATTAAATGCTACTAGTGGGCCTGCAGCACTTTTTGTGCCACCTACTTAAGTATTCCTTTAATCATGTCTTAGGCCTGCCATTACAGCCTGTGCGTGCAGTTTCAAACTGCATTTGGACCTGGCAAAATAAACCTTTTGCCAGGCCCAGACCTCGCTTTTCTAATACATATAGGTCAGACCTATGGTAGGCCCTAAACAGCCCAGAGGGCAGGGTGCAATGTATTTAAAAAGTTGGACATGAACTTTTAACTTTCACATGTCCAGGTAGTGAAAAATATTTAAATTTGTTTTTCATTACTGCAAAGCCTACCTCTCCCATAGGATAACATTGGTGTTACCTTAATATATTTAATAGCTTCTATATTCCAAACGGGAACAGGAAACCAGCTGACGTTTGGTGTCTTTGGAACTGTAATGAAAAATCCTCTATTATGGTGAAGTCGGATTTTAAATTACAATTTTGAAAATTCAGCATTTAGAAAGTTGGCATTTTCCTGCCTTAGCCATTTAGTGCCTGCAGCCTGTCTCTGGGGGCCAGATGTAAATAACACTATACCGGTCGCAATTGGCCTGCTTTATAGAATTAGGCTGTTTGCAACCAGAAAAATGGTTTTTCAGAAGTACAAAATGTGAAATGCTATTTGATTACTTGTTACTACATTGCAATTTGCATTTGCGATTCGGTATTTGGAAGGGGCGTGTTTTGGGTATTCCTTCCAAATACCAAATCGGAATGGTATGTATTACTGTTTTGCAACTAAACTCTGGTCACAAAACAGTAACAATTACCACCATTTTAAAATTGGTGGTAGCCCATTCGTAATTCACTATTGGGAAATTGGTATTTCTAATGTTTGTACATCTGGCCCTGTGTCACATGACTAGGTGCAGCTAACAGTTGAGCTTTGTTCATTCCTCTTAGACAGCCACACAAAATAGCAAGCTTAGGTGTGCCTGGGTGGGCCATCACTGGCAGGATTGGATGACGGTGCTGGGCACAGCCCTACTTACACTTGAATAGGCTGCACCATACCTCCACAGGAAGGGCTGCTTGCCCAATGTAGTTAGTCTGGAGCTAGGGTAGGGGAGACAGGAATCCTGTGTACTTCAAAGGGAAACCTCTAGAAGCTTCTCCCACTTCAAAGAAGGCACCTGGTATAATTATTGGACATCAGACACCAACTCTTTAGTACACTCCTGGACCTATGGAAGATTCTGCCAGGAAGAAGGACTGCTGTGCTGCTGAAATAACTAGATAGTTGAATGAACACGCACAACTTTTTGATATGCATATGATGAATTTGTTATTTTGTAGCGTGCTCCAGGGGTATCACTCTCTGATCACAGTGTGAGAATCAAATCCAAGTAGCGTTCCCTAGGTAGGGTCCGTCCCCCTAGGCACAGCGGACCTACCCACACACGGGGTTGTTTGGATTTCAAAACTCCAACATAATACTAGAAATGTTCCGAGTTAAATCATCTTTATTTGTTGTTCATCCTCATAGGATTACTTTTCACGTTATCGCTTAAAGTCAGCAATAATACATCAACAAGTGAAATTAAGTATGGCAATCGTCAATCCTTGATTCCATCCCTCCTGATGCATTTCGGGCAACCAGCCCTTCGTCAGGGGAAAACTTCGGAATGGAAATCGGGTATCGAAGTCAGTTATTGCTGACTTTAAGCGATAACGTGAAAAGTAATCCTATGAGGATGAACAACAAACAAAGTTGATTTAATTCGGAGCATTTCTAGTGCTATGTTGGAGTTTTGAAATCCAAACAACCCCGTGTGTGGGTAATTCCGCTGAGCCTTGGGGGACGGACCCTACCTAGGGAACGCTACTTGGAGCTGCTGAATTAACTGCCACTCTGCTGTACTACTGCCCTAAAGGACTGCTGCCTGCTGTGCTGACCTGCTGCTTTTTCTAGGTGAGAAGGACTGGCTCTGCAATCTGTACACAGGACCACCAGAGTGACTCCAAGTGATAGTCTTTTGTAGCCAGCAACTGGACTCTGCATCTGTGAGTTCTACCCTTCCAAGTGGTGCCACCCCAGTCCTGGGTGTGAAGGTGCTCTGTCACCCCACTGTGGATCCGGTAGCATTGACACAATTCCTCTGCTGCGCGTCGCAACCCTGAGCAGAACCGACACATTGCCTCTGCTGAGAGGAGTCTACCTGCGCAAGGACTCCGCTTTGACTGTGCAGCCCACATTGGAACCACTGTGGCACCATACATTCCCAGCACAGGCCGTTGCATCGCAAATTTCTCGTTGACGGTAGCCTCGACGACGACGCAGGTTACAACATCTCAGCATCACCCCGCCTTGTAACCAATGCATTACCCCAGCTGTGCGACATTTACTCGACTCCAGATTTTGAATCGCAAGCCCTCATTGACAGGATCCTTGATGACGATGCAGGACTTCACATTGCAGCTTTGCAGCTTCTTAGAACTGAAGCATTGCCTCGGCTGTGTGAAATAACTTCGACAGGGGACCTTGCAACACTCTGCAACCAGGATTTAAGGTAGTCTTTTTCAGAGGGCCTAACTGAGCCCATGTAGCTGGTCCATGCTGCATCATGGTCAGCTTAAATGTGTGAGTTAGGCCCGCTCCAACGCAACCAGGTGTCCACACATGGCGCTATTTTCACTGAACTCTTGCACATTTCATATCTCTCTTTCTACTGATTTGATTTTTGTTGTTTAGGTCTTGTTTTATTTATTAAAATGTACTCTAGTGTTCTAGATTGGTGTGTGATCCTTTTGTGTAGTGCTTTCATTTTATCACTGTTTGAAGTGTTTAAGTGTTACACAAATACTTTACACATTGCCTCAAGGTTAAGCCTGGCTGCTCTGTGCCAAGCTACCAGAAGGCTGAGCACAGGTTAATTTTGGATTTGCTTGTGGCTTCACCCTGACAAGGATTGTGGTTGCTGCTTGAGTAGGGTTTCACCTCCCTCAACCAGTACCTCAATTACTTACATATCTAATTCTATAACACATCATTTTAAATTCATTTATGTCTATATCTACCACATTTCGAATAAAATGCATCATTTGGGGTGCTGACCATATTTTTCCCCTTTCATTGTAACATATTGCTGTTACAAAATTGTTAGGGTTTTGTACAGGTGTTTTGAAGGTATTATCTGTTTTATTGGGCATAATACATTATCACAATCAGAAGAAGCTTATAGAGTTAGGTCATGATAAAGCTATTCCTAGACCACTAGATCTAATTTTGTTTATGGCAACTGTTATTTCACGTCCTTGTGTAACTAAATACTGGCTGGATAAAATGCCAGCCCCACCAACTTTTAGTGGAACATATTTATTGTCTATGGACGGATGGAAGTCCTAGTAATACAATCTGGGAAAGAGAAGTTAGCTGGATCATATGTGGGGTTTCTTCAAGCAGGGGATTGAGAGGTCCGTAAACATTAGGGCAGTGCATTGTTTAATTATTTTACTTATTAATGATGATCCCCAGTGTCATTTGCTTTCCATTTTATGAAATCATATACAACGGGTTGCCAATTATCCACATATCATTTTCGTACTGCTCTTTCCAGCGAAACAGATGGAAAAAAGCCTTGGGAAAACAAATCGGTCTCAGTCTCACATGGGGTTCAAGAAATGGAGGGTTGAGTTGAGATTGGTGCTGGAGTTATTGGGGTTTTTATGGTCTTGATCCTGGTAATGTATGCTGCTCTCTCCTTTTTTAGTACGGCTGATAACCTCAAAAAAGTGGGTTGCAGTTTATGTAGGGCCTTCTGTTTTACTAGTAAGAGTGTCTTAGAACTAACATTATCAAAACTAATACTAGCAACATTTTAATTTTCTTTGTTCTATATTCAACCCTTGGTACAAATTTACCGATCTGACAGTTTCATTTGCAACGATGCAAGCATCCATCCTCATTCCCCAGTGGGGCTTCAGAAGAAAGAGAGGACTGAGCCACAGGGGAAAGCAGAAGATGTCGTGGGCAGGCATCAATTATGTCAACTTTACCTTTTAGAATATAACTTTTACCGAATTTAATGCTGTCTTTAAATGTGCTTTTGTGACAGCCACATTAATTCTGAAATGGAACGGAGCTATCTGGAGGTAATGGACAATGCCCCACTTGGAAACAAACGAAGATTGTATCATTAAAGTACACAGATGAGTTTGTATTTTTCTATATAGTTTTCATTTATTACCTGATGAGAAAAAAGAGAAACAATACAACATTGAGCCTGATACAATGTCGCTAGCTATGGTCACAGCCTGCACAATTATTAATGGCTGAAACATGCACATGAAACATTTAATAAAAGCAAGGATTATTGTAACGTATTGTGAATTTATGTAAGCACTTACTAACTGTCAAGGCACTGTGGCACTGTGTGCATGGCTAGCAGGCTACTTCATAGAGCTCAGCTTTGCAATATAAATGTTTAGACCAGCAATCTCATCATCAAGGCGATCAGCAAAATGTATGCACCATTACTCACAAAGGTAAATATTAGTATCTACCCCGTGTACTGCCCAATAAATACCTACTACTAGTGGACCTTATCCAGCGGGTATGTATTAGCCATGGAATTAAGATACTTGACATGTAGGGCTTGATTACGATGTCAGTCGGTGTTGCATCAGACCGACACCGTCGCGTTCTCGGGACCTACCCACTTCCGGTCGGCGATCTGACACCGCAATCACATGGTGAAGTCGCATACTCCCATTTCTCTATGGGAGCCTGTACTGCGGCCGTAATCCGGCCGTGGCACAAGCTCCAATAGAGAAATGGGAGAATCTGTTCATCCCTGCACCACGTGGCAGGCATCTCAGGGTGCCTGCCACATGGTGTGGGATGGTGCCCCCTCGGCCCCCAACGAGAGGCCACAGGGAAAAGGGGGCCCTGCTAGGGGCCCCCAAAAGTCGCTTTCTGACAGGCTTTCCATGTCGGAAAGCCTTGCATGGAAAGCCTGTCAGAAACCGAGCGTCATAATGCCAATAGCAGAAACACCGTCGATTGTGATTACGTGCCGGTCTCCAACTGGCCAATGGACTCCTTGAGCCTGTGGTCGGAGGCTTTCCGTGTCTCATCGTAATGAGGCCCTTCATCTCAGTTTTACCACTTCACCTAGATATAATGGAAATAAACACTATATTCTACTATTCTAAAGCTTGGCAGAACCCACAACATAGTGATATTTCCCTGGGAAGGTAAGCCTCTTAACCTTGCCATTAGATTCACTGCCACCCCAGATGCTGCCTGGTGAACTGGAAGAAAAATTTAATCAGGAGACAAGATTTTAAATCCTGGCCACCTATTTGGATGAAATGTATGCTGTTAGGCAATCAATCTTTGAATGCATTTCTCCCTTTTGGGCAAGAGTGGGATTATACAGAATCAATGTAAAATCTGCCAGTAAGCATCTGGTTAAACAAATTAACTGGATGTTATCTCCGGGACAGGAGAAGTCCCCACTCCCATTTTATATTCACCAATATGCAATAAATTGGTGAATTATAGTGTTTGCTGTCATTAGCAGTGTGCTGCAATCTCAGGTCCACTACTTTAACAAACTGTTTGATCATGGATAAATCATACTCTCCCTCTGCCACTGTCCTCTAATCTTACAATACGTCATCACTTTGAAAGGTGCTTCAGGAAGAAAGAATAAATAACAATGGAATACTGGTAGTGCAGGTCCCCTGCATGGTTTTCAGACACACATTCAGGGCTGTTTATCAGCAGGCGGTTGCATTTGCAACTCACTAGCTGAAGGAGCTCCTGAGGTTGCAATGGTGCCACAGTGCACCCCTGTGGGCAGCAGGGCAAGAGCCACTATTGCAGGACAGTCCTGCAAAATGCGGGATGGTTGGCCTCCCTATTACCAAGGAAATATAGTGAGCTTTGGGAACAGGCATACAAAGTGAGCAAAAGAACACATACAAGCTGAAAAGTGAATACACACTAAGCTGGTCACAGGAGAAATTGCCTCTATTTAAAGAGTCTTTGTATATTTAATAGACACATTTGATCCCAGATGTATTAAAGGCTCGTGTTGTCCTCTGCATGACACAAGTCATCACAAGGCAGCAAATGTGCTATAATAGGATTTTCAAAGCCACGTAAGGGGCTAGTTGAGCTGGTTTGCTTGACTTTGTAAAGAAATGTACCGTAATGTAGAGGCTTGCTCTTCTTTGTGTTACATCCACCTATGGAATACTATGCATTCCCTGATTTGCTAAAGGAAGTAACCCTGGGATTTTGTCAAAATGGTGCACCTTCCACAGAAAGGTGTAACAGGGCGAATAATGTTTATTTCTCCTCATTACTTCCTCTTTCTCTGCACGATGCATTCTGCATCACACATAGAAAGAGGGAATTGTCTCTTAGGATTATTTTTTTGCAGTTTGTGAAGGAAGATATCTCTTTCTGCCCAAAAATAATCCTGCATGTAACTCAGACACCCTTGCAGGAAGTGGGCCTGAATTGGCGCTAGGCACCCTCAAGTGTGCCAGCAAAGGTAGAGAGCTGAAGAACACCATATCTTAGAAGATATGGTGCTCTTCAGAGCTCTACCGTTCACGCAACGCAGTGCACCACTTTGCTTGCTGCCTTGTGTTGCATTTACTTTTAGTAAATATGCCCTCTTGATGTATGTTCTAGCTAAAATATGGACATTACTTTGAAATTAAAATACGCAGATTGCATGTGCCATTTCTTGTAGACCAAAATGGCAGAAAATGTCATATTACACTTAAATGTAGAAAGCAGAAATCACATCATCATGGGAACCAGTGAAAACACTGCATCAATTATGAACAAAGCGCCCTTGGAAAAATGTGAACATTGTGCATTATTCCAAATAAGCAGTAATCTTATCCTTATAGCAACTGCAGAAAACACTATACTCTTTCAAGCTGAGCACCCTCGGTACTCACAATTGTATTACATGACAACGAAGCTTGCTCAGGGGCTAGGTGTACACAGTGAGCAAAAGAATGGATACCTGATTAACACTGTGGGACATATTTATCATTTTTTCATGCAATTCAATGCAGCAAGACACATTACTGTGCTGCATGAAAGGGAGAGGGCATGAATATGCATTATCTATCAAGATATAGCACATTCCTGCTCTCTCCATTTGCTAACGGGCTTTTGTCAGCCTAGTGGTAATGCGCCATGGTGCAAGGGTGCCTGCTTTGTAGGCAGGATTGTTTTTGTGCAGGAAAGGACACCTTCTTGCACAAAAACAATCCCTTGAGGCTTTTTACTCTTTCTATGTGTGCTGCAGAATGTAGCACACGTAGAAAGAGGAAAAAATGAGGAGAAAAATATGTTTATCCTTGTTATGCCTTCCCTGGCAAGGAGTGAAACACAAATGTAAAACCTCTAATCAGACCTATAATACTTTTAAATGGACCCATTCAGGTTCTAACCTACCACCAAACATCATAAATCACTGGCACATCAAAATTATACAAATGACAGAATATTCATTTTTATTATTTATTATCTTCAAGTATTCGAAAAAGACATTTATATCATTTTATATTTTTTGAATAATTCTAATCAAAATTTGTTTACATAAATACAATTTGTTTATGAAATATACAGACAATTTAACACAAGAGCATAACTGACAGACAGTGCATTAATGTACACATTGAAGTTAATAACCCCACAGCAACCAGCAATCATTCCTTCATACCACACAACTGATTCATGCATCCTACAAACATCCTAATACAAATAAAAACCACATGAGATATAATCCTATTAGGGGTCCAAAAAGATGAATGGAGGAGAAACAGAGGTTGCTGAAAGCAATTTCTGATGGAACTGTTTCTCCAGCGACTGCTCCTCTAAAATAAACTTGGTCTTGGTCTACGCGCGTTTCAGTGGACAAACCACCTTCTTCAGGACCAGATAAAAGGGAGAGGAATCTCAAACCCAAAAGTAGCCAGGGGTTATCTGTGGAGTGTCAAAAAAGACATTAATTTTAATAAAGATAAGAAGGCGGCAGGGGAAATATCTCATTTAAATACAAAGTTGAGACTGAATCAAACTTCCTTTATAACCATCCCGTAGTTCCTGTGGTCTTAAATGAATTTAATAGAAGTGGTAGTTCCCAGTGTGATTTAGATGCAAGCATAGAGAACAAGTTTTAGCAAAAAGAAAGCCAACGTGAGAATAGCCTGCACCAATAAAAAAGGAAGGAGGAAAAACTCCATTCATCCGTGCACTTTAGTAGAAAAGATGTGAATAAAAATAAAGTAGATATGTGATCCAAAGGATAACTGATGCATACACGCCAATTTGATGATATGAAATTAATCGACCTGTGACTAAATGTCAGCCTATATGTAAAATGTTTCTAGTCGTCTGGGCAGACGGAACAGCGTCAGAAGAATTACACGTGCACACAGCACGACCTCTAGAGAAAAGATATACAAACAACTAAGTTGTAAGGTCAGTCAAAGAAATTATCCTACCTACCAATTGAGGCAGGAAGACAGGGAGAAGAATACTTACCCTATTGGATAACTTATTGCTAAACTCTTCTTCAAACACAGGATGGCTAGGGCTGTAATTCACCCTTGTTTCAATGATGTAACACGGGGGCGTGTAGTTCACGATGCTGGATATGCTTGTGAGTCCGAATAACCAGCTAGAAAAAGCGTGAGAAAGACAAATCGTCACTAAGGTGCATACCTTCAAGAGTGGAGATACTTAACTAGGTAGTTAAATCATGGTGTCCATGTTAGGAACTACTCTTATGAATACTAAAACTCAGCTCTCAGAAGGGTATCTTTCTAGAAGCGGGTGACACAGGGTGTTTTATGATTGTCACCTGTTCTGACTCATGCTTATATGTCCCAAGGCTCAAACTTATTGGCTGCACTGTTAAAGATTGCACAACATTCATCGAGGGCTTAATAAGGCAAGTGCACGTGTAAAAGATATTGCTGGAGTGGGCGACCCAAGGTGTCATTTTAATATCACCTGTTCTAACACACTAAAAAAAGGGGGGTAGTAACCACACTTCCAAAGCTCAATCTGTTTGGAAATATGAGATTTCTAAAGATCTCAAATATTAATGTGCAAAAAAGGTTGACTGGCTAGAACTCTAGGTACATAACCATGTAGCTTAATGGGGCATATGCGAGTGTTAGACATATTGATACGACGGCACCTCTGACTCTTTAAAGATGTTAAAAACGGAGGGCGCAATACCGCTAAATTAGATTAAACTCTATGCCGATGTAGGCTGCAGGCATCAAGTAGTGAATCAAAGATTCCATAAGAGACGGACAAAAAAGGGGGTTGTCGACGAATCCTTACCTGCAATTTGGCTGTTTTGACGAGGTCCGTATCCCGCACTCGATAGGCGTTTGAGACGAAAGTCAGCAAACATAACTTCTTTGCCGGTATTTAAATCTAATGCTACACTACAATTGGTCAGCCAAAGCTCACGAGACTCAGAGCGATATTTCTCTATCTTAGTTGTATAGTGATATAGTGCGAATGTAGCCACCATATTGGAATGTCACTTACTCTATACGCTATTTGACGAGGGAAGTTATGATACAGATCCGAACAAGAGATTTTATAGAAGCTCAGTCTGTAAACATACTTACTATTTTATACAAAGGTCCTCCTCGTACTAGAAATATACTTATGTCGCTATCTCTAGAAATCGTCGGTAAACACTTAAATCCGCATCTGAACCGCCCACTAATATACTGTCGATGTAACTAGAATATCATGCTATACTGCAGTCATATAGTCAGAACTAGCGAGAAGGAGAAGGAAACGCTAAGTCTCTAACCAAATTGTGGAAAAGTGTAAGGCACAAACGGCGGCCATTTTGAAATGTCCATTGCTATGTTACATTTGACCACGGGATATTTTGTTCGAACTTAGTCAGATAACATAATTAGATAGTTGGAAAAGGGATCCTACACGTAATTAAAATATATCTGTGTAGTGATCCTTAGGCAGCGATGGCAAGAGCTTAACAAAACATCTTGGAGGTCCTCAGAAAGTTTATATGTATATAGATAGTGGCGACAATGTGACGAAGGAGCTACTTGCTGATATGCTCAAGTCCTTTAGCTGTTGAATAATTGCTACTTAATTTATAAACCATAGTTCATCTACATGATTGGACAAAATGGAACTGAATGTAAACAGACAGTTTGGAATTAGCACTGCAAAGGTCCCGTTTCTTATGTGTAGATGATGACATGATCTATAGGCCATTATTGCTCTATCACTCACCGGAGACATTTATGTAACTATCCAAACTATTTCCTCATTGAGGCCTCTGCGAACTGTATCGCAATGAAAAATCCAAAAAGTTTCCCTATCTTTCCTAACTTTTTCAGTATCGAATTCAGGTTTGGTGACAACTTTCTCTAGGATCAACCACTTCAGCTCATTTTCACTGTGGTGCATCTCCAGAAAGTGTCTTACCAACGGTGCATGTGTCTTACCGGTCCTATTAGCTGATTTATGTTCTGATAGCCTGAGTCGGAATTCTCTCCCTGTCTCACCTATGTAGCCAAGTTCACAGGGGCATAGAATAAGGTAGACTATGTTGCTACTTCTGCAGTTAGTATGACTTTTCAATTTACCTGTCTTGGTCCCATAGGTCCATATTTGAGTGGTAATCGCTGAAGGGCACGCATGACAGTTCCCACACCGATGATTGCCTAAAATGGGGGGGAGCCCATCAATTGTCTTTTGAACCTCTATTCTCTTAGGTGTTGTTGTTCTACTATGCACCAGTTTGTCTTTTAGGTTCGAATTCCTCCTGAAGGCCACTATTGGTTTCATCAGTGCCCTCTCTTCTTCGTTGGTATTAAGAATTTTCCAGTTTCTATGTAGCACTTGCTGGATTTTATTGTTAAGGCTGGAATGATTAACTACACAGACTATTTTTTCCAGAGGTTGTTTTTCTCTGCCACCAATCAAAGTGTCTCTGTTGTAGTATTTGGCACGCTTCATAGCTTGTCGGACCAGACGTTTCGGGTAACCTCTCTGGAGTAATGTATTCTGCAGTTGTTCTGCATGTAGCATGAATTCTTGCATATTGGTACAATTCCGCCTTATTCTCAGAAATTCCCCAAATGGAATCGAATCTTTCTGACAGGTCGGATGGTAACTACTATGTTGTAGAATAGTATTTTTCGCTGTTGGTTTCCTATAGAGGCTCACCTCAATGTTTCCTTCTCCACTTTTGATCCAGATATCCCAAAACTCAACTTTTTCCGATGAGTACTTGGCAGTGAATTTAAGGTTCTTATCACTAAGGTTAAGCCAATCAATAAATTGTAAAAGATCTTGCTCTTCTCCTGACCACATAAAGAAAATATCATCTATGAACCTGTGCCAAACATCTATGTTTTCATAAAAAGGGGCTATCTCGTTAAAGATGTGTTTACGTTCAAATTCACCCATGTAGATGTTCGCTACACTAGGGGCACATGAAGAGCCCATACTGGTGCCCTTGATCTGGTGGAAAAGGTTGTCTTTAAATTCAAAGTAGTTATGGTGTAGTACAATATCTAGACACTCAAGAATAAAACTAAGTGGTTCTTTCACAATATGTGGATGCGTTTCTATGTCCCTTGACCAAACAGTATGCCTCTTATATAAGAGACACTGGGCACATGATATCGACCATAGAACATATACCCTTCACTGGTGAGACACTGTACCTGGTCACTCTAGACATAGAATCTTTATACACTAATATCCCCCAGGACCTGGCAATAGAGGCAGTGGCAACCCTATTGGCCAGAGTCCCTGGAGAGAGACCAAATAGTTTTATTCTTGAGTGTCTAGATATTGTACTACACCATAACTACTTTGAATTTAAGGACAACCTTTTCCACCAGATCAAGGGCACCAGTATGGGTGCTTCATGTGCCCCTAGTGTAGCGAACATCTACATGGGTGAATTTGAACGTAAACACATCTTTAATGAGATAGCCCCTTTTATGAAAACATAGATGTTTGGCACAGGTTCATAGACGATATTTTCTTTATTTGGTCAGGAGAAGAGCAAGATCTTTTACAATTTATTGATTGGCTTAACCTTAGTGATAAGAACCTTAAATTCACTGCCAAGTACTCATCTGAAAAAGTTGAGTGTTTGGATATCTGGATCAAAAGTAGAGAAGGAAACATTGAGGTGAGCCTCTATAGGAAACCAACAGCGAAAAATACTATTCTACAACATAGTAGTTACCATCCGACCTGTCAGAAAGATTCGATTCCATTTGGGAATTTCTGAGAATAAGGCGGAATTGTACCAATATGCAAGAATTCATGCAACATGCAAAACAACTGCAGAATAGATTACTCCAGAGAGGTTACCCGAAACGTCTGGTCCGACAAGCTATGAAGCATGCCAAATACTACAACAGAGACACTTTGATTGGTGGCAGAGAAAAACAACTTCTGGAAAAAATAGTCTGTGTAGTTAATCATTCCAGCCTTAACAATAAAATCCAGCAAGTGCTACATTGAGACTGGAAAATTCTTAATACCAACGAAGAAGAGAGGGCACTGATGAAACCAATAGTGGCCTTCAGGAGAAATTCGAACCTAAAAGACAAACTGGTGCATAGTAGAACAACAACACCTAAGAGAATAGAGGTTCAAAAGACAATTGATGGGCTCCCCCCCATTTTAGGCAATTATCGGTGTGGGAACTGTCATGTGTGCCCTTCAGCGATTACCACTCAAATATGGACCTACGGGACCAAGACAGGTAAATTGAAAAGTCATACTAACTGCAGAAGTAGCAACATAGTCTACCTTATTCTGTGCCCCTGTGAACTTGGCTACATAGGTGAGACAGGGAGATTATTCCGACTCAGGCTATCAGAACATAAATCAGCTATTAGGACCGGTAAGACACATGCACCATTGGTAAGACACTTTCTGGAGATGCACCACAGTGAAAATGAGCTGAAGTGGTTGATCCTAGAGAAAGTTGTCACCAAAGATGGATTCGATACTGAAAAAGTTAGGAAAGATAGGGAAACTTTTTGGATTTTTCATTGCGATACAGTCCGCAGAGGCCTCAATGAGGAAACAGTTTGGATAGTTACATAAATGTCTCCGGTGAGTGATAGAGCAATAATGGCCTATAGATCATGTCATCATCTACACATAAGAGACTGGACCTTTGCAGTGCTAATCCCAAACTGTCTGTTTACATTCAGTTCCATTTTGGCCAATCATGTAGATGAACTATGGTTTATAAATTAAGTAGCAATTATTCAACAGCTAAAGGACTTGAGCGTATCAGCAAGTAGCTCCTTCGTCACATTGTCGCCACTATCTATATACATATAAACTTTCTGATGACCTCCAAGATGTTTTGTTAAGCTCTTGCCATCGCTGCCTAAGGATCACTACACAGATATATTTTAATTACGTGTAGGATCCCTTTTCCAACTATCTAATTATGTTATCTGACTAAGTTCGAACAAAATATCCCGTGGTCAAATGTAACATAGCAATGGACATTTCAAAATGGCTGCCATTTGTGCCTTACACTTTTCCACAATTTGTTTAGAGACTTAGCGTTTCCTTCTCCTTCTCGCTAGTTCTGACTATATGACTGCCGTATAGCATGATATTCTAGTTACATCGTCAGTATATTAGTGGGCGGTCCAGATGCAGATTTAGGTGTTTACCGACGATTTCTAGAGATAGCGACATAAGTATATTTCTAGTACGAGGAGGACCTTTGTATCAAATAGTAAGTATGTTTACAGACTGAGCTTCTATAAAATCTCTTGTTCGGATCTGTATCATAACTTCCCTCGTCAAATAGCGTATAGAGTAAGTGACATTCCAATATGGTGGCTACATTCGCACTGTATCACTATACAACTTGGATAGAGAAATATCGCTCTGAGTCTCGCGAGCTTTGGCTGACCAATTGTAGTGTAGCATTAGATTTAAATACCGGCAAAGAAGTTATGTTTGCTGACTTTCGTCTCAAACGCCTATCGAGTGCAGGATACGGACCTCGTCAAAACAGCCAAATTGCAGGTAAGGATTCGTCGACAACCCCCTTTTTTGTCCGTCTCTTATGGAATCTTTGATTCACTACTTGATGCCTGCAGCCTACATCGGCAGAGAGTTTAATCTAACTTAGCGGTATTGCGCCCTCCGTTTTTAACATCTTTAAAGAGTCAGAGGTGCCGTCGTATCAATATGTCTAACACTCGCATATGCCCCATTAAGCTACATGGTTATGTACCTAGAGTTCTAGTCAGCCAACCTTTTTTGCACATTAGTATTTGAGATCTTTAGAAATCTCATATTTCCAAACAGATTGAGCTTTGGAAGTGTGGTTACTACCCCCCCCCTTTTTTTAGTGTGTTAGAACAGGTGATATTAAAATGACACCTTGGGTCACCCACTCCAGCAATATCTTTTACACGTGCACTTGCCTTATTAAGCCGTCGATGAATGTTGTGTTTATTAAAATTAATGTCTTCTTTGACACTCCACAGATAACTCCTGGCTACTTTTGGGTTTGAGATTCCTCTCGCTTTTATCTGGTCCTGAAGAAGGTGGTTTGTCCACTGAAACGCGCGTAGACCAAGACCAAGTTTATTTTAGAGGAGCAGTCGCTGGAGAAACAGTTCCATCAGAAATTGCTTTCAGCAACCTCTGTTTCTCCTCCATTCACCTTTTTGGACCCCTCACAGGATTGAATCTCATGTGGTTTTTATTTGTATTAGGATGATTGTAGGATGCATGAATCAGTTGTGTGGTGTGAATGAATGATTGCTGGTTGCTGTGGGGTTATTAACTTCAATGTGTACATTAATGCACTGTCTGTCAGTTATGCTCTTGTGTTAAATTGTCTGTATATTTCATAAACAAATTGTATTTATGTAAACAAATTTTGATTAGAATTATTCAAAAAATATAAAATGATATAAATGTCTTTTTCGAATACTTGAAGATAATAAATAATAAAAATGAATATTCTGTAATTTGTATAATTTTGATGTGCCAGTGATTTATGATAAGTTCGGTGGTAGGTTAGAACCTGAATAGGTCCATTTAAAAGTATTATAGGTCTGATTAGAGGTTTTACATTTGTGTTCCTGCCTTTTTCCCCCCTCCTCTAGGACCTAAAAGTATTTAGGGGGGGGCCTTTCTTCCTTATAGTTATTCCCTGGCAAGGAGTAGAATGTTGATGTATTTTCAGGTCTACCACTTATGGTAAATCTGGGAATGCACAAAAATCCATGGGTGGACGCGAAGGAACGCCCACGCTCCACCCATGGAATGCCTCCCTGGGGCAGAGTACCACAATTAAGTGACTTAATGCTGCCTTGCGTTAATCCAGATATACCAAGTACAGTAGGGCCACGCAAGGTTGCCTTGAGTGGCTGGGTATGTCTCAACTAGGTTTTGCATCGCCCTTGCCTTACCATAGGTCTCACTTCCCTCTGGAGTATGTTGGTGTACAGCGCTTCAGTATATAGCAGCACCAACATCTCTTTTTCCATATTATAGGGCCGATTTGTGACCTTTTCAGTCATATCCCCTGTGTCTTTAATATATGACTTAAATGACTTTACAATTGGACACAAGAAAACATCTATGTATTTGGAAAGGGGTTTCGTCATAGCATTGCTGGTAGAAATGATGGGATGCAGAGGGGGCCTATTCGGTGTCCCAACAAGGTAGATGAGTTTATACGGTACACGTTTTAACTTCGATCTGATAAGAAAAATTAGTATGAGCATTGAAGAATGCCTTGCCACATTATGTTGAGGCAGGTGAAGTTTGTCATAGGATGATGGGAACTGTAGGTTTGAGATTCATGAAAATTAACAACACTGAAGGCATATGTTTAGTTAAATAATGGAGCTTGCAGCCTGAGTTGTGTAGTGCAATGTTTCAGAAGGAGTGAATCCTCATTAGAACATTGAAATGTTGGGAGCTCCATTGAAAACAATTGAGTGCTCTGGGCTCCTAATGGCCAGAAGAAGCCCGCAGCTCCAACTTTCCAAGATTGTCTTCACAGCTGTTGCTGTGAACAAAGGCCTCACATGAGGTATTTGTTTTATTTGCTAGAACATTCTGCCCTCTAGTGGTGGAATGTCCTAAAAGTCTAATAGCCTTCCAAAGCTGGGCTATACAGGTATTAAATTAAATTCCTGCTCCCTTCGGCTCAGGCCTGTAACGATGGAGCGGGACTTTAATGGCCGGTATAGACCCTGGCTATAAGGCTATACTGGTCCTCATATAGCATGTACTTTTTAGAAAGTGCCCTTATGAGAGTGGTTGTAGTTAATTTGATATACCTATAGATGTTCTGTCTCTGAATATATTCTGAACTAATTACATTCTGTAGTTTCATTTACCTTAAGGCATTCTTATAGTATTAATCGTGAAAAGTCCCAGAAAGAGTGCAATTAATGCTACCCATGATTGAAGGGGTTCGAGTACTGTGTGATTGGAAAGATGGACCATATTCATGGTAAATATTAGTACATATAGACAAGCATTTGTATGTTCTAATTTACTATAAACTGTACTTTTAAGAAAGATCTTTGTGTCCTTGGTTTCCATCAAGATGCCCTGGAAATTGATTTTCCCTTTGGTGATCAATTGGACAGTGAATGAGCTATTTGGAAATACAGGAAAAATCTGACTTAAATGTGGCTGCATTTTATTCAATATAAGCCCTACATAAGTGCAAATGAAAAATGAATGGTTTACAAATGGTTGGTGTAAGGTTTCTGAGGGATTAATGTTTGATTAACTTCCTCTCTGTCACTATGGTTTCCTATTTTTTTTAGGATGCGGCACTGTGAGAGCTAGATTATAGACCTAATGATGACTTTCACGCTCCTACAGCGGAACGCACTATCTGCTGTAGGACCGCCATATCCATAGTAAACCCGCCCACCGGATTCCGTGTGGAATCCAGGGCAGGCTGACCGCCGCTATGAGAGTGCCTACAGCATGTTTCTGCATGGTGTGGCATACATGCCACAGTGTGCAGGAAGGGGGGATTCAAATCCATGGGGGCAATACATGTGCCCCCCCGCATGCACCCCCAGGCCCAAATCCGGTGGGTTCACCACCGTGAAAAGGGCGGTGAAATAGCAACTCTGAATATGCTCGGTGGTGCCGGCTGTGGCACCGCCAGCATGTTCCTGCCAGTTAAAAACTGCCAGCCCAGGGGGATCCTTGGTCTTGTGGTGGTCCAACTGCCGCTGTTGTAATACTGCAGGCGGTCCTGCAGTGTGGCGGTGGTCGGATCGCCACCACAGGTTCGGCGGTCCTATGGACTGCCAAACTCATAATCAGGCCTTATGTATATTTATGGACGTCTGAAGTTATTGCTCATTTGCAAAGGTGGTCTTGACCCTGATATATGCATGTTTTCTATTCCATTAGAAATTACCTCACTTGTTGGATTAGATCAACATTAAAAATTAGGTCCTGAAAAAGGTGGTTGAAAGAACGTGAATTCCACCGAAACGTGCATTGAGCAATATTATTTGAAGAGCTCAGTTCAAGACCCAACAATTGAAGACTAAAGAAGAGTGGTCTCCTTGTTTGCTTGTCGATGACTGTCGTTCTGGGGGTTATGGAAAATGCAGACTCACCTTACTCGAATACTTTGTCCAATGAGGACTTTACCAACATTTCCAAGGGTCAAAGTTGATTCCATATTCAACCTTCTGAGCAAGTATACTACGAGTGTGAGATACACTCTTGATCTCCACTCTCTACAGAAGCTGCACCCTGAATCTTCACACACAGAAGATGACGACACCAATCAATCTGTGTCTTCTATTGAGGATGATTTTGTCACTGCTTTTGAACATTTAGAGAAAGAGGAACCTATAACCACAGGTGAAGTCCTTGGTAAGTTCCTAACTATCTGGAGTGTTTCTTGTTGTGTGTGTCTTGGAAAATGCATCTTCACATTAACATAACAGTGGAGTCCCAGAAGCTCTTTATTAAGATGAAGAGGGCTGGACAAAAGTAGTCTTCCAAGTCCTTTCGTTCCACCAACAACAGCACAGCTCAAGTACAACCTCCTTGCTCCTCTCCCAGTTGTGCTCAAATCGACAAACTTTCCACTTGTTAACGTGGCACCCCTTCAAGAGTCACTGTATAGAAAGCACAGGTCAGTGACCACCTAAAGAGCAAGTTGCAACACTCATCCTTACAACCGCACAGCTTGATCACCTATTGTTCCACATACAAAACAGATCAGTGCCAAATATGAGTTCATGTTTGTACACTTATGCTAGACTCTTTCACTGATAAGTCAGCTTTGGAAGTTTTAATTGATACTTGTTTACTTTAGATTGTTTTTAGTATGCTTGCTGTTGTCAGTACCCTTTGCATTGTGCCATCTAATAATGCCCTCACCCATTGTAGTAATTTAGTAATTTAAGAAAGGTGTCTTCAGAGATGTAGGAAACTGTGCGTTTGTTGCAGTTGTACCCCCATTTTTTTACCCCCTTTTTAGCTACTAGATGCTGATTTCTTACTCTGACAGTGCACTGAGGCCTGATAATCAGACCTCCGTGCCAGTATTCCTTCCCTAAAACAAGGTGAAGTCTAATTGTTCTATGATTGGCTAAGGGCTTTAGCACCCCTGTTAGTCTCTAGTAAAGGAAACCCTAGGGACCTAGGGCATGGGTGTTAAAGAGGGTCCATAAGGACCCTTTGCCGACCTAAGAGACCCACATACAAATTCCACACAGACTGCCATTACAGGCTGCGTGACATAATGCAAATCATGAGTGAAAACATGACATGACACACTCCAGTGTGTCATGCCAAAGGCATTGCATCTAATATATGTAAGTCACCTACAGCAGGCCTTTGAGCCCTAAAGCAGGGTGCATTATATTTGTTGTGAGACATATCTGCAATAACAGAAATGCCCCTGTGATGTCTGGTTCTATTGCAAGTGAGCAGGGTAGCTATCTTCAGGCGTGTACTGGGCACTCATCAAAACGGGTTACCCAGCTACATAATGGCTTTACTGAAACCTATGGTGTTTAGTATCAAACGCCTTGTATTAATAAACCCACACTGGTTCCAGTGATGGATTTATTATTACTTGCACCCAGAAGGTACCTTAGAGGTACCCCCTGAAATCTACTAGCCCTCTAGTGTGCTGGCTGGCTAGTCCAGTCCAGCCTGCCACCACAGACGAGTTTCTGGCCGATTAGAAGGTGAGAGCCCCACTCTCAGAGGACAGAAGCAATGCCTGCTCTGGAGAGAGGTGCTATCACCTCCACCTCCAGGAAGGCTGGTACCCCAGTCCCAGCTTGCAGCACATTCCTTTTTCTCTGACCAACGAGTAGACAGGTAATGTGGTGCAGTCTCTATCGGGCTTCACAGAATCCCGTGAATAAATTATTTTGTGAAACCAGGCGTGAAGTGCCTTATGTTACACGCATTCCCGATATTTTTTCCTCACACCCTCATCGCGATTTATTTGGGCTGCTTGTTTCCTGCTTGGTGTAATCTATTTGTTTGGGCCTCCTCACGTAGTATAGCAGTATACTGTTTTAGAATAGTTTTCGTTTGCTTCCTTTACACGTGCTTTGAGTCGCTTCTTGTAAAAGAAAGTTTTTTAAAGTGTCAGTTTATGAATACCTTCGTGCACATGGACGCGTACTTGGTGCAACTCATGGTTTGCCTCAGTGTGTTTGGCATTTGTATCAGTCAACCATGGTTGTAAAGTGTGGCTACTCACCTGTGAGGGCCGGGGATGGGAGAGTATTGCCTCATTATTTTGTCATTTTTGCACGTTGACACTGTCTGGAAAAAGGTTTCACATCCGCACCAGTTTAACACCCAAATACAGCAAAGAACAGAAAGGTGACAAATCAACGTTAGAGAAGTGCCTTCCAAAATGACTTGACTAAAATCATTGTTGGCGCTTCTTGCGATGAAACTTGGGTGCAAGATTTGTCAAACATCCTGAATCGCGCCCTGTTCAGTAACATGAGACAACTAATCGCAGAAAGTCCTCTTTGAAGCAGATAACATATTCAGTGTGGAACATTGTAATATCTCCAAGAATGAATGCTGCACAACGTAAAAAGCTATTCTTCCCAGTGTGGCTGAAGATCCTGGCACGTTGTTGTGCACAGCTGTCTTAAGTGAGACCTAAGATTTTCCTGCATCTCCAGTCTGTTGAGTGCACTGTTGCAGAAGAGGGTGTGTCAGGAAGCCCTTTCCTGTGTGTTTTGTATACATTATTGTTAACATTCTGCTTTACCAACTAAGCAAACGTAATTCAGTCCTATCCAGAGACAGGAGAAAGAGCAAAAACGAGGGTATGCAAAGCCAGTCTGCTTTCGAAATGATGGCTATTCTAGCTTCCTGCAGCTAATCATAACATCTTTTATCTTGTTTCAATAACGTTGCTTCTAGGTAGGTTTATTACTACAGAAGCCCTGTTCCGAACCCTGGGCTGGCATTCTGAACAGTTTGGACAGCAAAGTACTTTTCCAATAAGTTTAAAATTTAAGGGATTTTGAGGCGAATGCTTGTCTGGGATTCACATTGAGTAGCTGAATCTGGCCTGGTGACAGTTCTGACACTGTTCTGTTGCCCATGTCCGCTTTAGTTCTTTCTGGTCTATCGGCCCCATTTAAGACTGCCCATGCCTTACTCCTGCGCCATGTTATAGGTAGGCCTATGCAAGTATTGTTTATCGTGGGCCATTTCTTTTTTCTGACATTTCAGTTTGCTGCGCTGCCTCCACTTTCAAGCGCACATTACAGGAAAGGTCTCTCCTGTGCTGTGACACATTTTCTACATGTGTGGTGGCTACCAATATGTTTTCTTATGGTTAAATTGAGAAATAGTTCTTGTCTTTCAATTCTGTAGCCATGCATGTTGCCCATTCTTGATTGAATGAACTGCATTTGTCTAAAGTTGAATCTAGCAAGACAAAGGAAATGGTTGCAGGTGTATTGGAGGACCATAGCTCTTTTGTATACTGGCCACGAGAGTTAAGGTTTGCCCAAACCTTTAATGCTGATATGCAGCTTTGGATTCCATTTGACTACACTCTTCCTGGCACCCCAGGGAAGAGTGTTGATGTACGTACCTTTTCGAGATGAGAGCTCCGGAGTAGCGTGCTTCTCGCCCAAAAAAAAAAAGCGCTTCAACACCCCATCAGGGGTAACAAGCGCTATATAAATGCAAACCTTTTCCCTCTTCTATCCCTCCACTATCCTTCTCAATCCAAATAACTGATTAATATCCACCACTCAAATTACTTTCATATTTCACTGTACTAATTCAACACTAATCCTTATGGGTGCCGGAGTAGAGTGGTACTCGCCAAGAAACTGCTTCAAACCCCATTAGGGGTAACAAGCGCTGCATAAATGCAAACCTTTTTTCCTTCTTCAATCCCTTCGCTATCCTTCTCAATCCAAATAACTGACTAATATCCACCACTCAAATTACTTTCGTATTTCGCTATACTAATTCACCACTAATCCTTTATGGGTTCCGGAGTAGCGTGCTACTCGCCGAAAAAAGCACTTTAACACCCCATCAGGGGTAACAAGCGCTATGTAAATGCAAACCTTTTTCCCTCTTCTATCCCTCCGCTATCCTTCTGAATCCAAATAACTGACTAACCTATCCACCACTCAAATTACTTTCATATTTCACTATACTAACTCAACACTAATCCTTTATGGGTTCCGGAATAGCGTGCTACTCGCCGAAAAAGCGCTTCGACGCCTCGTCAGGGGTAGTAAGCGCTATATAAATGCAATTACAATACAATACAATACAATATGGAGTGTGCATGAGTGTGGTGTGTGAGTGAGAGACATTGACTGGCAAGTAAGCTTTTATTGGTATTGTTGGTGGGCTTTGTGTATGAATTGATTAGGGTTTGGTTTAACAACTATATTTATATTTAAGACGTTTATAAAAAAATGAAAGATATGATAATAAGAATAATTGTCAGAAAAAAGAACAAATCATGAAAAATAAAATTGAAACGTAAATTAACTCCTCTGGGTCAGACTACATTGGATTAATTATATTTACGAACTCATATATGTTAAGCAGGATTATTATTATTGGTTTCTGCCAAAGGTTATGTAAGGTCAGTTCCACTGATGACATGAGAAGAGAGGTCAAAAAGCAATGTCACTGCATTGGATAAATTCTATTTAGGAACGCATATAGATTAAGAAGGATTATTATTGGTTGCTGCCAAAGGTTATGTTAGGTCAGTTCCACTGATGACATGAGACGAGAGGTCAAAAAGTGATGTCACTTTCACTATCAATGGCATTTTGGTGAATCGACATTCAGTAACATGATAAATTATGTGTTAAGGCCTCACCACAATCATATATACAATGATACATTTTAAATATTTGTTAACCCTTGCATGCATCCCTGAACAGATATTCCAGGAAAATTAAAGGCTGAGAGAGCCCCGATGAGACTCAGATCTCTCACCCATGATCAAGTAACACATGTTCAAATTATTGAGCCATATCCTGATGCCAACAAAAGACAATAGTGATCTACTTCCATACCTTTAAATTTGCAGGTGGAGTGACAGATAAAACGTAAGGGGAAAAGATCTCGGGAAAGAGAGAAAATGCCTCCATATTTATGAACCATTTTGCTCTCACGTTACCCACATGAAGAATTGGGCTGCACTTGCCGACATGCAACTCTTGGCCAACTGCTGCATTTTTAGAGATGTGTGTTCATCTTACTGAGCTGTCCTAGCAGCCTCAGAATTGTAAGGCAATTGCGAATAGAATTAGGCCAGCTACCATGCCCTACCCCCAGCATCTCTTTTCAACTATCCCAGCGTTTCAAGCAGATGACACGCTAAAAGGTGGTGTTTTCTGCAAACCCACAACAGCAGCACGAGTAAGGCATGGAAAGAGGGTGATCCCTGAGCGGTGGGCGAGGGACAGAGCTAAAGGGAAGAGAGGAGACATGAACAGGAAGGTTGGATAGAGAATGGCAAAAGAAGGAGGGGGAAACAAAGCACAGGGAGAGTATATGAAGAAACAAGGAAAAGAGGGAAGGTCATGCACACCCATGGAGTGCACACATGAAATCCCACAGAAAAAAAGCTTAAGTAGTTCCATTTTGTCAGCAGTGGAAGGAAACAAATCGCCAAACAAATGCCAAGGTAAAAGAGCTATACTCCAGGGAATGGAAAACACGAGAATTGGGAGGAAAGCCACCAATAAAGAAAGGAACAGAGATTGACAAGAACGCCATCAAATCATGAGCAAGGGAAAACTCTGTGCATTATTGCTTAGAATGCTGTCTGCAACAGACAGCAGGAGCTGTCCATAGAGGGACCACAACAATGAATAATATAAAATACTCAAAAGAAAGTATAGAGCAGTCGCGGTCCGTGTAGGAGTGCCGGCCGGGCGGTGACGTGGGGCGGGGGAGGGGCAGGGTGGGGGGTAGCAAAGTACGGATTACGGACCAATACAGGTAAGTAAACATTGAAATCAATAAAACGAATTTCGTTGTGAGCGCTGCATCGCCAAATGCGATGCAGTGCGCGCAACGAAATTCGTTTTATTGATTTAAATGAGTTTGTGGATGCATGACTGACTATATAAGTGAGAAATTATACGTGTCTCAGTGAATGTATGGGTGAATGACTAATCTGTGTGAATGTCTGTATCCGTCTGTCAGTTGGTGTGTAAGTGACTGCATGGGTTGGTGAGTACGTACATGAGTGCCTATATTGGTTATTGATTGGTTGTCTGAGTACCTGTATGGGTGTATGAGTGTCTGTGTGGGTGGGTGAGGGGGTGTGTGAATCCCTGCATGGATGAGTGAGTGGGTGAATCACTGGCTGTATGGGTTCATGAGTGCATCTGAGAGGGGCTGTATGGGTGAGTGTGCGTATGGCTGTGTTGGTGAGTGAATGGAGGTGTCACTGGTATATGGGTGAGTAACTGTATATGTGAAAGGCAGTATACATGAGTGTTGGAGTATATAAGTGACTGTATGTGTGAGTGAGTGATTGTGAGAGTGGCTGCTATGGGTGAGTGTGTGCTTGTGTCAGTGACTGAATAAGTGAGTAAGTATGTGTTAGTATCTGTATGAATAAATGAGTTGGTGTGTGTATAACGCTATAGGTGAGTAAGTGGCTGTGTGATTGATTCTATGGGTGAGTGAGTAGGTGTGTGAGTAGCTCTATGAGTGTCTTACAGTGTGTGAGTGGCTTTATGGGTGTATGAGTGGATATGTCAGTGGCTGTATTAGTGAGTGAATGGGTGTATGAGTGGCTGTATGGGAGAGCGAGTGGATGTGTGTGTAGACCTATGAATCAGTGAGTGGGCATATAAGTACTGGTGTGGGTGTGTCAATGGTTTTGAGAATGGTAGAGTCAAAGTTGGAGTGGGTGTATGAAAGGTTACATGGGGTGTGAGTATCTGCATCAGAGATTCTGTGGATGATGTCATCACTGATGTCATCAGTAATGTAATTTGAGATGTCATCAGTGATGTCATCAGTGATGTCATTGACCATGTCATGAGTGATGTAATATGTAAGGTCATAAGCAGTGCATTGCGGGGGCGGGAGTTAAAGTTAGCCAGCTAACTATAACTGCTGAATTTCTCTGGTTTTGCACGAGTGAAATATCAGCCTAAATATAACGTTCCTGAAAATTTCGTTTTTTTTCAGTGAATATCTAAGGTTTTTTAAATCCTATTTCCTAACTATAACAGCACTGTAACCTTTTTTTCCAGTGAATTTCTAAGGTTTTTAAATGCTAATTTCTAACTATAACTGACCTGTAACCTTTGATTTTTTTCAGTGAATTTCCGTGGTTTCTTAAGTAGCAATGATCTTTGCAGAATGATATGGAAAGGGGCGGGGCCTCTGTCTAGCTCTCAGATATCCCACTGGGTAGGATTTATTGAAAGTGCCAGGAGAGCTTCTTGGTCCGCAAGGTCCTTTAGCATCCAAGACAACTTTATTCTACAGCCAGTAGTATGCCAGGAGACATGTTTGCAGAGTGGCGCAGAAAGGGTGTGTGGCCTCTGAAGACCTTTTAGCAAAGTGACTGTGTGGAACTTGCTGGAAGTAACAAGAGGGATACTTGGCCCCAAAATACCCTAAATAGCCAAGGAGACTTCACCCCCCAACTAGTACTATGCGAGGAGGCGCGTTTGCAGAGTGATGGAAAAAGGACGTCCTTGATTGGACACATAGTGCCTGTATGATTCTATGAGTGCAATTGTCAAGGACAGACTGTGAATACCAGGTGTTTTGAACAAAGTGTCAAATACATATATAGACATATTTTACATAAGGTTTCAGTGTATCTATTTAGTAAGATACTAATTTAACTTTCCCCTTTGTATTTATTTGTCAAAATAATTAAATCAAAAATGGATTTTCCTTCTTCACAGCAACACCAGAGGTCACAATGACATCAGTAATCACAAGTACAAATGACAAAGTGGAACAGATATATAGACATATTTTATAGAAAGTTTGAGTTTAGCTCTTTAGTAACATATTGGGTTAACTTTATTTTAACAACACTTTCATCAAAAAAGAACAGTTTAAAAAATAACTCAACATCTGAACTCACAAATAGAACGTAACTGCCAAATACCCATCAAACTACCCATTGTTACCCAAACTCATGGGGAATTTAAAACTGTTGCCAAACTAGTGCAATGCTAATCAGAAAACATCACAAGACTGGGAAAGTAATGAATATCACTGGATAAATATACTGTTCAGTAAAATGAATAGGAAGTATACACCCACTCCTCCTTCTTGAATCTTCTTTTCCAGAAGTTTATTGTGAGCAGGTAGTAGATTTTGGCTGGAGACTTTTTTTGGACTCATGTGGGACGACGTTCATGTTATATCATCTTTTAAAACTTATAATAGAAAACGTCTTCAACTGCCGATCAAGCAGAAGGAAGCTGGAGGACCATCTACATCAGCAGCAACAGTTCCCGGCCACAAAGTCCTTTGAGATGTACAGACTACTACAACAGATATGGCTTCAGAGGTTTCAAGAATGGCCACATATTGCGTAGACTGTAGTGTTGTTATAACAGCTGGTGAGCAGGGTGTTACAGCTATTCGCAATGCTGCCAAAAATCATACATGGTAATTTTTTTGCCCCTTTTATATATTTTGCACATTTCATAAGAGGAGTTCATAGTGAGCAGCAAGAAGGCAATGCAAAACTGAAGGACCCTCAACTTCAATAGTAGCACAACAACATTGAAGCAGAGAGTCCATTCAAAAGTCTAATCTCAACTTCAAGATTTGTCTCCACAGTTTTCCCTAATGGCATCATACTGTATTGATGGTGGAGTTGTAGTGAGTGCTAGAGAGGAGTCCATAACGGCCCTTCACAATGCTGCAAAGAATAATAAATCTTGATGTTTTTTTTTAATTTTTGGCCCTTCATAGTTTTTAGATGAGTGCATGAGTAGAGACTGGGTGTTTCATCAGTGCACACGTGTGCCTCAGTATTTCAATGTCTGCATGGGTTGTACGTGGGTGTTTAGATGGCTGAATAGGTTCTGCGAAAATGTTATAATGATTTCATAGTTACAGCCTTGTTAATTGCATAAGTCAGTAGTTAGTACCTAGGTGATTAGATGAATGTGTGGGTAGTACCTGCAAAGTTCAATGTCTACATCATTTTTGCCTGCCTGATTGCAAGAGTACATGTGTAGTGTCTGGGTAATTGAATAACTCCATGGATAGTGAATCACTGATCTGATGACTGCCTGAATAGCGGCTGGGTGATTGCATGATTGCCTGAATACTGCCTGCCTGTGAAAGTACCTTCATTGCTGTTAGATACATACCACTTGTCACTATATCTCTGACTCATTGGTTATCTCCTTCTCTCAGTATCAATCTACCTGTTTTACTGTATATATGCTTTTCTTCTGAGCTATGTGTGAGTGAAATCTAGGTATCACACTTGATATATAATTGCATACATGGCTCTCTAGAAACATACATTGCTTTGTTACTGAGCATGCACATGCATCAGTAGGTTTCTAAAATGGAAAATATAATTTTGAAATGTTTCAAAGAACAAAACCTTTTGCGAATCGCATACCTACATCTTTTCTCAAATACTTCTTCTGCTTCTAAAACATATATTCAGGATATCTCAAACAAAAGTTACACTTGAAATGAAGCTAGCACAAGAACTCTTGAGGCATTTTGCACTATTAAGCTTCCTCAATTTTAAACAAAACATGTTTAAAGAAAAATACAACCCTCACCATCTACATGAAATGTTTTATCAGCCCTACTGAACATTGATCCTCATGTAAACATATTGCGATTTCTTAATAGATGTACACCTTCAAGCCATCTTTCCAAAAATATATACCTCTCTGCATCTTTAAGTAAACTAAAAAGAACACTGTATATATAGCTATGTGCAAGTACGAAAACCATATCTCACCATCTAAGTACAGGCAAAGCGGTCATATAAGTTAACAACCACATTGAAAACCACTTTCCAATACATACCTAAAAAGTATTACTTCTTTCTAATTCATATACAGGCGGACAACATGTTCTCATCTTTTATTTCTCACTACACTATTCCTGTTTAATAATGTTACTAAAAGTACTACAACTCTCAGAATGCAAATAACAGATGTATCTATTTTGCACATGATGATTCGACATTTAAAACATTCTTAGTTCCTCATTGCAACTTTCCACAAGACAATACTGTTATTCTTCAATAAAATACACAATGAAATAAAGGGGCACTATTTCATTTTTCTGTTACTTCCCAAAACATTCACCACTAACCTCTTAAACACATACCCTCTAATAGATACAGTTCATCTCATATATTTTTCACATCACTGTGATACTCTGTTTTTATCAAACTCCTGTATACATCTTCATTTCTAATGTACATTTTTAAAATAATTACAAAGTTATATACATACCAGGAAATTGAGTTTGAAGATTATATTGTTGTTTTAGCTTTCTCTGGATAGTTTTGACAATGTTAAGATTTCTTAAAACTAAGCACAAGAATGGTACACCACTTTCATATAAAGCAACACTAAAATGGGAACCTCTTCAACTTTCCACTGTATCATCATGAGAAAGTCAGCAAATGAAATCATGTCTTTCATTTTAGACTACTGCATCTCCAGTTGTGAATGGCTAGCATCTGTTAATCCTTTCCCTCTCTTTCAAAATGAGGTTCCTGTCAATGCATTTTCGCTATATATTCGCGATGATCGCAGAATCATTGTGAAAAGAAATGGTGGTTCAAACTTATATCTAGCTTCATTTTTCTGAAATTTAAATACAACACAACAGTTTATTACATAGTCCTGAGTTGAAAATTAAAACTTACCATTACTTACATTGTGTCATCACTCCTCGACCTTTTTTAAAACGTTCTGTCTCTTTAACACACTTCCCCCAATACACTGTTAGCTCAGTGTACCCAGTGAAAACAGTAGGTCCCAAGTTCACAGCATATTCTAGAAGTCGCATGCTACTTCCAAATAAGATACAGCAGGTGTGCTTTATTCCACAGATTCAAAAGCATATCTATGTCTGTATTACATTTCTTTTCTTAAACAACAGCCAATAATAAGACTTCTAGCTAAGGCATTCAACACACTACATAATTTTATTAGCATCCAATTAAATATATCTTTTTTTAAAAACACCTCCATTTTAATTGCTCCCAAGCTCCTCACCTCATGATTGTGCACTGTGGCGACAATGACCTAGGCACATTGACTGGGGTAGGGATGGAAATCCTAATGAAAGAAACCTTTGCAGAACTGATATCACTTTTCCCTCACACTGTCTTGGTGTACTCTAATATATGCCAAAGACAGAAATGGAAGTGGTCAAATCAATTCTGTCCACAGATTGACAAAGCCAGGAAACATGTTAATAAAACTGTTTCTGCATTCCTCAGAGACCATCGCATGGGCTGTATCTATAACAAAAATCTGCGTTTTGATATGCATGGAATATTGGAATAAAGGAGTGCACTTTACAGAGGAAGGCAACAGGGTGTTTCCAAGTAACCTGAAACTCTGCATCCGGTCTTATGTGTAGCTGTCATATACACACAAGCAACACAAAGGCTCTATTCAGAGCCACTCTACTACCTGAAACATTGCTAATTTTCTTTAAAAAGTTCCTTTTAAATCAGTTTTGGGGCTCTTCGTGGCGATGACGCGATCCCTGCAAATACGTAGCGAGAATGGAAAACAAAATCAGAAATGTAATGCCCACCAACACATCCAAAAATAATATGTAAAAATAATCCATTCTGAACATTGCACTACACATATTAATATATAAATACTTCTTTCAAAGCATATTTAAACTCATATTTTTGTGCTAAGTTTCTTTAAAAACCATCTTTCAGACCTATTTTCCGTTTTCGCGGGTATTCGGGACGTCGCGATGACATTGTTAACCGCGATGATCACGCCTTTGCCATAAAGTCTATAACACATATATCCACACATATTACAGTATTTTACACACTATGGGTTTATTACTGTACACTTCAAACTCATGTTTTTCTAGTGTATTTATAGAACAACCATCTATAAAACCTATTTTCATTTTTGCAGTGAGGCCGGAGATCGCAATGACGTCCGTAATCGCAATCCCTCGGACACGTCGCAAAAGCAGAAAGCATAAGGAGGAATACATTAGCCACCACCACATACAAAAATTGTAACTATATAATTAATTCGAACCATCACAGTAGATAACTCACTATATAAATAACTCTATAAAAACATTTATCAGAATCTCAATATAATACAAAGGGGTATATTCACAAGAACGTGTGATAACTACTGCAAGAGTAGCGTAACGCAACTTTCAATAACGCAGCCTATCACGGGAAAATAACCCTGTGTCAACGTGGAATTCACAACAAGGCGGTAGCATGCGATAGTCACCAGATAACGCGTCAAATGCCAGCGTGAAAATCAACACCACGCCCAAAAAATGCAAAACGCGAACGCGAGAAATCATGCGATGAGGCCTATCGCGGTACAAAAAGCAGCGAAAAGCAGCCTCAGGCCTGCAACTCCCACGCGTCTGGCGGGCAATTGCACCATAAAAACCACAGGCACAACACACCAGAAACAAGCCAAAGCACGTAGCAACATCCATGCACCCTGACCCAGCGCAGAGGGCAACGTGAACACCACAACCCCCACAGACCACCAGCAAGGAACAAGTGGGTCGGGGAAGGCCAAGGAGAAAATGGAGAGGAAGATGGGGTGCAGACCACAGGAAAACAAGACCAAGTCCACGGAGGCGACAGAACACTACCAGCAAATGACCCACAAGCAGACCGCTTGGAATGCAGTCGCAGAGCCCAGGAGGCCAATCCAGGAGGCCAAGAGGCGCCGGCAGGACCTGACAACCTAAACCAGGTACAAACCCGCTGCCAACAGGAAGGCAGCAACGGCGACAGGAGGTGGCAGTCCAGCGCCACAGGAGGAGCAGGAGGAAACCCAGGCCACAGTCATCAGTGTGGAGAGGGTGCAAGGAGTAGGGAGTACGGACACATCCCGACAGGACCTGACACAACAACAACAGGGTGAGGATCCAACAGGGACTGGGGGGATGGGGGTGATGGGCACAATGCCACACATACACAATGAGGTGTAACACACTGCACACCCACAATTACCCAGGGACATGCCCCCGATCCCCGTGGCACACTGCAGCACACACACATAGCAATCACAGCACATACCATGACAATGTGGCACAAATTGCAACACCCACACTGCAGAACAGGGGACACAACTGGGTCCAACCAGGCACAGTAACAGAACAATCACATCGGACAGAGCAGGGAACTGTGAGATGCACATCTACCCCTACAACCCCACATCAGCCATGTAGGCCAAATGTGCACTGTCCCAACTCAAATAGCCACCACCGCCCAAACACTCACAATGTACATCGTCACACAGTCTGCATGTCGACAAGAACAAGGCGCCAACACAATGCCAATATGCACCTCCCCTTCACAATGCAGAGGGACAAACAACACCTCCAGCAGGTCAGAACAGACAACCCATCAGTGATGCCCGAGACGAACACCACACCCCCGACACCGACGCCCTACAACAGCCCATGGACATCCCACACAACCCAACACCAGGACCAGGGCAGACAAGCCACTCAGAGGAGAACCCAGCCCCTGCAACAGACCACACAGCATGAAGCACCCGCAATCACAGCTGGCTCACAACACTTCACCCACCCACACATGGCATCCCAATGTCAGGTGGCAGAACGCCAAAAGGAGGTGGCCCAACAGGTGAGGGTGTTGCCGAACCCATGGAATGCGAACTAGAACACATACGTGGGTGTCTAATACCCTTCAGGGACCCCCCACACCCCACAAAGGAGACCCACACCTCCACAGAGACACATGCACATATCATGATGAACTGGCCACGGGCATGTGCGCGGCCCCTTTATTGGCAGGGCCACATGTACAGTGAAGCCTGTGCTGGATGTGTGTGGGGTGAGTATAAGCCAGCCCGCACAGAGTGCTTGGAGCTGCCAACAACCTGAACAGTGGACACCAGTGCAATGGAAACAGTAAACACGAGCATAACAGAGTCAAATGCAGAGCAACATGGAGGGATCCGGAGTAAGGACAGAGGTCACCCAATATTCAGTCTGGACGTTCCTTGAGTTGCAGTGCACTGAGGCAGGGGCAGACGAGAGAGAGCGCGCTCATGTGAAGAAACTGCCAGGATTGTGTCCCTTTGGGTTAGTCCTGATGCAGATGCAGTGGGGTGTGTTACACCTGCATCAACTTCCACATCAACGTCCCAGGTCTCCCACACTGCCTGAGGTGACAGTTGCATTCGCAATCCACAGCGCAATACCCAGCAACAGATCCGGGTGTGTAGCTTGACTACCACCACCAGTCTGCATTCCTGCCTTGGGGCTGTTGCCTCCTGCCCTCCCAGGTCTTCCCCACTGCATGAGGTGAAATTGCTGCGCAACCTCACAACAGCACAAAACACAATCAGTAACGGACAATGGCTTGTGGTGCACTGAGTCACTGGCACCTGGAGTGCTGAGCAGGATATCAGGCCGATGATGGCATCCACGACAGGTCTGAGCAACTCCTTAGGTCTGTCAGGACCACCGTTTCGACTCTGGAAGATGGCGGTTGAAGGTGGTCCTTGCGGTGGTGGCGTGTGCCCCCTGCGGTGATGCGACGTCCGGGCCGGTCAAGACTCGATGCCATGTGTGGGCCCTGGTGGACCGCAGTTGGGGCCGGAGGAGGCAGACAGCGCAGGGCCACAGACACATGGCGTTGATGACCCCAAGACCATCGCTACAGAGGCCATTCAATGTCTCAGAAGAAGGGGTCCCAGGCCTGAGCAGCACAGAGTTAGTGGCCCCGGATGCACTACGGCCGGCACAGGCACCCAGCCACGGGACGGTGACTTGCGGAGCAGTCAGATGGGCCATGCGACCTGAGCGGGTCCCCATCAATGTCCGAGGTGTATGTTGCGGAGGGTTTCGGGGGACAGTGGAAGGTGTCCTCCAGGGCATGATGCGGAAGGTCTGATGTCATCTGGAAGCAGCAAATGGAGGAGTGGAAAGCGCAACCCCCGTTTGCAACAACAATTCGGGATCAGCTACATGAGGATGAAAACTAGCCCCTAGTCCATAGACTCAAACGCCACCAATGTACGACCAGTGAGTGTCCATGAATGTCGGGGAACAGACTTAGCGGCACAGGTGGTGTGAGGGCATGCAGTCTGCGATGATGCCGGTACACAGATGTGAACTCCGACATTGCCAAATCAAGGCTCTGTGACCTACTGGACCGCAGTGTAGGCTGGAGGCAGCGGTCAGCATGGGCCCACAGCCACCTGTCGTTGGCTCGCGGGGCACAGAGTTAGTGACACAGTGGCAGTTGTCGGTAGTGGTCAATCACCTCCGTAATGAATATCCTGTTCCTTCCGGACTGTAACGCGTCATCCTCTTACGCCTCTCCGTGCGTGCGATGAAATGTATTCTGTCCTTTGAATTACCGATGTTCAGTTCCAAATCTGTGACCCCACTCGTGCGCAGCGTAGGCTGAGGGCAGTAGTCCGCGTTGGCCCACAGACACGTGTGGTTGTGATGCCATGCACAGACTTGTTGCCACCACATCAAAGTGTGTATTGGGGATTGTTCTCTGCCTTAAATAATGTTCACTGCCATGGTGTAATCAAGACTCAGTTCCAATTGTGTGACCTACCTGACCGTGGTGTAGGCCTGAGGCAGCGGTCAGCATGGCCCATTCACCTTGTGTCGCGGGCATAGTATGGATGGCCCCACTGGCCTGCGTTGTTCAGGTTCAGTGGCACCACGTGTAGCCGGCTGGCGTTGAACAGGGTTAGTGGCACCACGTGTAGCTGGCTGGTGTTGTTCAGGTTCAGTGGCACCACGTGTAGGCGGCTGGCGTTGAACAGGGTTAGTGGCACCACGTGTAGCCGGCTGGCGTTGAACAGGGTTAGTGGCACCACGTGTCGCAAGAAGGCCTTATGGAACTATGCCTCACTGATCGGGGGCGTCTGGTGCTGTGGCCGCTGGCCCTGGATTTGGGGTCACTGCCATTCATGACTCAGGACACAGTTTCACATGTGGGACCCTCTGGTCCGAGGAGTGGGCCGTAGGCGGCAGTGCAGTACGTCAACTAGAAAGGACTGAAGCGGGCCTGTGTCGTGGAGGCCTGGTGGTCTGAGCTGACTGCCAAGTTCGCGGGACTCGGGCTTGGAGCTTGCGCCGGCACGTGGTGGGCCCTCCTTGACACATGCCAGTGTCGGCAGGTGATCAGTGTGGCCTGGCTGCGCAGGCGCGGGCCTGACGTGTTCGTGGTCCAGCGTGCCGGGGTCCGGCAGGAGCACTGCATCGCAGGCAACTCTGCTCATGAGGACAGCATCGGCCTCGTGGCGGGGTGGGAGGCGCCACCCTGGCAGAGACATTGGTCTTTCCGGAAGGGGACCACGCCCAGGCCTACGTGCTTTTTATTCACACCCCTATGCTGGCGTGGCATACGCCGGGCCATCACACTCCGGTGATGCTTAGGGGGGGGCGTGACAGGCAACATTTCCGCGAGGTCCCCCACTGGCTGGGGTGACATGGTGGCATCCACTGTCCAGTACACTCCATACGCCAGAGGTGTATGTCGCCATGGATATGGGTGTGTTCTGCGTACTGCAGTCTGTCCAGCACATCTCCGCCACTCTTGGCATTGTGTGCTTTCCGGATCATGGTTCTCCTGCATCCTGCACACATGCCTGGTTGCCACCTCTCCCCACATTCAGCTATTATGTGGCTGAGGTGCCATGCCGTTGCCGGCTCATGTTCAGGGCTTGCCCATGTGGACATTGTAAGTTGTTCTGTCATGTCTGGTGGTTGGGCATCTTGTTGTGCCTGTTGTATGTGATTTTGTGACGTGTGCATTGCCAGCGTTGTGAGTTGCATGTTTGGGGCATTGAGGTGTGTGGGGTGTTCATTTGTATGTTGCCAAGGGGCTGTGCATTTCCCTTGTTGCCATCCTGGGAACGCTGGTTGGTGATGGACTGTCGGAGGATGAAGGTATCATGCACACTGGCTGTGTATTTGAAGGCGACATTGTTGGGTGTTCCACGGTGTTCTGTTGTTGCCTGCACATTGGTGTGAGACGTGTGCTTCCTGTTGTGGTGATTGTGTGCTGTGTCACCAGGGGGCACAGGTAGTACATGTGTGCTGTGTGTTGCCCCCAACACGTGCGTGCATCCTGCTATGGCGTATGGTCCTTACTTGGTCTCCAGCGGATCCTGCGCATTGTGTTGTACGTATGGGGACTGGGGTACCAGGGTGATGGTGATGTCCAGGACAGGTGTGGGGGACTTGGATGTGGCTGGCTGTGGGACTTCTCCGACTCTGGGGGGTCTCAGGGGCCAACAGGTGCAGCCACGCCATCAGCTTTGTGTGGGGTGGGATGTTGGTTGTCCACTGTGTTGTTGCCGTAGGCCTGTTAGGCGATGATGGTCAGGAAGCGTAGGTTGGTTGTCCCTTTCAGCCTGGAGTGGAAGGTGACATTGTCAGATGTTGGGTCTGTGCGGCTGGTACGTTTCCTGGGGTTCTGCTGTCTTTGTCTTTGCTGCAACTGTTTTGGTCCGGGGGGGTGTTCCGGGTGTGGGATGGGGTCCTGGGGTGGTGGGGGTGGGTGTTGTGGCCCTCTTGGGTGTCCGGGCTACATGATGTGTGGCTCCATGGCATCTGTTGCCCTTCGGTTGTGGCCCTGGGCTGTGCTCCCTTTTGTGGTGCTGGCTGCCGTCCGACTTTACACCAGGTCAGAGCAGGTGTAGATTTCCTGGTGCTAACGCGCCTTATCGCCTGTTTTGTGTTTTTATCGTGGATGTAGCTGGTCGTTGTGAATGTTGAGGTGTGCTGTTGTCTTGGCTTTTGTCATGGGAATGCCTACTCTGCATCTCATTAGCGATATTTGCGAGGGTCCTCTGTGGCGATGTTTTTTGCGGCTACTATCGCGGGTATACTGGTGCTGTGGGCTGTTAACACCGGCTTGTGAATGGGGGGGTAAATTTATCATGACTATGGCTGCGATAAAGTGCCGTTAATTCGGCAATGGCTCCTTGTGAATGTGCCCCAATGTGTATTCATGATTCACTGATATATTTTTTATATTTACACCAATCTTAGTGATGACATTGATAATCACGATGTCCCCGTGATGATACATGGGGGGCCATGCTTGCGGTCATGGCGTCGTCGCGAATATCGCGTGCGAATAAAAAAATCAATTTTGGGCAAATTACTTGTGTCACTAACACCCCCATTTCTCAACTATGAAGTCAGATTATCTCCACCCTGACTACTTATGTGGCCTTTCACACACATTTTCAGCCCCAGGAACTGTTCCCGAGCAATAAAATGGTGGGCGGCAACTTTCTGTTCAGGTTGCATCCAGCCAATCAGACCATACCCTTTGACATGTGCAATCGTGATTAATCACGGAACCACAGTGAAATACACACAGCCACAGATATCACTATAATTTTAAACTTACAATTCTCAACAACTACTAAACGGATTTACACTAATTAAGCAAAAGGCACATCCTTGAACTGACATCTACCTCCCTGCCAAATTTGGTGTAAGTCCGTTCAGCGGTTTTGGCTGTAGGTGTGGCAAAAGGTTCCTAAGGGAATTAACATTACAAACGCACCCTTATTTCATGCCCCAAATTCTCGGTCCCAACTGCACGGATCACCTCCAAACTTGCCATAACAATAGTACCCACCATGACACTTTTTTGTGAAAAGTTCATGCAGATTGGTCAAACGAGAACAAAGTTATAGCCAAGTCAAATATATATGTTACGTACTGGCAGTCGCCAGTAGGAAGTTATAGTTAGGACCTAGTTGCCATAGGAATTATTTTTTTTGACTTGGCTATAACTTTGGCGTTGAATGTTACCTGAGCTAACTATAACTTACACCTCTGCAATGCACTGATTATGACCTCACAAATTACAAAACTCATGACATGGTCAGTGACATCACTCATGACATCTCCGATGACATCACTGATGACATCATTGATGACAGCATCCACAAAACCACTCACACACCAACTCACTTCCCCATACAACCTCTCTTATACCCACTCACACACCCATTCATAGACCCATATCAGTACTCAAATACCCACTCACTCCTACATAGAGGCACTCACACAACCATCTATTCACTCGTACAGCCACTCACACAACCATTCACTCACCCATACAGCTACTCACACACCCACTTATTTACCTACACAGTCACTCATGCACCTACTCACTCACCCATTCACACAGATACGTACTCTACAATACAGCCACTGACACATCCACTCATTCACCAATACAGCCCATCACACAGCATCTCACTCACCCACACAGCTACTCACACACACACTTATACACCCATACAGCCACTTATACACCCATACACACAAGGATACAGTTACACATCCACTCACATAATATATGTTAGAAGTAGTATCTCTCAGTAGTAGTACACCTAGTATACTAATTTAACTTTCATAGTAGGATAGTATGTATGTTTATCACCCATCAATTTTTTAAAACTCTTACACTCACTTGATGATGTCATCAGTGAAGACATTTGAGATGTCATCAGTGATGTCATCAGTGATGTCACTGACTATGTCATGAGTGATGTAATATATGAGGTCATAGGCAGTGCATTGCAGGGGAGTAAGTTATAGTTAGCTCAGGTAACTATAACTGCTGAATTTCACTGGTTTTATATGAGTGAAATCCTGCAACCTTTGTTTTTTTCAGTATATATAGATATATATATATATATATATTGCAAAGACGGACTCCACACTGCTCTCAGCAAGGGTCCCACAGCACGGAGAAAGAACGATCCACAGGTAGGTTTTTTTTTACCCAGTAAAGTGAATTTATTTAGTACATTTGTGCAAGCATGGACGGTCTACGCGTTTCGGCTCCTGCCTTCAACTGGACCATGGAGTCCCGTCATCCAGAACATCTATTTAAAGTGACAAAGTGCATTTTGATCCCTTGTTTGTTTCTAAAAAATGTGCTAGACTGTTAACCCTCGTCTTATATATATATATATATCCCAAGTTTATCCAAGAGGCCAAGAACGCACTCAACAGCAGCAATTCAACTGAATTCTTTAATGGCAGGGAAACCGGCAATGTGTTCCTGATTTTCTTTCTGCCTGACCGGTTTCGGAGCCCCCAGCTCCTTCATCAAAGGCGTCACTGGTATTCTGCAGGCGTTTCAAAACACACTCAAAGCTGCATGCTAATTAAATCTCTGCCCATCAGTGGGCCTCACAGGTGAGTAATTTTCACATGGCATGCTGGTTACTGTAGTGTGCTTGAAAATTATTATTCCCCTCTAGTGGGTTCCGCATGAGTCCAGTGTTTTAATCCATATTTACAGCCCCCAAGTGTGCCTCAGAAACACAATTGCTCAGTTTAAATTTTGCAAAACTGCTGTGCCACAGTGGGGCTTGCACTTGTTCAAGCCCCTGCAGCCCAGTCCGTGTTTGGAGGGTGGTGCAGTCCATAGTCAAAAACAAATCCCCTTTGGGTATACTTAATACAACAGAGCAGAACCACTCAACACATCCAAATTATCACCTAACATAACACCACCACCATCAAAAGGCCAATTGTGTATAAAGTATAAAAATATTTTATTTAAAAATTGACGAACAATATTCAAAAGCAAAAATCATCATTATACAATGTTAAAAATAGATAAAAATATACACATAATTAAATCTACACAGTTGATTATAGGGAGAATATACAAGAAAGATACTTTCTATTCATCAAAAAGGCACATACATTTGATCCAGATCATTTGTTCAACACATATAATTGTTGTGCATTAGTTTTTAACAAGAACAAATCACAAATGTCACCACAATCTACAGTGTGCCTTTATATAGTTTGCGTCGACGCGTTTCGGTGGATGTCACTGTTCTTAGAAACCACCTTCCTCAGGACAAGAAATAAAACCTCCCACATGGATTTTTTGGATCTATACATATTCACAAAGAAAGATATACAGAAAACAATCAGTTAGCCTTTAGATTCTATACAAACAGTGTTTATATCCTGGTGTTACAGCACATCGCCTTTCACACACAACCCCATACACCACTCTCATACACTCCATATTCTTAAAAGAAGATGCCATGGAGTCATCACGAAGATGAGGGAAAACAATTTCTCCACCCACCCGGGAGAAGGGTGCCTATGCATCCCTTGTGGATTTAAGTCTGTTATACTCTCAAATAACGACCCATAGAGGTTTAAGATGATTAAAACCTCATTTAAATAGACATTTATAAAAATAGTTAAATGTCTACCTGTCACGGTATCAGGGTACACATCCGATTTAAACTGCAGTACATATTACTTGCAGGCCCATATATGAGGATTAAATAGTCTCTCCGTAGGGCATATCTCTATAAGATGTGAGGTTTGGTCTGTGGAGAATAACGACCCTTATTAGTTAAATATTGCTTAAAAATCGTGCTTCCCATTCTAGGGTAAGTGCTCGGTAGCGAACAAAAACGTACCTTCCAATTTTCTATTCAAGGCACTTCCAATAATGGAGATAAAATAAAGAAAGGCCACTCCCTGCCACTGCAATGAGAGAGAATGCAATGCAAACCTCCCAAAATCTATGTGGCTATATTTAACAATCATAAATACCAAACATTTCCAAGTTTAGTTTTACCTTAAGATTGTATTGGGCTTGTTTTGTCTGTAATATTTGTCATTTCAATATTCCATAAAACAAATCCTTTCGTAGTTTTGTTTAAAAGAATCTATGTGCAGAATAGCGAGATTTCATCTGTTCTGGCCAATCGTGTTAAATCTGGAAGACACAGACATAGACTTTTTCATTAATTCTAAAATTTAGTACGCGACACGGTGCCATTCACCATTCACTATAAAGGACCACTATAATTCCTAAAAGAAGACTGTCATAGTGTTGTAATTTGGCAGCACTTAAGTTAAGCATTAGCCGAAGACATCCTGTATTCAGAGACTAAATTGTCCGCTTTGTGGAATCCATTTTATATTTCTGGCAGCCATTTTGGTTGCCATGTGCTCTTCATGTGCTCTGTCCTACCTTCCTGTTAACTGCTCTTGAAATCTGCCTAGAGACGAGTTATATTTAGTCTTTTTGCTTTACACATGCTCAGTTGAGCTCGCAGCTGTCTATGCAGCTGTTCCGAGTTTATAAATGTCAGGATGTGCCTACTAGAAGTAGAAACTGTTAGCTCCACCCACTTGTCGCCTGTGCATTTTTTGTATGACCTTATATGTACCTAAAACCAGCATTTTGTGTTTGTACCGCCTTCATTTGAGCCCCTGTGTGGGTATAAAAGGACCAAGGTCCTTCCATTCGGTGTGCTACTTCATGCATTACCGAAGGGTGCTGTGTGAATGTAGTTCCACCTCATGAGGTTTAATAAACTCTGTCTTTTCTATTCCAGTTTCTGTGCCAACTTCTTCCTATTGGTCTGAGGACTCTGTGCAGAAAGGGAGAACCCCTAAGCACTGGTAGGCCTTGTTGAGGCTCACCACCACAAATTGGCGCTTCCAACATGGGGCTCATCGGCGACTCGGATGCCCGAAGGATTGGTCAAGACGAAGGATTGGAATCTCGCTTCTGGACGCGATCGCTGCCTGAGGAGACCCGAGTCTTGGCACCCACGGCGTTTTTCCTTTCTTTCTGATCTGACCATCCCGGCGGCGCCGGTCCTCGACTGAGATCTCTTCTGTTGATTCGCTGTGCAGTGACCATTTGGTCGATTTTGAGACCTTGGCAGTTGGAACCTGGACACCATTTGATTGGTAAGAGCCGTTTTGCGGCACTTGCTGTTGGTTTGATGCCTTTGATTGGTAAGGTAGTTTAGTAACACTTACTGCGGCTTTGTTTGTATGATTGGCCAATTTTGGAATCTGTTTTGTAATTATATATGTATTGCAATACATATAGGCAGGTAATGAGGAGAATTTTCTCTATTTAAAATTGTTTGAACAGCGCAACGTACGAAGAGTACCTTAAGCGCTACTTTGATTATAATACTGCATATTCTGCACTATTTTTTTTGGCATGCCTGTTTTCAGCACACTTCGTAGGATGTGTTGCTTTTGTAGTGGTACCAATTTGAGACTTGACAAAGCACAACCAGCCTCCCGGAGGGGACGCCTAATAGGGATATGTATATTAAGTATGGTATTTCTTCTATAATGTACTGCACGTTATGGAATAAATATACTAGTAAAGATCCTGAGTTGCGTTGGCCGATGTATGGGTCATTTGATTTGCGAAAGATTCAGTATGTGGAACAATGTATGTTTAAACGAAAGACTAGGCAAGATATGTTTGATTGTGTGCGAATGTGGGAGAAAGAAGTGTGTGAGCGAATGAAGCGTGAGCAAGCCTTGATTGACAAAGAACAGCGAAAGACCATTTATGCGAAAGCATTAGAGTTAAAAAACAGGGAGATGAAAGAAATTAAAGAGAGGGAAGATAGGGAACGCCATTTACAGGTAACTGGCCAAAACGCTGTTAGGCAGCCCCTTTATCCTATCCTTAATAAACCGCAAGATGATTTCTTGTTATTAGATCGTTCTCCACCTCCGTATATTTTTTCTTCTGCTCCTCATGAGTCAGATGAGGACTCTTTTTCAGACCAGGACAAAGCTCGAGAAACTCGCTCAATGTTATCTACTGGGCGTGCATCTGACATTAGATCTGCTGCGCGTAAAGCCGTTCGTAGTACTACCACTGCTTCTGAACTTTTAGATAGTATAAAAGGATGGCAGGAAAGGGAGCAAATATATTTTACCGATACATTTGCTGTAGAGGTTATTGAACGATTTAGGAAGCATTCGGTAGAAATGGAGCCCGATGATGTAGCAGCTGATTGTAAACAATTACGTGACTGTCTTTTTGTCTTCTCCCAGGTGGCTGACACGATCAGACGCTTGGTTAAACTGCGTGTTGAAGCAGCCCGTTTGCGAGAGGAGAAAAAGGCAGCAGAAGCAGCTGCACTAGCATCTCAGATCAGCATGGCACGAACTTCTACTCCTGAAACAGACAAGAATGTTGTAATTAATGTGAAACCCATGCGGGAAGCCGCGCCTTTATATGTTCCTCCTAAAGGAACGGGTGCAGATGATGATAAGACTTCTCTTAATGCGAAAGGGTACTTTATTTATAATTGGGTTTACACTCCTTGGAATAGAGCAGATGTTATGGCCCTTAAAAATGCATTGCCTGACCCGCGAAAGAATCCAGCAGCCTTTTATGAGGAAGTTGAGGGTGCAATTAGCTCTTGTACTATGACTTTGTCTGATATTGATTTGTTTTTTGGATTAATATTACCGCCTGATATGTGGAGAACTGTGCGTAAAATTGATGATAATGCGACATTTGGAGCATTGTGGAAAGATTTAGAGCGGTTAGATGAAGATAGAGAACCTGCACAGAAACCGTGTCAGTTAATTTTAAATCTTCCGGCAGCTATATTAGTTAAGTTAAAGACGATTATTCCCCCTAAAAAGATAAATTGGGCAGTGTTAGCGTCTTGCAAGCAAAAGGTAGATGAATCAGTTTCTGACTTTTTCACACGCTTTGAAGAGGCATTCCACGATTTTAGTGGCCAGTCATTGATAGATGACACGGGTAGGCATCTGTTTGTTGATAAATATGTCGCAAACCTTTTGCCAGGGATAGCTAGTCGCTTAAAGGCCAGTGAGAGTTCATGGACTACCTCTTCTCCGGTTTCTCTTTTAACTATGGCTCAGTATTATGAGCGACAAGAATTAGAAACTAAAGGTAATGAGGACAAAAAGTCTAAAGAGTTGAAAACAAAGGTTATGTTGGCTCAAGCTTATGGTCCGCCTTCTAGAGGTCATGATAGAGGTGGACGTGGATCTTATGGTTCGTCCTTTCCTTCCTATACTCGTTCGAATTTGTCTGTTGATCAGTGTGCATACTGCAAAAAATTTGGACATTGGCTTTCTGATTGTCCAGTACTGCGTGCTCAGCAGAATCTACGTGGTCGGGGACAAATGAGAAATCGTTCAGGATATCCAGGGCCTAGAGGAAGCGCGAATGATTGTGCTCGGTTTGATGCTAATACACGTGGGCAGGATGGGTTTAACACTTTTGATAGAAGGAACCAATATCAAATGTCTGACTTGTGCCCTCTGATTTTCAAGATTCTGCTTATGCATAGGATTGCCTAGGATGGGGTAAGGAATCGGTTGAAGTTCCAGTAGATCAGAGGGGTCCCTATGTTACAGCACATGTTTTGGGCTCTACTGATCAGTTTCTGGTTGATACAGGAGCTACTCGTAGCGCCTTGTCTAAACAATTGGTTCCAAGGGCTCCCCTGTCTGGCTTAACCATCACATCGATAGGTTTCGATGGAACACCTTCCCTTATCCCATTGTCACAACCACTTGCATTCGATGTTGATAAGTTTACTGCTCCATGTCCGTTTTTGCTTTCTCCAAACACACCAGACAATATTGTGGGTCTTGATATGCTTAAATATTTCAGGGCTACGATACAGTGTTCTCCGGAAGGAGTACAGGTTATTTTGAATGACAACTACCCTGTGATTGAGAGATCTTGTATTGTTAAAGAGGACATTGCACTAGCCTCACTCCCTAGTACTTTGTGGGCTACTTCGGACACTGATGTAGGACAAATGGTTATTCCACCAGTACATATTAGTGTCAAGGAGGGCGCTTTATTGCCAAGACTGCCTCAGTATAAAATTTCTCGAGAAGGAGAAGAAGCACTCACACGTATTGTACATGATTTAATTAAGGTGGGGGTTGTGGAAGAAGTTCCTTACAATGTTTGCAATAGTCCGATTCTTCCCATTTTGAAAAAAGATACTGACACTAGGATCTATAGATTTATCATCGATTTGAGAGAAGTTAACAAGATTGTAGTACCACAGTACCCTGTAGTATCTGACATAACGACATTGCTTACCCTGGTCCCTCCAACAGCAACTACATTTTCTGTAATTGATCTGAAGAATGCTTTCTTCTCGATTCTTATTCATCCTGATAGCCGATATTTGTTCGGTTTCACTTTGAATAATAGATCATACAGATTTTGTAGAGTTCCTCAAGGCTATACTGAGAGTCCTAGTATTTACAGTCAAGCATTGAAGAGACAGCTTGATTCCTTTACCTTGCCTAAAGGAGTGGCTCTCATACAATATGTCGATGACATCTTGTTGGCAGCTGATACACCTGAGCAGTGTGAGAAATGCACTTTGTCCTTGCTTTCTTTTCTTGCTACACACCACCATAAAGTATCACGGAAGAAATTGCAATATTGTAGACCGAAGGTGACCTATTTAGGACACCTTCTGACTAAGGAGGGCCGTGCACTAACACCAGATCGCATTCAAGCAATTTTAGACACCCCAGTACCTTCCACGCAGAAAGATGTCCATGCATTCATTGGTCTGACTTCGTTTTGCAGGCAATGGATATTGGGTTTTTCACACATTGTTAAACCCTTGCTAGCACTTTTGACTAAAAACACTCCGATCCCCCTTCCATGGACAGATGAATGTCAAAATTCTTTTTGTCAGTTGAGACACGCTCTTTGCTCTGCACCAGTGTTAGGCACACCAGATTACACAAAGGCTTTTACACTCTACGTACATGAGAAAGAAGGATGTGCATTGTCAGTTTTAGTACAGACACACGGGGACAAACAGCGTCCTTGCGCATACCTTTCTGCGGTTCTTGATCCTGTTGCTCGTGCATTACCTGGGTGCTTCCGTTCAGTTGCAGCGACGGCTGTGTCCATACGTCAGAGTGAAGGGATAGTTTTGTCACACAAACTGTTGGTGCTAGTACCCCATGCAGTAGATGCCCTTTTGAATCAGACTAAGACTCAGCACTTAACTAGTGCTCGTTTGACAGGATACGAATTGACACTGCTAGCACCTCATATTACCTTGAAGAGATGTGCGACACTGAACCCAGCCACTTTGTTGCCATATCCTGCAACTCAGTCTCAGTCAAAGGAGCCTCACGATTGCATATTCCTTACTGAGGAGCAGACAAAGGGTCGCATCGATTTGCAAGATACGCCCCTTCCAGATGTAGATGGGGAACTGTGGGTTGACGGGTCCTGTCTGAAGTTACCAGATGGCACGACTTCAGCTGCTTATGCAATTACCACGCTTGAGACAGTAGTGGAAACAGCTCGCATACCTCAGAAGTCAGCTCAAGCAGCTGAACTAATAGCTTTGACACGAGCGTGTGAGCTTAGCACCGACTTGTGTGTGAACATTTACACGGATAGCCGCTATGCTTTTGGAGTGGTTCATGATTTTGGCCTACTCTGGAAGGAAAGAGGCTTTCTTACATCCCATGGGATGCAGATAATGCACGGAGAGTTAGTGCATAATCTCTTGACTGCACTTACATACCCAAAGAGAGTTGCTATTATGAAGTGTAGCGCACACAAGAAAGTGACTGACAAAATAGGACAAGGCAATGCCTTTGCAGACCGCGTAGCCCGTGAAACTGCGATGCAGCGAAGCACTACATCCATGTACATAGTGAAATCACAAGCTGAGCGTTGGCATGATGCTAGAGAGGAAGTATTTGATATACAGAGATCTGCTTCTGTGGAAGAGTTTGAGCAATGGTCTAAAGAAGGAATGTTAGATGATGAGGGTTGTTGGCGTAACAAAGAAATGAATAAGTGGAAATTGCCTGCAGCCTATTTACAACCTATGGTTCAAATGGCACATGGGCTGGCACATGTTGGAGCTCTAGCAATAACTAAATTGCTTACACAAGTTTGGGAGCATCCTGAAATTGCTAGCACAGCCAAAAGAGTAGTACAGTCCAGTTTGATCTGTTGGCAGTATAATCCTGGAAAAGGGACACAAACTCCTACAGGAGGGCTTGCTACACCAACCGCACCTTTTGAAGTTTTGCAGATGGATTACATCCAACTCAAACGCTGCAATAATCTGAAATATGTCCTAGTGGTGGTATGTGCCTTCAGTAAGTGGATAGAGGCATACCCTACAAAGGATAATACTGCTCTCACCACAGCAAAGGTGCTTCTAAAGGAGTTTTTCCCTAGATACGGTGTTTGCAAACTTTTGTGGAGTGACAATGGACCTCATTTTATTGGGCAAGTTGTTGAGCATGTACTGAAAGGATTAGGGATCAAACAGAAATTCCATACAGTTTTCCACCCGCAATCAGCAGGATTGGTGGAAAGGTATAACGCTACTTTAAAATTAAAATTCGCGAAAATACTGGCTTCCACGTCTCTAAAGTGGCCAGATGCACTACCCTTGGCATTGTTGTCCATAAGATCGGTGCCACATTCACGATCAGGTCTTACCCCCTATGAGGTGGTGTTTGGGAGACCGATGAACATTTGGGGAATTCCTAAGCCACGCCCCATACATGATGTTCCTTGTGTTCTGATGAATGATTATTTGGCACAGTTAACCGACAGTTTGATTTCTATTCATCAACAGGTTCGAGAAGCTCTTCCTGACAGATCTACAGGTGAGGCCCACGAACTCCGTCCTGGTGATCACGTAATGGTCAAGGTCTTCGACAGATCAAACAGCTTGGAGCCGAGGTGGCGAGGACCAGAGCAGGTGCTCCTTGCGACAAGGACAGCAGTCCGAGTGACAAACAGAAAGAATTGGATCCACAGCACACACTGCAAACGCGTGTCACCTGCCTTGGTGGAACCTGCTGTGTTGACCGACCATCGAGAGATTCTGGAGACGGAGAAAGGCCAAGCTATCTCACCTGACGAATCTGTGGAAGTCTTCCCGGACCACACGATCACTGGAGTATCCAGATATCAATTGAGACCGAGGAAAGAATCTGCAGTTTTGAAAAAGACTGGTTGAGCTACTGCCCTGGGTTTGTGAAACGGAGAGCCGATGTGGCAAGGGGAGGGGATCAGCCCTGCATTAGTGTAGTGACACCCGCCTTGGCCCATGGTGAAGAAATCAACGGCTGCCCAGGGAGAAGAGCTCCAACGATTGTTTTCAACAAGTTTTTAGAAAGATCAATCATTACTGTTGCTGAAATGAATAACAAAAGAATCATTTGTGCTGTAGGGTTTGTTGTTACTATGGTGGCTATGGCAGCAATTACGTGGTACATCGAGAAGGTGGCTCCTGTTCGACAGCTTTTGTTGCCACTACGCCAGTACCAGTGGAACACTACTACTTCACTCTTCCCTACCATGAGCAGAAGCATCGACAATCCTATCTAAACAATACCTTTATCCAGATGTTGCACCATACTCACAATGCTACAAATACTACCAACTGTTGGGTGTGTGGGATGATACCTGCACATCAAAAGAAAGGAGGAACACCTTTTATTCCTCTTCCATTTTCTCACAATGGTTCTTGTCAAGCTTGGTATGCGCTTTTGTTTGCATTTGGAAAGACTTCAGTAGGTGGGATTATTTTTCAACTTAATAAAGTGTGTTATCAAAATAAAGAAGGTTATCCACAAGCCAAAGGGACTAAATGGGAATGGGAAGAGTATCAACCGGACAATATTTCAACACCATATGCCTTCACAAATGTGAGAATAATAAAGAACATTGGACCTTTTGTGATTTCTGTGACAAAAACTAAAGCAGATTTGTGTATCTGTAGTGTTGGAAGAATTCCAGTGGGGAGGAGCGAGTGTACTGTAATCCTGACCATTGAAGGTGCCAATAACAGCACTTTCACAGCCTCGCATAATACGTATTTTGTGTGTGGAAATAACGGATATTATCAATTACCTGTTGGGTGGTCAGGAATCTGCTATGTATCTTTTCAGTTGCCCCCTGTGTTTCTGGCACCTGCATTATATCACCGTGATTTTAAACTGTACAATGATATTTCCAAAAACAGAAATAAGAGGACAATAAGTATGGATGAAGTTGACCAAACCGACACTACCCTACAACAATATGTTGATTTCAACTTGGGCTTATTTTTCTTTGTGGGTGCTGCATTGAACAGTAGAAAGATCAGGCGATTGACTCGTGTTGTGGAAGCTGTTACCAATCAGACAGCTATGGCACTTGGGAACATTACAGAGGAACTACAGATTGCAAGGATTGTAGCACTCCAGAATAGGATGGTGTTAGACGGGATTTTGGCTGATCGAGGTGGTGCATGTCGCATCATCGGTAGCAGCTGTTGCGTATTCATACCGGATCACTCACCTTCAGTATATGGCGCAATATCAAAACTGCATAAGATTGCTGCAGAAATTCATCCAGAGACTGGTACTTGGACTTTTGCTGGATGGTTTTGGACTCTTGTTTCTGCTTGGGGCTGGAAGCTACTGACTATCCTGTGTGTAATGATTATAATACTTTTTACATGCTGTGTATGTATCCAATATGGTCCAATGCTTTGCTCCATTTGCATCTCTGCTTGTATACCTGCCAAAAGGAACGTTGCTGAAACAAAGGCCCAACAAATGTTGAATAAAGAGGTGGCCAAAATAATGTTAATAGATGTACGGGATGAATATTTAGATTACCCCAGATAAACGAATGTCTTCAGCTAATGCTGAAAGGGTCGTCTGTTGTAATTTGGCAGCACTTAAGTTAAGCATTAGCCGAAGACATCCTGTATTCAGAGACTAAATTGTCCGCTTTGTGGAATCCATTTTATATTTCTGGCAGCCATTTTGGTTGCCATGTGCTTGTCATGTGCTCTGTCCTACCTTCCTGTTAACTGCTCTTGAAATCTGCCTAGAGACGAGTTATATTTAGTCTTTTTGCTTTACACATGCTCAGTTGAGCTCGCAGCTGTCTATGCAGCTGTTCCGAGTTTATAAATGTCAGGATGTGTCTACTAGAAGTAGAAACTGTTAGCTCCACCCACTTGTCGCCTGTGCATTTTTTGTATGACCTTATATGTACCTAAAACCAGCATTTTGTGTTTGTACCGCCTTCATTTGAGCCCCTGTGTGGGTATAAAAGGACCAAGGTCCTTCCATTCGGTGTGCTACTTCATGCATTACCGAAGGGTGCTGTGTGAATGTAGTTCCACCTCATGAGGTTTAATAAACTCTGTCTTTTCTATTCCAGTTTCTGTGCCAACTTCTTCCTATTGGTCTGAGGACTCTGTGCAGAAAGGGAGAACCCCTAAGCACTGGTAGGCCTTGTTGAGGCTCACCTCCACAATAGTTGCTAGCCCTTACCCGTGTGCTGTTTAAGTACTTAATATCACGCAGTTACGCAGAATGAGAAATTCCGGGTGTGACCGGGCCTCACGCTGCAATAATCAGCAAAAAGCCAATCCACAGAAACTACACTGACCTGAGGCCCAAAATGCGCTCTATTGGTCCCATCTAGAGCAATTCGATTAAACTCAAACACACTAACGTAAGCGGCCCATAGTTTGGTTACAATAGAGCCCCTGCCTCGCTTAAGCTAACAACCCAGCCGTCCCTCTTACCTTCAATGCCACGATACTGCCATATACCGGGGTAGAAAACCTCTGTTGCCGATAGAGCCACTATGCTTCCCAGTAACGCCTGGGATTTAAATATGTCTGTTATCCCCATGTGACCAGTTCCCACCACGAGGTTCAGCTGTGCCTACTCGCCAGTGAGCTCCAACACACTCGTAACTGTGGCGGCCATCTTGGTCTGTCTATTCCGATGTAATTATACACAGCGATATCAAGATTGCCACACTCCCTTTGACTGACTCCTTCAATCCAAATGCATTATCCTGCATCCTGGTGACTGACTTCAGACTAGTTACTCATCAGACACATTTTAAATACATCTATTTTCCGCCTGCGACCTGCTACCACCACGCGGTTCAGCTACGCCGACTCACCAATGCGTTCCAAAACACTTGTAACTGTGGCAGCCATCTTAGTCTATCTATTCCGATATAATTTAGGAGCGATATCAAGATAAACACACTCCCTGTGACTAACTCCTCTAATCCAAGTACATTTTCCTGCATCGTGGTAACTGACTTTAGCCTAGTTATTCATCAGACATATAGGGGACCATACTTCCCGAGTGATCACTCTCTATTAGGAGTCCAGCTGCTATTTTGCAGTCCCACAAGGCTTGGATCACAGCCTCCAGAGACAAGAAGCCAATATTGCCTTTAAAGCTCACAGTTTATGTGCCACCTTCCCTAGTATGTATGCATAGCACAATAATCATTATAGTTCTTCACCTATTCTCCATCTAGTAAACATGCACTTCTCATTTCCAAACTACACATTAGACGAAGCACTGTTGTCTCTTGACCCGCTTCCGTTCTCTCCCACATATCTTTTGTAAGAGGGCCTCTGTCATTGCAGAGTAGTATATTCTAATAAACATATCATGTTAACAAGATATAAAGGTGAGATCTTTGTGTCTAGTGTAATATCCACCCCGTACTAAAAAACATGGTCTAGAAATACTTCTTACAGTAATTTTCAGTCTATCTATTTATAAGGTAGGCCTTCCTTGCCTATGGAGAATTGAATCTAGGACACTCAACCCCTTTAATAATCACCAAAGTGCACCCTACCACCAAGAGTATTAGGTTCAAGTAGTTCACAAACTCCTCTTTACTCCATTTCACAAATACACCAAATAAAGCAAGTCAGTTGCACTTCAACTTTCTGTATGTTTAATTTTGTCAGCACCAGTCCACAATTTATTTATTTCCATTAAAAATCGTATATTTTACGCACACAAATGCTTTGCATATGAGCATAGACACTCAATTGCTTTTCATTTTCTGGTAAATGTTGAACTTTTTAATTCCTCAGTATCTACAGGGTGTGGTGTAATATTTTCTTTTTTGGTATGCAATTATTCAGCCAGTTTATGTTCATGTGTTTTAACAAAATATTGTAAAAAAATATTGTGTCAAGAATATCATGATGAAAGATATTTGTCGGGTTGTTTTTAATATCATTGTGCAAAATATCAATGTTCAAAATATCTTTGTATTGTAGGTAATATTGTGTGTAAGTGTTAATTAGTATGTAATTAATGCAGTGTGTTTGATTGTATATGTATATTATTATTTTTATTTGTGTTTTTAGTGAGATAATTTATTAGTTATGACATTTTAGAAATTTGTGTTTTAGGTATATATTCATGTATATAAATAATGGTTTATACATTGTTTTAGTAGCAGGATATTTCATTTTTAGGGGTTAAAAGTGGGGAGACGTTTAAAAAGTGTATATTTTAAATAACATTTTAAGATGATAATTTTATTGATATGCAAAGTAATATTTTCCAATTGTTAAATGTATTTTGTTACATTAATGTTTTAATACATTCTATTTTAATATTCATTATATATATATATTACCTACTGGCGGTCGCAAGTAGGTAGTTATAGTTACAACCTAGTTTCCATAGGAAAAGCATTTTTTGATTTGCTAATAACTTTGGCGTAGTTTGACGAATCTTTATGAAATTTTGCAAAAAGTTGCACTTTTTAGGTTAGCTCCTATCATGAAAGTTTGGGGGTGATTTGTCAAGCGGGGGCTGAGAAAAAAGGGGGGTCCCAAAACGCGTTTTCTCCATGTTAATTTCCATAGGATATTTTGCGACGAGCTACAGCCCGAACTGCTGAACGGAATTACCTCAAATTTGGCAGAAAGGTAGAGCTTGGTTCAGAAAGCGACCTTTTTTTAAATGGGGTAAATCCGTTCAGTAGTTTTTGAGAAATACAAAAAATAAGAGTCAAAAATCAATTTCCCATAGGAAACTTTGTGCAAGGCTACAGCCGAAACTACTGAACGGAATTACCCCAAATTTGGCAAAAAGGTAGTGCTTGGCTCAGAAAGCGGCCTTTTGTAAAATGGTGTAAATCCGTTTAGTGGTTGCTGAGAAATAAGAAAAATAAAAGTTTCGATATCTGGGCTGAGCCTAAGTCCCGTGCATGAGCTTCACTGTGATTGGCTGCGAACACTCCAAACCAGGATGTGTTGGCAGCCATCTTGTGGCTCGGTAGAAGCGAGTCACTAGAAAACAGAGAAACAAAGGTATAAAACAAGAGAAGGGGGCAGGGTAGAAACACTGTGACCCCCTAGGCCTGCTCAGGGGGTCCCAGAAGGACCCCAGGGCCAAAAAAAGCATTTTTTATAACAAATAAAAAAGATCGGCGCAATTCACGCTGGGGTCGCGGGTTCCCGCGTTTTATTTTAATGAGGTCCCCGGGTGGGCTAGGTCCCGCTGGCATTTCTTAAAAAATAATAGCTGGGGGTCGCTGGGGCTGCGGGGGCCCGCTGGGGTCCCCGCAGCCCCGGGGCTTCACTCATGTTGGGAGGGGGTTGCGCCGCCCCTCTCCTGGAGCCCTCCATGTGCTTATAACTTTGGCGTCGTTAGACAAATCTTTACGAAATTTTCAAAAAGTTTCTCTTTTTGATCAGCTCCTATCTTGAAAGTTTGGGGGTGATTGGTCAAGGGGGGCTGAGAAAAAGGGAGTCCCAAAATGTGTTTTCTCAATGCATTTTCCATAGGAAACTTTAGACAAGGCTACAGGTCAAACTGCTGAACGGAATTACGCCAAATTTGTGAGGGAGAAAGGTTGTGGTCGAGAAAGCGCGCTTTTGTTGAAATGGTGTAAATCCGTTCAGTAGTTTTCGAGAAATATCAAATTTTACAGATATTGATATTTGAGAATTCTGACATCTGATTGGTTGAGTGTTACGAGCACGAGCTCGCTGCTCATTGGCTGTGAACGGTTGAAACTAGGAAGTGTTGGCAGCCATTTTGTGACTTAGTCCGTCAGCTCACATCTCTCCGTGTAGAAGCCATCGGGTGTGTAGTTTTACCTCTGCGAGGCAACACTGGCGTCTGTGTAAGATACTCCTTTCACGCTGCCTCTCCCCACATCACAAGGTCGCGGCTATGCCTTTAGAAGCCAGTCCGTTGGCTCGGAGCTCTGTGAGTCAGTCTGTCGGCACGACCCTCTACACAACCCAAACACCACTGCACTACCTAACTAAACACTAAACCACTACTGCCAGCATGACCCCCTACACTACAGAAATACCACTGCACTACCTTAAATCCTAAAACACTACCCCCAGCATGACCCCCTAAACTACAGAAACACCACTGCACTACCCTAAACCGTAAAACGCTACCCCCAGCACGACCCTCTACACTACCCAAACACCACTGCACTACCCTAAACCCTAAAACACTACTCACAGCAGGACCCCCTACACTACGTAAAGACCACTACCCTACCTTAAATGTACTCCCAGCATCACCCTCTACACTACACAAACACCACTGCACTACCGTAAACCCTAAAGCACTACCCACAGCAGGACCCCCTACACTACACAAACACCACTGCACTACCCTAAACCATTAAACACTACCAGTCCATTGGCTCACAGCTCTGCGTTTGCGAGCCGACGGCCCGTAGCTCTCTCTGTGCGAGCCGAGCCCACGGGCCGTAGCTCTCCCTTTGCGAGGCTGCCCGACGGCCCGCAGGTCTCCCTGTGCTAGCCGGATCACAGTTGTCAGTCTGCGAATTGATATTGGGAATATAAGGCGGCTCTAAAAAGAGCCTTTGTGTTTATTAGTTGGAGCTACATATAAGTGCAGATGCACAGCTTCAGGTTATTCAGAAAAACTCGATTTCCCTGAACTGTGAAGTGTACTCCATCACTTCTGTAGATATCAGCCACATCATAGCGTATGTTGTTGTTGTAGATCGACCCCATTCTATGGTCTCTGAGGTATGCAGACACAGCTTTGTTGACATTCTTCCTAGATTTTTCAATCTGAGGACAAAATTTGTTTGACCATTTCCACTTCTGTCTTTGGCATATATTGGAATATACAAAGACAGTTTGAGGCAAAAGCAACATCAATTGTCTAAAGGTGTCCTTCATTAGCATTTCCAAACCTACCCCAGTCAATGTGCCTAGGTCATTTCCACCACAGTGCACAATCATGAGGTCAGGGAGTTGGAGATGCAAACAGGTTTTAACCAAAGGGAGTAATTGGTGCCACTTCAATCCTCTCTGTCCAAACCATTTAATGTCCACATTTTGTAAACCTAGGTCTAAGTCAATACGTCTCTGTTCTGCATACCTCTTGCACCAGAAAACATAGCTATGTCCTACTATCCACACTAGCATTTTGAAGGTGTAGCTGGAAGATATGGATAGATATCTGTAGCTCATGCAGTCCGTTCGTAGAATAAGAGATATGTTTAAAGATGGGGAACTACTTTTTTTTCTCATACAAAACCATAACTGATTGGGAGATGAAAAACATTGTTTACTAAAAAGTAGGGTGCATATTAGTTTGTCGAAAAGCATCTTTGTCATTGGTTAATAAAAATCAGTTTCAACGTAGAGTTCATATGATAGGATAAAATTTGCTCAGTTCAACCACACCTGCTACTTGCATTTGGAAGGCACTGTTCGAACTTAAAACAATGGTGAACTTTTAACCTGCACGTGCCCTTAAATGTTCGAGAAAATGTTGCAAAAAATATCGTTAGGTTTGAAAAAATTATGAACTTTTAACCTGCACGTGTCGTAGAATGTTCTAGAAAGTTTGTTGATAGAATATGTTGAACTTCTCAATCAATCAATCAATCAAAACGAGCTTTATTCGATTTTAAACATTAAAATCATAAAAGCAGGCAATAAAAACATATCATCACACATCATGAAAATTTCATTTAAGACACATTTGCTAAATAAAATTTCGTTAAAAAACAATTCATTTAACAGTAACTATTTTTTAGCGTCCAGGGATTAAAATGTATTATACTATACATCATCACATAACTATGTTTCTATCATAAATTTTACATCTGGCATTCAAATATTTAGAGATTTTCTAGCTCTATGTACACTTTTCAGAAAACCGACCATAGATCCTATGCAATAATAATTTCCCAACATCTGTAGATACAAAAAGCAGGGCGACATTGTCTCCATCCCCCTGTTTTAATAACGGTAATACCCATCTTCGCCTTTCATCCTTGTAAAATTTGCAAAATAAGATAGCGTGAATAGTCGTTTGTGATGAAATATTATCACAAGGACATCGACAGAGTTCCCTTGACCAATTATTAATATCTGGATGGCTAATCAAACGGTGGAAAGTCCCAAATCTAAAACGCGTTAGTATATACCTGTCGTATCCCCCAATGTACAGGTCAAATATGGTTGAATATTATATATTGTAATAATTAGTTGATGTTCAACCACCGTAGGTTTATTCATTTCCAAAGTTAACCTATTTTCTTCCAGATGGGTCATACAAATTTTCTTAAAATCCTTCCGATTAATACAATTCATGTTTTCGGGTAGGGAAAAATACTCTGGACGCCCGATGTCCTGCATAAAATTACTTACATACTTCAACCAGGGAATCTTGCTGGCGTTATCTAGTTTCATTACATCAGTTATTATTTCCCTATTTAAACCAGTGCTAGCAGAGGTCCAGATTCTGTGCCAGAGCAGCACCGGTTGCGCCTTAATAAGGTCAGAGATATATGTTACTCCTAATTCGCTATGGCAATTAAAAACTGGAGCACTGGCCGGGACTGCCAAAATAAATCTCAAAAGGCGTTTTCCACATATTGGATCGATGTGCAATCATAAAAGCCCCAAATACCTGCCCCAAAAGTTGCTATGCTCACGCATTTAGCTTGATAGATTTTTAAAAGAATTTCTGGTGGCCTTTTCCCCAATTTTTTGTAAATTTAATTAAGGCCGCAGTAGACTTCATAAACAAAAGGCTCCTAGTCTTTATCGCTAGTGCCCAAGACCCTGTGCGATCAAAAAGAACACCCAGGTAACAGAAGGAGTTAATAGATTCCACCCTGCTTCCCCCAGCTTGAAAACTGCGGTCCTTATGTTTCCCTCGCCCACAAGTCATAATAAAACTTTTCTTTACATTCATTTTTAATCCAAGGTTGTCCATAAAACTTGTATAAAAAGTAAGAGCCTTCTGAAGACCAATCTGGGTACGTGCCATAAGTACGGCATCGTCGGCATAGAGGAGGGAGACTATCGGGCGTTTATTTACATATGGCGGATCCCCAGCATTTGCCACCAACTCCTGTTCCAAAGCGTTTGTATACAGAGTGAACAGCAGTGGTGCCAAAACGCAGCCTTGCCTCACTCCCTTCTCAACTTTAAACGGCACAGTACACTCTCCCTTAAGTCCATACCGGACTTTTGCTGTAGCGCCAGAGTATAGCTCTCTTAAAAACTGTATTAAAATAGGATCAACCTTTAAATCTCTAAGAACGCCCCACAGCTTATTATGAATTACACAATCAAATGCAGCTGTGAGGTCAACAAATGCCAAATAAAATTTCCCCTTTTTTGCCTGCGTGTACTTTCCAATTAAAATATTAAGATTAAGAACCTGCTCGTTAATACCTAGACCTGATCTAAAACCGTACTGTACATCACTCAAAATACTATTTTCTTCCGCCCATAATTGCAACCGGTCTAAAACAATCCTGCCCGCTACCTTCATGAGTGAATCTAACAAAGATATCGGACGGTAGCATGCAGGATTTTCCCGATCCCCCTTTTTAAAAATGGGGACGATGATTGATTCAGACCAAGTACCTATGAATCCCCTTGCGCAACATGCTTGTAAAACCCGTGTTAAAATTGGTCCCCACATTTCAAAATTAGACTTAAAAAGATCAATTGGTACCCCATCAGGACCGGGGCCTTACCACTCTTACTTGCCTTTATAGCCGAGGTAACGTCCTGTAAAGTTATATGGAAATTAATGGTTGTAAAATTCTGGTGTTCCCCCTCCATATTTTGCCCACAAACTACTTCCCTCTCACTGATCTTCTGTAGGGAATAGACGCTTGAGAAGAAATCCACCCACATTTTTTCCTCTATTGCTACCTCGATTGATGGTGCATCCAGTCTATTGTTAAGGAATGGGGCGTTCACAGCTGACCAAAATTGCGAACTATCCCTGCTCAAGGCTGCATCACTTAAATTCTTCCAAGCCTTTTCTTTTAGTTCGTTCATCCTGTTTTTTCTGGCTATGGTATACAACTTTCTACAGATCCTAATTTCCTCATTATCTCTTACTGATCTATGTAGAGCATTCTTTAAATTCGTATAACTTTTTGTACAATTGTTATCGAACCATCCCTTGCTGGTGTTACAAGTACCTTTACTTTGCACTCGTAACGTACTTCTCACAGTCTCAGTTATACAGGAGAAGGCTTTTAAAATATTTTCGTGCGTCGGGCTTTCACTTAAACAGATAGAAATTGGCACATATGCATTTGTAATTATTTCTTTACTTAGCTCCGCAGGGTCCTGGCTTGACCATCGGATTGTATAACCATTTTGTCTTCCCATTTCTATATTTTGTACCCATGCTATTTTATTACAGTTTCTCCTTACTTTATTTGTGGGAGTTGCAATGTCTACACTTATTGCCAAGTGATCACTCATTACGTTTTGATGAATGTTATACCCTATAACGTAACTTGCATAACAATTTGGCATAATGATAAAATCTATTGTCGAATCGGCTCCTCTGCCAATAAATGTGTGACCAAACTCCACCTTCGGGGTACATAGACAATTTGTGAAACCAAAATCATGTTTGAACAAAATCTCATTATACAAATCTCCTTTATCAGAATGAGAGAAATGAATGGGTGGGTCATCTTCCTCCAATGTTAATCCACATCTTCCTATTTCAGCCAAAGGACACAAGCCAACGTTAAAATCCCCACCCCAAATAGGAATGATTTCAGACTCTGTATCAGATTTTAAGCTAGAAACATCCTCACTGAGCTTCTTCAAAATGGCGCCCAGTTGCCCTTTTTCTACATTATTATAAAAGTTAATCACAGCTAAAATACAGTTCACATCCAAGTGTATTAAAACAATTTGATAATAAATTTCAGAGCTAATCATATTAATGTTTTGAGCCCCCAGCAAATTTGAAACATATACACAAACTCCACCCTTAGATCTTCCACTAGATGATTGAATTGCTGGAGTATGAAAAGTCCTAAAACCATTAATAGTTATTTCCTCGATGGCCCAGGTCTCTTGTAAACATATTATGTCAAAATTATTGATAAAATCCAGCCAAACTGTGTCATTCGCTCTGTTCTTTAGTCCCGCGATGTTCCAAAAAAGAACTCTACAAGCTTTTACGTCCAGGGCCACTGTTTCAAGCACATTTACAGGCTGATTGCTAGGTTCACCCTCGGATTGTGAGTTAGGATCAAAATCTCCCATACCACCCATCAATATGGAGGATCTACTCATGTAATCTGTTTCGTTTAACTCCTCACATATAGAATTACTTTCCTCCTCATCGAGTAACTTAGCCTCTATTGGACTAAACCAAACTAATGCATCTGGGGTTTCTATACTATGTTTAATTTCATTCCCCGAGGAATTCAGCCCATTTATTAGTCAATCATTTTCATCTAAAGTTGTCAGTGGCCCAAATCTATTTGATGTTGCTAAGTTAAAAAGTGGGCCATCTGTGAGCTGTTTACATAGGCCATAATTTTCTGGCTTTGCGGAACACGAAGGTTGATAAAAAAAGCCCAAAGGGAGAACTTGTATATTTGAATAGATATGGCTAGGCTGTTGTGATCTCATTAGGATTTCTCTTACCAAAATAGGTGATCCCAATGAGAGGGCGATACAATCACCTTCACAGAGTTTATTATTATTTCCCACCCAGTCAATTCTCCTCACCATCTTAAATTCCCTAAAGAGGGCACTAGTCAAGCCCGTTCTGTTTCCCAACCAATGTAAGGTTTTATTTCTTAAGGCAGGCCAAGTTTCAGTATCGGCCAATGGCAAGGGCGGGACGTTTGCTAAAATGATTGTGTAGGGTGTAGCTGCCGGCGGCAAATTTAAAGTTTGCAAACTGTGCATTACCGCTGGTGCATAACTGTCTAATGTAGTCATTCTTGTATTTTCCCCTCCCAGCCGACTTTCAGCTAGTTTGTGTTGTGTCCTTCCCATCTCATTTAATGTATGCACCACTCCTTTTTGAGAAGAATTACTTTTCGTAGTTGCCGATATATTGGGGTTTAATACTTGTCTCTCGCCCTGATCTCTCACCCTATGCGATGTCTTTAATGTCAGAGGGGCTACATTTTGGGCTACCTTCTCAGAGTATGTGCTCAAACCCAATAGTTTTTGAGGTTCTTGAGTGGCCTTAGTCTGTGCAGTTAAAATTTTCTCAATTCCTAATTCTATTTTATCCAATCTGCCCGTAAGAATATTAATGGCTTGTGTAACGGACTCAGTTAGTTCTTTAATTGCCACAGACAGACTTGCCGATTCACATGAGGTTGCATCACATTTATTATTTACCTGTAAAGTGTTAGTAGTACCTCTTTCTTTATACAATTTATTTTTAGGGCCCTGAGATTTTCCCTGTGGCTTACTTAGATGAGTCCTAATTGGTTTTGGAATAAGTTGTGCTATGTGTAAACCTTTAACTGCAACATCCAATTTTCTTGAGTTAGGTGATTTACACGATTTTTTAGGCGGAGGGAAATGTTCGTTTTCTACTTCTTCTAAAGAAATATCCTCAGTAATTACCTGAATACACCCATTATTTTGATGCTCAAGAGGAGTATTGCCCAGGATAACGTACTCAGTAGCCTCTACACCATTTGGGATAGTATTTTTATCTTTAAACTGAATGGGTAGCAATAGTGGATCCACTGTATCGATATTTAATGTTTCTTCTACGGAGATTATCTGTCTTTCGATATCTCCAACTGCACCAGTTAAATAATTAAGCAGGGTCATATTAGCTTTCTTATTTTTACCTGGTGTTTTCGGTGTATGGCTCACTGTCTGCTTTCTTTTTCCCATGGTACTAATAGTCTAATAGTCTAAATGACTACTACGACTGCGACTGGGGCTCAGTATCCTCAGTGGGCACAACCCGTTCGCTAACTCTCCCACACTAAATATAAAGTGCAAAGTGCTTATTCTAAAATGATATTGGGCCCCAGAAGAGAGAGAGTACAAATACAAATGTAATTTTTATACCTCAAATTTCAATAGGCCTCAGATTAAGAATAAAAATAAGTTAACACTTTTAAATGGCGGTACAATATTAAAAATACAATATTAAAAGTACAGTTAAAGTGCAATGTGCAAAGTGCTAGGTATAGGTTTAAAAAAGTTTGAAATGCAAGAACAAAAACTGTTCAAAAATCAAAAAATTAATGTCAAAGGAAAAATGGCTATGGACCTTGCCTCTTTAGATGCAATACAGCTGGAAACGGCTAGTAGAGCACTCACACTTAAGAAAAGCCGCAATACCTCTCAGTCAACTCCTGTTGAGGGACAATGTCCAAAATGTTAGGAGGGTAGCCCTGCCCTGCCTCTTCCTGTCAATGACGGGCAAGGACGGGCCCGCCCTTGGCCCGGGCTTCGCCCGCGCGCGTCCCGCGCTGCGGGAGGTGCAGGGCCCTCTTATTGCGCCTCCGGGCGCAAGTGCGGCGTCAGGAGGGCGTCGAGACTGCTGTGGCTGCTGGGGGATGTAGTTTTGGCAAGCCGTTCCCCTCACGGCACGTTGGTAAGTGTAGTGGCCGTCCCCCTCACAGCGCCAGAAGAAATGAAAGAGAAGCCGTTCCCTTCACGGCTATTTGCTGGTCCCGCGCTGCGGGAGGTGCAGGGCCCTCTTATTGCGCCTCCGGGCGCAAGTGCGGCGTCAGGGGGGCGTCGAGACTGCTGTGGCTGCTGGGGGATGTAGTTTTGGCAAGCCGTTCCCCTCACGGCACGTTGGTAAGTGTAGTGGCCGTCCCCCTCACGGCGCCAGAAGAAATGAAAGAGAAGCCGTTCCCTTCACGGCTATTTGCAAAAAAATATCGTTAGGTTTGAAAAAATGATGAACTTTTAACCTGCACGTGTCGTAGAATGTTCTAGAAAGTTTGTTGATAGAATATGTTAAACTTCTCACCTGTATCTGTTCTTAATTTTTTTTAAAACTGTTTATATGGAAAGTTCAAAAATAACCAATAGAGAGAAGTTTTGCAATTTGAAAAAATAAAGGAACTATTCTGATTTGTTCTTTACATGTGTGGAGCAACAGGGAAATTGTGCCATTACTGATTCCATTCTTGATGAGAGCGGTGCATTACATGTACTGTGTGACAAAGAAAGAATTGCAAATTTGGCAGGGAGAAAGGTCTTGGTGCAGAAAGCGCTGTTTTGTGGAAATGGTGTAAATCCGTTCAGTAGTTTTTGAGATATTAAAGGAAAAAAAGATATATATCTCTGGACTGTGCCTAACTCCTGAGCACGAGCTTGCCTCTGATTGGCTGCTAACAATTCAAACCAGGAAGTGTTAGCAGCCATCTTGTGCCTCGCATCTAGTGAAAATATAAAAGAAAGGTCCCGGGGGTAATTTAATATACCGGAGCTCTGTCTGTGCGAGATACCGCTTTCACGCTGCGTCTCCCTACATTAGCAGGTAACGCACCCTTTTCCACCATCAACAGTATACCTCCAACAATATACTTGGGCCCGCAAGTCTGCCTCTGCAAACCACTTGTCGGCTCACAGCTGTTCTGGTGCGAGTTCTCGGGCCCGCAGTTGTATCTGTGAAGCCAATACTGGAAATATACCGGAGGTGTCTCTCTGCGAGATACGCTCTTCATGCTCCCTCTCCCCACATCAGTGTTCCGCAGCTATCCCTTTGGAAGCCGATGGCCCGCACCTTTCCCTATAGTAGTCGGCCCGCAGGTGTTCCTCTGCGAGCTGGCCCGCAGCTCTTCCTCTGCGAACTGACGGGCCGCGGTTCTCCCTCTATGAGCCTGCTAGTCGGCTCGCAGTTCTTCATCTATGAGCCAGACCGCCGGCTCTTAAGTCTCTGAGAACAGATGTAATAGAGGCAACGATCATGCAGGTCGGACACCCAACACTGCTCCGACATCCCCCAGTAGGAGCTCCTTGTTCGCCATCTCCCCTCACCCCCACCCCCCACAAACAAATATGACAGTCACGTTAGGTTGGAGAAATAAGAATCTTAGTCATGTATGGATTTACATATAAAACATTTTATTAAAACAAAACAACAACAAATAAAACTATGTACAGCCATGTCGTGTCATCGCTGGACCATTTGTGAATTACAGCCTGTAAGACAAAAAGAAAGATAAGATGGTGCGTCATGCGTCCAGCAAAGGAGAAAGAGAAAGAGAGAAAGAGTGAGGGAGAAAGAGAGAAACAAAGAAAGAGTGAGAGAGAGAGGAAGACAAAGAAATAGAGAAAAAGTGAGAGAGAGAAAGAGAAATAGTGTGAGAGAGGAAGAGAGAGAGAGAAAGAGTGAGAGAGAGGAAGAGAGAGAGAAAGAGTGAGCGAGAGGAAGAGAGGAAGAGAGAGGAAGAGTGAGAGAGAGGAGAGAAAGAGTGAGAGAGGAAGACAGACAAAGACAGAGAAAGAGAAAGAGAGAGAGAGAAAGAGTAAGAGTAAGATACAAGGAAAAGAGAGAGAGAGAAACAGTGTGAGAGAGTGGTAGAGAGAATGGGAGAAAGAGAGAGAGAAAGAGTGAGAGGAAGACAGAGAAAGAAAGAATGAGAGAGAGGAACAGACAGAGAAAGTGTGAGAGAGTGAAAGGAAGAGATGGAGAGGGAGTGTTGACACTGGAGAAAATCTTCGCAGCTTACCTTTGTGCCTCCGGTGTGTCTCCAACCACATGCCGGGACATAGTGCACCCTTAAGTTTAGTGATCTGAAAGATAGTATAGAATTAGTAATTGCAGAGTACATACAACTGCACACGCCTAATTATCTGTTTCGGCAATGCGCATTCAGGCTGCTGCAGCCCATCCACTCCCACTGCTCGGAGGTGTCTGTGCGCTCTTGTGCGCCCAGGCTGCTGCACACTATCTACTCCCACCGCCCAGAGGTGACTGCCCACTGCTGCGGAAAGAAGAATCTCTGCTCACCTTCCGCCACCGGTGTGTGTGTAAGAGGGTGCACCACGTGCTGAAGCAACTTTGTCAGGCGTTGTCAGGATGGCCACGCATCATCGCAGTTTGTACACGCGTTCAGCTGTGGTGGTGTGGGGGGGGACGTCAATTCGTGAATCACAGCCTGTTAGATAAAAAGCAAGATAGGATTATGCGTCATTCGTCCATCAAAGGAGAGAAAAAGAGAGAGAGAGAGAGAAAGAAAGAGTGAAAGGAAGACAGAGAGAAAAAGAAAGAAGGAGTGAGAGGAAGACAGAGAGAAAGAGAGAAACAGTGGGAGTGACAGGAAGAGAGAGAGAAAAAGAAAGAAAGAGTGAGTGAGAGGAAGACAGAGAGAAAGAGTGAGAGAGACGAAGAGAGAGAGAAACAGTGAGAGACAGAAAGAGAGAGAAAGTGAGAGAGAGGAAGAGAGAGAGAAAGAGTGAGAGAGAGGAAGAGAGAGAGAAAGAGTGAGAGAAAGGAAGAGAGAGAGAGAAAGAGTGAGAGTGAGGAACAGAGAAAGTATGAGAGAGAGGAAGACAGAGAAAGAGAGAAAGAGTGAGATACAAGGAAGAGAGAAAGAGAGAAACAGTGTGAGAGAGAGGAAGAGAGAAAGAAACAGTGTGAGAGAGAGGAAGAGAGAGAGAGAAAGAGTGAGAGAGGAAGAGAGAGAAAGAAAGAATGAGAGAGAGAGAGGAAGAGACAGAGAAAGAGAGAAATAGTGTGAGAGAGAGAAAGGAAGAGATAGAGAGTGAGAGAGAGAGAAAGAGTGTGAGTGACAGAAAGGAAGAGATGGAGAGGGAGAGTGAGTGTTGACACTGGAGAAAATCCTCACAGCTCACCTTTCGGTCACCGGTGTGTCTCCAACCACGTGCCGGGATATAGGGCAGCCCTCAAGCTTAGTCATCTGAAACATAAAAATGGAATCAGTAATGGATGAGTACATACAACTGCGTATGCCTAAATCGCTGTCCCGCCTTTGTGTATCCAGGCTAGTGTACCCCATCCACTTCCACTGCCCAGAGGTGTCTACCCGCTGCTGTACACCCAAGCTGCTGCACTCCATCCACTCCCACTGCCCAGAGGTGTATGACAGCCGCTGCCCACCCAGGCTGCTGCACCCCATGCACTCCCACTGCCCGGAGGTGACTGCGTGCCGCTGCGCACCCAGGCTGCTGCACCCCATCCACTCCCACTGCCCAGAGGTGACTGCCCGCCGCTGCGCAAACAAGCCTCTCTGCTCACTTTACACCACTGGCGTGTGTCGAAGAGGGTCCACCACGTGCCGAAGAAACCTACTCACCCGTTGTGTACACGCGGAGAGTGGAGCTCACAATTTAGGTTGAGTGTTGATTGCAGGATGGCCACGCTTCATCGCAGGCCTGCAAGACAAAAAGCAAGATAAGATTGTGCGTCATGCGCCCATCAAAGGAGAGAGAAAGAGAGATAGAGAGAGAAAGAAAGAGTGAGAGGAAGACAGAGAGAAAAAGAAAGAAAGAGTCAGAGGAATACAGAGAGAAAGAGAGAAACAGTGAGAGTGAGAGGAAGAGAGAGAGAAAAAGAAAGAAAGAGTGAGAGGAAGACAAAGAGAAAGAGAGAAAGAGTGAGAGAGACGAAGAGAGAGAGAAACAGAGAGAGAGAGAGGAAGAGAGAGAAAGAAAGAATGAGAGAGAGAGAGGAAGAGACAGAGAAAGAGAGAAAGAGTGTGAGAGAGAGAAAGGAAGAGATAGAGAGTGAGAGAGAGAGAAAGTGTGAGTGACAGAAAGGAAGAGATGGAGAGGGAGAGTGAGTGTTGACACTGTAGAGAAAATCCTCACAGCTCACCTTTCTGTCACCGGTGTGTCTCCAACCACGTGCCGGGATATAGGGCAGCCCTCAAGCTTAGTCATCTGAAACATAAAAATGGAATCAGTAATGGATGAGTATACAACTGCGTATGCCTAAATAGCTGTCCCGCCTTTGTGTATCTAGGCTAGTGTACCCCATCCACTTCCACTGCCCAGAGGTGTCTGTACACCCAGGCTGCTGCACTCCATCCACTCCCACTGCCCAGAGGTGTATGACAGCCGCTGCGCACCCAGGCTGCTGCACCCCATGCACTCCCACTGCCCGGAGGTGACTGCGTGCCGCTGCGCACCCAGGCTGCTGCACCCCATCCACTCCCACTGCCCAGAGGTGACTGCCCGCCGCTGTGCAAACAAGCCTCTCTGCTCACCTTACACCACCGGCGTGTGTCGAAGAGGGTCCACCACGTGCCGAAGAAACCTCCTCACCCATTGTGTACACGCGGAGAGCGGAGCTCACAATTCAGGTTGAGTGTTGATTGCAGGATGGCCACGCTTCATTGCAGGCCTGCAAGACAAAAAGCAAGATAAGATTGTGCGTCATGCGTCCATCAAAGGAGAGAGAAAGAGAGATAGAGAGAGAAGGAAAGAGTGAGAGGAAGACAGAGAGAAAAAGAAAGAAGGAGTGAGAGGAAGACAGAGAGAAAGAGAGAAACAGTGAGAGTGAGAGGAAGAGAGAGAGAAAAAGAAAGAAAGAGTGAGAGGAAGACAAAGAGAAAGAGAGAAAGAGAGAGAGAAGAAGAGAGAGAGAAAGAGTGTGAAGGAGAGAAAGGAAGAGATGAAGAGGGACAGTGAGTGCTGTGTCTCCAACCACATGCCTGGACCTAGTGGAGCCCTCAAGCTCCCACATCTAAACATAGTACAGAATTAGTAATGGGAGAGTATATACGATTGCGTACACCTAAATCGCTATGCCGCCTTTGTGTATCCACTCCCGCCGCCCAGACGTATTTGCCCACCGCTGACCACCCAGGCCTCACTGCTCACCTTTTTGGGGACAGGGCACCCTCCGCATCATGCAGTCCCGCTCCGCAGGCCAACAGGTCTCACATTTGGTGCTGCGTCTTGATTTTGCCATGCCAGAGGACATACTAGTGCACCTACTAGTATGTCCTCTAGTCCTATCATCATCACAGGTTGCACACCCGCTCAGTCCTTGCGGTGCCACTAACTCAGTGAACAGTGAGGCCACGCACGTGGTGGTAGGCCTCCCTGTTCGGTGGCTCAGGCCTACACTGCGGTCCAGCAGGGCACACAAAACATGAGCTGCCCAGACCGCCGGGACGGGCCATCACCGCAGGCTGTACACCCGCTCAGCAGTTACGGTACCCGTACCTCAGTGGACCAAAAGTAACCGTCCCGTGCCGGTGTGCCTGTGCCGGCTGCAGTGCATCCGGTGCGAGCAACTCTGAAATGGCGTCGAGCACATGAGCCAGGTCTTTTTTATTGGCAGGGTCACGTGTCCTGTGACTCCTGTGCTGGATGGGTGTGGTGTGGGTGTATACTAGCCGTGAGGGAGTGGCTGTGGCGTACTGACAACTAGGGTGTGACCAGCAGATCACTGCAATGAAAATCTGGGCCATGTAGCGTTGTTGTCCTTCCCTGTAAGCGTAAGCGGAGTGGGCTGGCCTGGCGTATGCCAGTTCTGCGTGAGGCTGTGAAGAATGACTACGGAGCTATGGGCGTGGCTCCATCGTGAGCTGTATGAGGAATTAACTGATGCAGCACTGTTGCCAGATAGGGCTAGATCAGGCACAATTGGGCTATATTTTTCCCGGTTGTGCGGTAAAATTTAGGTTTGTGCTAGTTGCCAGATTATAAATATATATACAGCGCTCCAGCAAACTAGTATGTTAAAGTGCTTTATTAGACACATATTTACTTGGCAGCCTGCTGCAACATCAATTCCAATCCATTCACCGCCTGCTTGACAATGTCCCTGCCCCTCCTTCCTTAAAGTAGCAATATTGGGCTAGTTTGGGCTACTTTTCGGTTGTCTTTGGGCTAGAGAATGCTTAAAAAATCTTGCAACACTGGCATGCCGGTGTTCTTGTTGTAGTGCTGCCGTCACCCGGGTCGCAAGCGTCAATGTGTCACTCTGTGAGCCAAGTCCCTGAACATGGCCAACATGGAAGGTACGGGGAATCACTGACCCTACATTCATCCATAGTTCCACACAAGAAAGATGGTGGACATGACACATCTGTGTTGGTGTGAATGTTTATTGCACATTCAGTAGAGTATTGCAGCTGTAGCAATACTGGGCCATGCAAAATCCAAATTTCAGTTTTTGGGACATGGAGGGCAGCCAATTAGAGACAAGCTTGTTGTCAGAGTTAGGGTGCGCCAACATATGTACTTATACAATCACTCCACCAATCCCCACGCACTTATAAATTCACTATACACTCTCCTTGCAGTACTCTAATCATCCAGTCTCTACGTACGTACTTGTACAATGACCGAGACAAAGTTACATAACCAAAGTTTTCTCCCACTGTCAAAGGTAAGTTGGTTGCATACGCTGTCCAGAGCACAATGTAATGTGGTAGGGCCCAGGGGCAGCATGTTGCATACATAATGAACACACAGACACAGATAGATAGTGGAACTGGGTACGAGCACGTGCACTCGACTCCTTTTTATTACCAGGGTCACATGTCCAGTGACGTCTGTGCTGGTTGCGTGTGGGGTGAGTGTAAGCCAGCCTTCCGGGAATGGTTGATGCTGGTAACAAGTACAACAGTAATCATCAGATCACACACAGAGATTCAATCATAAAGGGTCCATGACTTGTGCTACACTAAGTTAGGGGCACCAGATCTGAAATCATACACAAAATATTCTGTCATAAAGGGTCCATCAGTTGTGGTGGACTGAGGTAGGAGCATCAGAAGCATTCCGCGTGTGCACAGCTAGCGATGATGGGTGCGTGGTCCGGGCGGGCCACACTGGGAGCAATGTATCATGCCTACTGGACTCCGTCATCTGGAATCTCGACTCAATCTGAATTGTGAGCCCTGCTGTCCGCAGTGTAGATCGAAGGCAGTAGTCAGCACAGACATCGAGGAAAGCTTTTTGTCACTTCCTCTTGACAAAATTCGAGGACATAGAGTACAATTCTGTCTGCAATTAATACATCAAGACTCAATTTGAATTGTGAGCTCTGCTGTCCGCAGTGTAGACTGCCATTCAGTGTTCCTTTGGACTTGCAAGATGAATTTGGTCATTGTACTAAAGCTATACTTGATATCAAAAAAGTTCTTGAAGCAAGGATACTAAAAGGATATTATGTAGGTTTAAGGGTACGTGGCGATGACTTATGGTGCAGTGAGCTAGTGGCACCTGAAGCACTCAGCGTGTGCGCATCCTGCGATGATGCGTGGTCCGTGTGGGCCGCACTGGTAGCAATGTCTTTTGTTTAATGAATTTTGCCTTAATAAGGCCACGTGGCGTTTACTTGTGGTGCACTGAGTTAGTGGTACCTCTGGCGCTCAGCGTGTACGCAGCCTGCGATGATGCGTGGTCTGGGCGGGCAGCACTGGGAGCAATGTGTCATGCCTACTGGACTCCGTCATCTGGAATCGTGACTCAATCTGAATTGTGAGCCCTGCTGTCCGCAGTGTAGATCGAAGGCAGTAGTCTGTACAGACATAACTGTACAGTGCTGTGCCGCTGTGTTCGCAGGGGGCTTGTGTCGAGGAGGCCCGCGGTCATGGCGGCAGCCATGTGGCAGGGTGAGGGTCGCCGCTCTGGCAGATGCATTGGCTTTCACACAAGTGAACCACGCCCAGAACCCCGGCCTATTTATTCACACTTCTACGCTGGAGTGGCGTACGTTGGACCAGCCCACTGCGCTTCCGCTTACAGGGGGCGACGACACAGGTTCATGACCGAGATCTTCCCCATTGCCTGAGGTAACATGGTTACGTCCACTGTACATAACACTACAAGCACCAGCTTGTTTTTGGATCGCACAGCAGATATGTTTAATGAACATCATAGTTAGAAATTAGCATTTAAAAACCTTTGAAATTCACTGAAAAAACCATAGGTTTCAGGGACGTTATAGTTGCAAATTAGCATTTAAAAAACCATAGAAATTCACTGCAAAAACCATAGGTTTCAGGGACATTATAGTTACTTGCACATTTCACTCGTACAAAACCATAGAAATTCGGCCGTTTTAGTTAGTTGAGCTAACTATAACTCACGCCCCCACAATGCACTGCTGATGACGTCACATATTACATCATTCATGACATGGTCAGTGACATCACTGATGACATCACTGATGACATCTCAAATGACATCACTGAAGACATCACTGATGACATCATCCAGTGAAAATCTGATGCGCCTCCTCATACCTTAATAAAACATTTGATACACCCATTCTAAAATACGGACTACCATTTTCGAAACAATACAGACACCAATACCAGTTACTACATACGCACGCACTTATTCCTAGGTCTACACACACATCCACTCATTCACCCATAAAGTCACTCATGCATGCAGTCACTCATCAATACAACACTATCATATGCACTCATACACCTATACAGACACTCACACACTGCCACATATCAAGAGTTACTCACACACCTAGTCAGTCATGCAAAGAATCAATCAAACTTCATTTACTCACCTATACAGTTATACAGACACCACCTCACTTATTCATACAGATACTAACACATAATTACTCTCTTATAGAATCACTGATACAAATACACACTCATCCATGCAGCCACTCTCACAATTACTGACTCTCACATATAGTTATTTATATACACCATCACTCACATATACTGCCTTTTACATATGTACTTACTTGCACATGTACCACTGAGACATCCATTCACTCACCAACACACCCATACACACACTCACCCACCCATACAGCTGTTTCCACATGCACTCTTGAACCCATACACCCAGTGAATCAACCACTCACACATCTATGCACAGAGTCACACACCTCCCACCCACCCACACACACACTCAGGCAGCCATACAAATACTCAGGCAAGCAATCAATAACCCATATAGACACTCATGCAGCTACTCACCAACCCATGCAGCAGCTTACACAACAACAGACAGACTGATATAGACTTTCACACAGTTTAGTCACTAACCCATGCATTCAGAAAGACACATTTAATCACTCACTTATACAGTCAGTCACGTACCTACTAAATCCTCCATACAGACACTTATACACCCACTCATTCTTCAATACAGCTTGGCATATATATAAAACAAATTTAAACTTTACAGAAACACACAGTCACTGGATGATGTCATCAGTGATGTCATTTGAGATGTCATCAGTGATGTCATCAGTGATGTCACTGACCATGTCATGAATGATGTAATATGTGACGTCATCAGCAGTGCATTGTGGGGCGTGAGTTATAGTTAGCTCAACTAACTATAACGGCCGAATTTCTATGGTTTTGTACGAGTAAAATGTGCAAGTAACTATAACGTCCCTGAAACCTATGGTTTTTTCAGTGAATATATATATATATATATATATATATATATATATATATATATCTACCTACTGGCAGTCGCCAGTAGGTAGTTATAGTTAGGACCTAGTTTCCATAGGAAAAGCGTTTTTTGATTTGCCGAAATCTTTGGCGCCGTTTGCCGAATCTTCGCGAAATTTTCAAAACTGATGGGGCGCTCCGGTCAGCTCCTGTCTTGAAAGTTTCGGGGTGATTCGTCAAGCGGGGGCCGAGAATAAAGGGGGGGTTCCAAACGTGTTTTCTCCATGTTAATTTCCTTAGGAAAGTTTGTCGCGGCTACAGCCCGAACTGCTGAACGGAATTACACCAAATTTGGCAGAGAGGTAGCTCTTGGTCCAGAGTGTACTCCTTGCTTCAAATGGTGTAAATCTGTTCAGTAGTTCCTGAGAAATTTAAAAATAAAATAAATTCGATATTTGGTGACTGAGGAGGATTTGCGAACTCTCCCGGTCACGAGCTTCATTTTGATTGACTGTCAACACTCCAGAAAATGGTTTAAAAAAAAGAAAAGGGGGGAGGGTAGAAACACCCTGACCCCCTAGGCCTGGTCAGGGGGCCCTGGGTAAAAAAAAGCATTTTTTAATAAGACCCCGGGTGGGCCAGGTCCCGGGGGCAATAAGTAAAATATATGCGGGGGCCTGTGGGGGCCCCCGCAGCCCCGGGGACCGCCACCTCCCCAGGGCTTTTGAAATAATATGCGGGGGCAGATGACCCCCCCGCAACCCCAAGGACCGCCACCTCTCCGGAGCTTCTTTGAATAAATTGTGTGGGGGGGCTCCTTCCCCTCCCACACTGCCTGAGGACCACCACCTCCCCGGGGCATTTATGATAATGGATGTGGGGGCCTCGCAGGCCCCCCCAAGCCCCGTGGACCACCACCTTCCCAGGCCTTAAATTATAAATATTAAGTGTGGGGGGGTCCTGCCCCTCTCCACACTGCCCCAGGGACCACCACCTCCTCATGGCAATTTTTTAATTAAGGGCGTGGGTCTGTTGTGGACCCCGGGCCACGGGGACCACCACCTCCCGAGGCTATTTTCACGTTGGGAGGGAGGCCGCGCAGCCCCCCTCCTGGAGCCCTCTATGGCCCTGGGGACCGCCAACCCCCAGGCCCGGCTCCAGCAATGTCCCAGGGTGCCCACCACCGGGACATTGCAGTTTGCAATGGCAGGGCAGGAGCACTGCTCCCGCCCTGTCATTGCAAACTTGTGCTTTGCTTCGTGGAAGCGAGAGCAGCAGCTCCCATTGTCCAAAAGCAATGCCAGCTTCTGCAGGAGGCGGGGAGCCAGCAGGGACCGCAGGGGCATTGGGGCTCCCCCCACGGTCCCCAATGTGATAGCATGTCCTGGAGATGGGGTCCCCGGGGCTGATACCGAAAAATGGAAGTGGAGCGTTTTTTTTTACTTTTGATTTTGGAGTCGCGACCCCATCGCGGCTCTCAGAGCGCCCCCCGTGTAACGTCGCGATGGATTCGCGGATCCACCACAAATAAATAATTTAATAGTATATCATTTAGAAGGTAGTGCAGCATTTGTGAAGTTGCTTTATAGAGGTAGTGTGATTGAAGTTAATAATAAGATTACATTTGATAGAGTTAATAAAAATATATAAAATTAAAAGTTAAATGTTAAACCTGAAAAGTGTATTGTGTTGTAGTACATTAAATTCATGCTTTTGCAGGTTCGTGACAGGTTCGCAAATCCACAAAAAATTAAAAAAGAGTATGTATGTGTAAAAAACAAAAATTTGATTCACTATTGTGTTATAGGGTGGCTTTAAAAAGAGCCCTTGTTTTCATTCTGAGTTTGTTGTCGCTACATCTAAGTGCGGACACACAGCTTAAGGTTGTTGAGAAACACTCTGTTTCCTTCATCTGTGAAGTGAACTTCTTCACTTCTGTAGATGTCATCCATATCAAAACGTAGATTGTTGTTATAGATGGAGCCCATCCTATGGTCTCTGAGGACAGCTTTATTGACATTCTTCCTAGCTTTCTCAAACTGTGGACAGAATTGATTTGACCACTTCCATTTCTGTCTTTGACATATATTAGAGAATACAAAGACAGTTTGAGGCAAAAGCAACATCAATTCTGCAAAGGTATCCTTCATTAGCATTTCCAGACCTACCCCAGTCAATGTGCCAAGGTCATTGCCACCACAGTGCACAATCATGAGGTCAGGGGGTAGGAGATGCAAAAAGGTTTTAACCAAAGGCAACAATTGGTGCCACTTTAATCCTCTCTGTGCAATCCATTTAATGTCCACATTTTGCAAACCAAGGTTTTTGTCAATACCTCTCTGTTCAGCATACCTTTTGCACCAGAAAACATTGCTGTGCCCTACAATCCACACTGTGAGCATCTTGAAGGGATGTCTGGAAGGAATGAAAAGATGTCTGTAGCTGAGGTAGTTAGTTGGGATTATGAGAGGTATCTAAAATGGTGGAGAAGATGTTGTTTTTTAAAAAGCAGATACGTGATTGGCTGTTTATCAAGATTGTGCTCTCAAAAATAGGATGCATGTTACTTTGCTGAGATATCATGTTTGTGATTCGTTATTAGAAAATGTTTGAAAGGTACAGTAGATACCATAAGGTAATATTTTGCAAAAGTCAACCACACCTGCTGTTTGCATTAGTAATCTTGTGTGCTGAACTGGAAACTACGGTGAACTTGTGACCAGCCAGTGCAGTTGAATGTTCCATGAACTGTTACTATGTAAACTGGAATTAAGTAGAATGGGGGAAGGATTGAAGCTTAACTGTGGATTTAAAATGTGAAATGGATACTTAAATATAAGTGAAATGTTACTAAATTAATGTTTTCTAAGACAGTAGTATGTGTAGAAGTAGTGTGTTGTTAAAAAACTATACTAGTATTATTAAAAATAGGTTTTTGAACTCCCGTGTGAATTCGCGGCTCCACTGCGATGGAATCGCGACTCCAGAAAATTACAGAACCAGTTTGGGCACCATTTGAAGACAGTTAGAAAGGGTTAATATGTCTAACCAATAGAAATGTGTTTTACAATTTGAAATAATGATGGAAGCAATGCGATTTGATACTTACATTTATTTGAATGTAAAAAGAGAGGGAAAGTTTGTCATTTCTGGTTTCATCTTGCTGAGAGAGTTGCATTACATTTGTTGTGTGGAAAAGAAAATCTTTTAAGAGTTTCTGATATTTGATATTCTGCAATACTACCTCAAACGTGAGTAACAAATTTGTAAGGTGTATTATATATTATTCAGCACTGCTTTATTGTTTCTAGTGATATTTTTAGATAAAAAAAAAAAAATTCCAAGTGTGGAAATTGTAAGAGAAATGTAATGTATGAAATGTACAGATCTCTATTGTTCTTTGTATTATTGTAATGAAATGATTTTTGAAATAGTTTGTCGATAGTAACTGGTAGAAGGATTAGTGTTTGCTTTCTCGAATGTAGTGATAATTATATCTCTAGACTCATGAACTAGGTATGCAGTAATGTAAATATGCACAAGTCAGTCTTGGAGTTATGTATTCAGATGTGTGCTCTTATTTAGTCATGCAATCTAGGAGGCACTATCTATATACAGTTGTAATTCCTTAGAAATTAACCATAGATTTGTGCATTCACCCAGGCACTACTATCCCACTCAAACATTCAGTCAGGCACTACCCATGCTCTCATCTACTCACTCAGGTACTACTGATGCACTCATGGAATGGCCCTAGCATTACCCTTACACTCATATTTCCTCTCAGGTACTTCCCATACACTCATAAAATCATCCAGTTACTACCACTGCAGGCATAGAATCACTCAGGCAGTACCCATGCACTTTTTTATTCTTTCAAGCAATACTCATACAGTCATGTCTTCAACCATGAGTTGGCCTTGAACTCATGGTTTGTCCAAGGTATTTCCTCTACACTGATCTAACCACCCATTTAGTACTGCTGCTCTCATGCAATCACCCAGGCAGTGCTCTTGCACTGAACTCTTCACTCAGGCACTACCCATCCAGTCATCTATTCTCTCAGGCACTACCCACTACACATCTATTTGCATGTTTCCTTGATATATGATGACACTTTTAAAAGGTACAGACACATGCATTCATGCTCTCTGGAATATGGTGAGACTTTTAACAGACACATTGAAAAAGTTGCTGTTTGTATTTGGCTAGGCCCAACACTCTGAGTAGTTCCTGAATAGTGAAGCTGCAGCACAACAGTGAGGTTTAAGACATGTTGGCAGATAGATTAGTGATTAGGTTAGCTTGTATTGGTCTATGGATATGTACACTTCAAGTATGCCGGATAATTTTAGGTGTCTCTTTAAAACGGGAAGTGCAGTCTGCAAGTTTAAGGGACTGTTTAGTGTTATGACTGAGGTATTTGTCTGCGTGCACATGTATTCTGTCACGTATTATGCCTAAACAGATTGTAGAGGTATACAACTCTGGTTTACATGTATCTGTATGTTTCTTTTACATATGATGTCACTAGCAAAAGGCACAGACACATGCATGCCATGTAATCCTTCAGACATTAACCATAGATTCGTGCATTCACCCTGGCACTACTATCCCACTCAAAGATTCAGTCAGGAACTACCCATGCTCTCATCTACTCACTCAGGTAGTACTGATGCACTCATGGATTGGCCCAAGCATTACCCTTACACTCATATTTTCTCTCAGGTACTTCCCATACACTCATACAATCATCCAGTTACTACCACTGCAGCCATTTAATCACTCAGGCAGTACCCATGCACTTTTTTATTCTTTCGAGCAATACTCATACACTCATGTCTTCAACCATGCGTTAGCCTTGCACTCATGGTTTGTCCAAGGTATTTCCCCTGCACTGATCTAATCACCCATTTAGTACTGCTGCTCTCATGCAATCACCCAGGCAGTACTCTTACAGTGAACTTTTCACTCAGGCACTACCCATCCAGTTATCTATTCTCTCAGGCACCACCCACTACCCATCTATTTGTATGTATCTTTGATATATGATTGCACTTTTAAAAGTTACACACACATGCATGCATGTTCTCTGGAATATGGTGAGACTTTTAACAGACACATTGAAAAAGTTGCTGCTTTGTATTTGGCTAGGCCAAACACTCTGAGTAAGTACTGAATAGTGAAGAGGCAGCCCGAAAGTGAGGTTTAAGACATGTTGGCAGAGAGATTAGTGATTAGGTTAGCTTGTATTGGTCTATGGAGAAGTACACTTCAAGTATGCCGCATAAATTTAGCTGTCTCTTTAAAATGGGAAGGGCAGTCTGTCAAGTTTAAGGGACTTTTTAGTGTTATGACTGAGGTATGTGTCTGCGTGCACATGTGTTCTGTCACGTATTATGCCTAAACAGATGGTAGAGGTATAAAACTCTGGTTTACATGAATCTGTATGTTTCTTTTACATATGATGTCACTAGGAAAAGGCACAGACACATGCATGCCATGTAATCTCTCAGACATTAACTATAGATTCGTGCATTCACCCAGGCACTACTATCCCACTAAAAGATTCAGTCAGGCACTACCCATGCTCTCATCGACTCACTCAGGTACTACTGATGTACTTATGGAATGGCCAAAGCATAATCCAGTCACTACCACTGCAGTCATTTAATCACTCAGGCTTTACTCATGCACTTTTTTATTCTTTCAAGCAATACTCATACACTCATGTCTTCAATAACCCTGGGCGAAGTGCTACGCTACGCTCGCGTAGTTTGCGAAGTTTGCGCTACTTCGCACAACGCGAATTGCACGTAGCACAGTGCAAACACGCGTAGCGTAGCGTAGTGCCGCGGTCATTTTTGCTTGCTCGCGGTCCTCAACGCCAAGTTGGCGACCGCGAGCAAGCAAAATGACATCCCGGCGAGACTTTTTCTCGTTCGCGATCAGCAACATCAAGTTGCCGATCGCGAGCGTGGAAAATAAACCTCCCGGCGAGATTCTCAACGCGGGAGGTCAGGTTTCTCATTGCGAGTGGTCGCAGTATGCTCGCGACCGCTCGCGATGAGAAACTACCAGTCTGCGTTGAGAAGCTGCCGCTCGAGTAAAAATCTACTCGAGCGGCAGTAAAAGACAGCTTGCACTGTGCAAGTTGCCGTTTCAATGATTGCACAGTGCGGACAAGCATCCGGCACTGTGCAATCATTGCGAACAGTGCGCTACGCAGTTCGCGTAGTGCTACGCAAAGCTCGCGTAGTGCGAACTGCACTTTGCGTAGCTTCGCGAAGCACTACTTCGCGAACTACGCCCAGCCTTAGTCTTCAACCATGCGTTAGCCTTGCACTCATGGTTTGTCCAAGGTATTTCCCCTACACTGATCTAATCACCCATTTAGTACTGCTGCTCTCATGCAATAACCCAGGCAGTACTCTTGCACTGAACGTTTCACTGAGGCACTACCCATCCAGTCATCTATTCTCTCAGGCACTACCCACTACCCATCTATTTGTATGTTTCTTTGATATATGATGGCACTTTGAAAAGGTACAGACACATGCATACATGCTCTCTGGAATATGGTGAGACTTTTAATGGACACATTGAAAAAGTTGCTGTTTGTATTTGGCTAGGCCCAACACTCTGAGTAGTTTCTGAATAGTAAAGCTGCAGCCCGAAAGTGAGGTTTAAGACATGTTGGCAGAGAGATTAGTGATTAGGTTAGCTCGTATTGGTCTATGGAGATGTACGCTTCAAGAATGCCGCATAATTTTAGGTGTCTCTTTAAAATGGGAAGTGCAGTCTGTCAAGTTTAAGGGACTTTTTAGTGTTAAGGCTGAGGTATTTGTCTGCGTGCACATGTATTCTGTCACGTATTATGCCTAAACAGATTGTAGAGGTATAAAACTCTGGTTTAGATGTATCTGTATGTTTCTTTTACATATGATGTCACTGGGAAAGGCACAGACACATGCATGCCATGTAATCCCTCAGACATTAACCATAGATTCGTGCATTCACCCAGGCCCTACTATCCCACTCAAACATTCAGTCAGGCACTACCCATGCTCTCATCTACTCACTCAGGTACTACTAATGCACTCATGGAATGTCCCAAGCATTACCCTTACACTCATATTTTCTCTCAGGTACTTCCCATACACTCATACAATCATCAAGTTACTACTACTGCAGTCATTTAATCACCCAGGCAGTACCCACGCACTTTTTTATTCTTTCAAGCACTAGCCATACACTCATGTCTTCAACCATGCGTTAGCCTTGCACTCATGGTTTGTCCAAGGTATTTCCCCTGCAGTGATCTAATCACCCATTTAGTACTGCTGCTCTCGTGCAATCAGCCAGTCAGTGCTCTTGCAGTGAACTTTTCACTCAGGCACTACCCATCCAGTCATCTATTCTCTCAGGCACTACCCACTACCCATCTATTTGTATGTTTCATTGATATATGATTGCACTTTCAAAAGTTACACAGACATGCATGCATGTTCTCTGGAATATGGTGAGACTTTTAACAGACACATTGAAAAAGTTGCTGCTTTGTATATGGCTAGGCCCAACAATCTGAGTACTTTCTGAATAGTGATGCTGCAGCCCGAAAGTGAGGTTTAAGACATGTTGGCAGAGAGATTAGTGATTAGGTTAGCTCGTATTGGTCTATGGAGATGTACACTTCAAGTATGCCGGATAATTTTAGGTGTCTCTTTAAAATGGGAAGTGCAGTCTGTCAACTTTAAGGGTCTTTTTAGTGTTATGACTGAGGTATGTGTCTGCGTGCACATGTATTCTGTCACGTATTATGCCTAAACAAATGGTAGAGGTATAAAACTCTGGTTTACATGTTATCTGTATGTTTCTTTTACATATGATGTCACTAGGAAAAGGCACAGACACATACATGCCATGTAATCCCTCAGACATTAAGCATAGATTTGTGCATTCAGCCAGGCACTACTATCCCACTAAAACATTCAGTCAGGCACTACCCATGCTCTCATCTACTCTCTCAGGTACTACTGATGTACTCATGGAAGGGCCCAAGCATCATCCAGTTACTACCACTGCAGTCTTAATCACTCAGGCTTTACTCATGCACTTTTTTATTCTTTCAAGCAATACTCATTTACTCATGTCTTCAACCATGCGTTAGCCTTGCACTCATGGTTTGTCAAAGGTATTTCCCCCTGTACTGATCTAATCACCCATTTAGTACTGCTGCTCTCATGCAATCACCCAGGCAGTGCTCTTGCGCTGAACTTTTCACTCAGGCACTACCCATCCAGTAATCTATTCTCTCAGGCACTACCCACTACCCATCTATTTGTATGTTTCTTTGATATATGATGGCACTTTTAAAAGGTACAGACACATGCATGCATGCTCTCTGGAATATGGTGAGACTTTTAGCAGACACATTGAAAAAGTTGCTGCTTTGTATTTGGCTAGGCCCAACACTCTGAGTAGCTCCTGAATAGTGAAGCTGCAGCACGAAAGTGAGGTTTAAGACATGTTGGCAGAGAGATTAGTGATTAGGTTAGCTCGTATTGGTCTATGGAGATGTACACTTCAAGTATGCCGGATAATTTTAGGTGTCTCTTTAAAATGGGAAGTGCAGTCTGCAAGTTTAAGGGACTTTTTAGTGTTATGACTGAGGTATTTGTCTGCGCGCACATGTATTCTGTCATGTATTATGCCTAATCAGATTGTAGAGGTATAAAACTCTGGTTTACATGTATCTGTATGTTTCTTTTACATATGATGTCACTGGGAAAGGCACAGACACATGCATGCCATGTAATCCCTCAGACATTAACCATAGATTCGTGAATTCGCGCAGGCCCTACTATCCCACTCAAACATTCAGTCAGGCACTACCCATGCTCTCACCTACTCACTCAGGTACTATTGATGTACTCAAGGAATAGCCCAAACATTACCCTTACACTCACATTTACTCTAAGGTATTTCCCATACACTCATACAATCATCCAGTTACTACCACTGCAGTCATTTAATCACTCAGGCAGTACCCATGCACTTTTTTATTGTTTCAAGCAATACTCATACACTCATGTCTTCAACCATGCGTTAGCCTTGCACTCATGGTTTGTCCAAGGTATTTCACCTGCACTAATCTAATCACCCATTTAGTACTGCTGCTCTCATGCAATCACCCAGGCAGTACACTTGCACTGAACATTTCACTCAGGCACTACCCATCCAGTCATCTATTCTCTCAGGCACTACCCACTACCCATCTATTTGTATGTTTCTTTGATATATGATGGCACTTTTAAAAGGTACAGACACATGCATGCATGCTCTGTGGAATATGGTGAGACTTTTAACAGACACATTGAAAAAGTTGCTGCTTTGTATTTGTCTAGGCCCAACACTCTGAGTAGTTTCTGAATAGTGAAGCTGCAGCCCGAAAGTGAGGTTAAAGACATGTTGGCAGAGAGATTAGTGATTAGGTTAGCTCGCATTGGTCTATGGAGAAGTGCACTTCAAGTATGCCGCATAATTTTAGCTGTCTCTTTAAAATGGGAAGTGCAGTCTGTCAAGTTTAAGGTATGTGTCTGCGTGCACATGTATTCTGTCACGTATTATGCCTAAACAGATGGTAGTGGTATAAAACTCTGGTTTACATGTATCTGTATGTTTCTTTTACATATGATGTCACTACGAAAAGGCACAGACATATGCATGCCATGTAATCCCTCAGACATTAACCATAGATTCGTGCATTCACCCAGGCACTACTATCCCACTGAAACCATCAGTCAGGCACTACCCATGCTCTCATCTACTCACTCAGGTACTACTGATGTACTCATGGAATGGCCCAAGCATCATCCAGTTAGTACCACTGCAATCATTTAATCACTCAGGCTTTACTCATGCACTTTTTTATTCTTTCAAGCAATACTCATACACTCATGTCTTCAACCATGCGTTAGCCTTGCACTCATGGTTTGTCCAAGGTATTTCCCCTGCACTGATCTAATCACCCATTTAGTACTGCTGCTCTCATGCAATCACCCAGGCAGTACTCTTGCACTGAACTTTTCACTCAGGCACTATCCATCCAGTCATCTATTCTCTCAGGCACTACCCATCTATTTGTATGTTTCTTTAATATAGGAGTCAAGCTATCCTGGCTGATGAAGGCTGATAGCCTGAAACCGGTCCTAGGATGCTTGATTCCGGTCCAGGGAAGGCATGGCTTGGCAGTTCGGTCTGGACTGTTCCCATGAGGCACAGGGTCAAGACTGATTTGCATATGGCTATGTCTGAACTGGGGTGGCGTGGTGAAGCAAAATAACGATGGATTAAACCCAGATCTGTGACTGGGGGTGAATGTTTGCCAATGTGCAGCATTCCGTCCATCATCTTGTGTGTTTTGCATTTCGCCGTATGTGGGAAGGGTATGCCCAGACGTGGGTCCCGTGCTCACTACGCCACTGGAGTCAAGCTATCCTGGCTGATGAAGGCTGATAGCCTGAAACCGGTCCTAGGATGCTTGATTCCGGTCCAGGGAAGACATGGCTTGGCAGTTCGGTCTGGACTGTTCCCATGAGGCACAGGGTCAAGACTGATTTGCATATGGCTATGTCTGAACTGGGGTGGCGTGGTGAAGCAAAATAACAATGGATTAAACCCAGATCTGTGACTGGGGGTGAATGTTTGCCAATGTGCAGCATTCTGTCCATCATCTTGTGTGTTTTGCATTTCGCCCTATGTGGGAAGGGTATGCCCAGACGTGGGTCCCGTGCTCACTACGCCACTGGAGTCAAGCTATCCTGGCTGATGAAGGCTGATAGCCTGAAACTGGTCCTAGGATGCTTGATTCCGGTCCAGGGAAGACATGGCTTGGCAGTTCGGTCTGGACTGTTCCCATGAGGCACAGGGTCAAGACTGATTTGCATATGGCTATGTCTGAACTGGGGTGGCGTGGTGAAGCAAAATAACGATGGATTAAACCCAGATCTGTGACTGGGGGTGAATGTTTGCCAATGTGCAGCATTCCGTCCATCATCTTGTGTGTTTTGCATTTCGCCCTATGTGGGAAGGGTATGCCCAGACTTGGGTCCCGTGCTCACTACGCAACTGGAGTCAAGCTATCCTGGCTGATGAAGGCTGATAGCCTGAAACCGGTCCTAGGATGCTTGATTCCGGTCCAGGGAAGACATGGCTTGGCAGTTCGGTCTGGACTGTTCCCATGAGGCACAGGGTCAAGACTGATTTGCATATGGCTATGTCTGAACTGGGGTGGCGTGGTGAAGCAAAATAACGATGGATTAAACCCAGATCTGTGACTGGGGGTGAATGTTTGCCAATGTGCAGCATTCCGTCCATCATCTTGTGTGTTTTGCATTTCGCCCTATGTGGGAAGGGTATGCCCAGACGTGGGTCCCGTGCTCACTACGCCACTGGAGTCAAGCTATCCTGGCTGATGAAGGCTGATAGCCTGAAACCGGTCCTAGGATGCTTGATTCCGGTCCAGGGAAGACATGGCTTGGCAGTTCGGTCTGGACTGTTCCCATGAGGCACAGGGTCAAGACTGATTTGCATATGGCTATGTCTGAACTGGGGTGGCGTGGTGAAGCAAAAATAACGATGGATTAAACCCAGATCTGTGACTGGGGGTGAATGTTTGCCAATGTGCAGCATTCCGTCCATCATCTTGTGTGTTTTGCATTTCGCCCTATGTGGGAAGGGTATGCCCAGACGTGGGTCCCGTGCTCACTACGCCACTGGAGTCAAGCTATCCTGGCTGATGAAGGCTGATAGCCTGAAACCGGTCCTAGGATGCTTGATTCCGGTCCAGGGAAGACATGGCTTGGCAGTTCGGTCTGGACTGTTCCCATGAGGCACAGGGTCAAGACTGATTTGCATATGGCTATGTCTGAACTGGGGTGGCGTGGTGAAGCAAAATAACGATGGATTAAACCCAGATCTGTGACTGGGGGTGAATGTTTGCCAATGTGCAGCATTCCGTCCATCATCTTGTGTGTTTTGCATTTCGCCCTATGTGGGAAGGGTATGCCCAGACGTGGGTCCCGTGCTCACTACGCCACTGGAGTCAAGCTATCCTGGCTGATGAAGGCTGATAGCCTGAAACCGGTCCTAGGATGCTTGATTCCGGTCCAGGGAAGACATGGCTTGGCAGTTCGGTCTGGACTGTTCCCATGAGGCACAGGGTCAAGACTGATTTGCATATGGCTATGTCTGAACTGGGGTGGCGTGGTGAAGTAAAATAACAATGGATTAAACCCAGATCTGTGACTGGGGGTGAATGTTTGCCAATGTGCAGCATTCCGTCCATCATCTTGTGTGTTTTGCATTTCGCCCTATGTGGGAAGGCTATGCCCAGACGTGGGTCCCGTGCTCACTACGCCACTGGAGTCAAGCTATCCTGGCTGATGAAGGCTGATAGCCTGAAACCGGTCCTAGGATGCTTGATTCCGGTTCAGGGAAGACATGGCTTGGCAGTTCGGTCTGGACTGTTCCCATGAGGCACAGGGTCAAGACTGATTTGCATATGGCTATGTCTGAACTGGGGTGGCGTGGTGAAGCAAAATAACGATGGATTAAACCCAGATCTGTGACTGGGGGTGAATGTTTGCCAATGTGCAGCATTCCGTCCATCATCTTGTGTGTTTTGCATTTCGCCCTATGTGGGAAGGGTATGCCCAGACGTGGGTCCCGTGCTCACTACGCCACTGGAGTCAAGCTACCTGGCTGATGAAGGCTGATAGCCTGAAACCGGTCCTAGGATGCTTGATTCCGGTCCAGGGAAGACATGGCTTGGCAGTTCGGTCTGGACTGTTCCCATGAGGCACAGGGTCAAGACTGATTTGCATATGGCTATGTCTGAACTGGGGTGGCGTGGTGAAGCAAAATAACGATGTATTAAACCCAGATCTGTGACTGGGGTGAATGTTTGCCAATGTGCAGCATTCCGTCCATCATCTTGTGTGTTTTGCATTTCGCCCTATGTTGGAAGGGTATGCCCAGACGTGGGTCCCGTGCTCACTACGCCACTGGAGTCAAGCTATCCTGGCTGATGAAGGCTGATAGCCTGAAACCGGTCCTAGGATGCTTGATTCCGGTCCAGGGAAGACATGGCTTGGCAGTTCGGTCTGGACTGTTCCCATGAGGCACAGGGTCAAGACTGATTTGCATATGGCTATGTCTGAACTGGGGTGGCGTGGTGAAGCAAAATAACGATGGATTAAACCCAGATCTGTGACTGGGGGTGAATGTTTGCCAATGTGCAGCATTCCGTCCATCATCTTGTGTGTTTTGCTCTTTAATATATGATGGCACTTTTAAAAGGTACAGACGCATGCATGCTCTCTGGAATATGGTGAGACTTTTAACAGACACATTGAAAAAGTTGCTGCTTTGTATTTGGCTAGGCTCAACACTCTGAGTAGTACCTGAATAGTGAAGCTGCAGCACAAAAGTGAGGTTTAAGACATGTTGGCAGAGAGATTAGTGATTAGATTAGCTCGTATTGGTCTATGGAGATGTACACTTAAAGTATGCTGCATAATTTTAGGTGTCTCTTTAAAATGGGAAGTGCAGTCTGTCAAGTTTAAGGGAATTTTTAGTGTTATGACTGAGGTATGTGTCTGCGTGCACATGTATTCTGTCACATATTATGCCTAAACAGATGGTAGAGGTATAAAACTCTGGTTTACATGTATCTGTATGTTTCTTTTACATATGATGTCACTACCAAAAAGTTGCAGAGGATAAAGTGTCTTCTGGCAAGAGAACTAAACAATTTATTAAAAATGTTGTGGAGATATTAAATGATCAAAATTCTAATCAAAGGAGAAAATAAATTTTTAGAACAACGGAGAAGCAAATAAAGAAACACAATGGAAAAGAAACACGTCACAAAAAGACAGAAACAATTTAAAGACTTACGTATACTTATGTTTCGTCATAGAGTAATTCAAATTTTATTAAAAGATTGTAAAAATTATAAAAAAGGATCAGCAGCATACAAGAAGAAGCAACAGATTTAGTAGTGTAGTAGATACTGCTTTTGAATTGCAACTAAAAATTATTTATATTGGTATTGAAGAGAATGAAAACTTTGAATAAAACAATGCACTTTATGAAGGAGAAGAGCAAAGGAAAAAAACTGGTTTATAGAAGTAACTTTTGCAAAAAAAATTCTGGTGAGTGGAAGCACACTTCTAGCACTGAACCTTTTTTTAATGAACAAAGCTATTTTCAACAAAATACATTAGTTCATGCAGTTGATACCAGTGGTCGTTGTTATGAGTTAAAAGATGGTTGTCCAATTGAAAAAGAAAAGATGGTTCCTAGAAATGTGGAAGAAGTAATAGCTGAAGAAGTTGAAGGGAGACGTACACAAGCTCCAGTGTATAAGTGGGATTGTAGTAGTATTTGTAGTATTCAACAGCAATCTATTGATATATTATGAATTTTCTTGCGAGAATATGCCAAAAAAAGTGTTAAACAGAAGATTAAGCTGTTGCAAGGACTAGATCCTTGTAAAGTGAGAAAATATACTAAGTTGCAGGGTCATTCTCTGTCTTGTCTTTCTAAAAAGTGTGGCAAAGTACTTTTCATCATTTAAGAATGTTAGCAGTACATCACTCAGAAATGCAGAAGTTAGTAAGGAGATTGTGCTACGTAAAAAGTCCTGCATTATCTTTAAGTGAAATGAACACAGCTCTTTTGCATGGTTCAGTATTGGATGTAAAAAAGTTTATGATGATATACAGTTTTGTTTCTTTGGTTCACAAGAGGAGTGTAGAGAAAGTTAGAGCTTGATAAGTGTAGGTGTTGAAGAACAGGTGGAGGATATTAGTACTGAGAAGTTTGCAGAAGAAATTACAAAGTCTAAGATAGTTTCATGTGAAAAACAAAACTATGGTTGTATTAGTTGTCGGCGTACTCACTATAGAATTCAAACTCGGAATGTTGATGTGTATTTAAGAAGTGAAAAGGAAAACAATGATAAGTGGGAGCAATTTGGTGCCTATTTGTTGGTAGAAGGTTGTTTTGAGTTGGGTACTGATTAACATATTTGTAAATATTGTTACAACAAATTAGAATACCAGCTAGAGCAGTACATAACAACCTAGAGTTGGTAGCTTTTCCTCCGGACCTGGCAGATTTAAATACATATGAGTCCATTCTTATTCAATCTGTGCACCCGTTTCAGGCTATAGTTCGTAATGAGCCTAAAACATGTAAGCTGCCTCCAACAGATTTACAAAGAGGTCTGAAAGGAAAAGTTGTGCACTTACCTTTAGATTTTAAGAAAAATATTGAAACTGTTGGTATAGAGAGAGAGTAAAGTGAGCCTGTAGTTATTCTAGTTAATGGTGTACCAACAAAGAGTCAGAAAATATGGCAAGAGTTAGTAGATGTCACCAAACTTCAAAAGGCTACATTATATCTTGTACAAAACAATATTTATTATAAAACTGTAAATGTGAAAGAACAGGAAATATGTTAAGAAGATGAAACAGAAATTTCAACTGGTCAAATAGAAAACGTGGACAAGTCCAGGAGTGAAGAAATTTACGAACATTACAGTATACATCCTCTACATTCAAAAGAAGTGATAGGAAACACTAATGAATTATTTCAAATGAAGAAAGCTAAAGGAACTCCCATGAGTGTATGGGTAAAAAGTTTAGAAGCTTATTGTTTTCCCCAGCTCTTCCCCACTGGAGAAGTTGGACGTTATGATGAACGAGCAGTACAGATTCCAGCTTCAGAATGCCGCTCGACAAGATTGTACTCAGAAGATCCAAAATTTCGACAGTGCATTCCATATATATTTCATCTTCTGCTTGAAAGTGACTTATCTGGACATTCAAATGCAGGGAACCACATATTAAAAACAGGAGTTCATCTTATACATGTTTCTGCAAAGGAATTCATGGACAAAGTTCAACAAAGGGACGATCATTTAGAATCTCAGTTAATTAAATTGATGGCGTGTCAACGTGGTACCAAATACCAATGAGTATTGGTATCGTTGTCACAGAGAACTTAAATGTATGTTAAGAAACTTAGGTACCCCTACATGGTGTGTTACACTTAACTGTGCTGAATATGAGTGGGACAATTTACTTGAATTTCTACGACAAGCTGATTAAAATGTAAAAAATATTGAATTGAAGACAGCTGGAGAACTGTGGGGCATATTAGCAAGGAATAGCGATATTTATCGCTAAACGCGCTTAGCGTGAATCCTGTTAACGCCGCCTATCGCTGGAAAATATCGCTGAGATAACACCCTATTAGTAAGGTTTATCTCCATAGCGATAATATTTCCAGCGATAGCGGCAAAATGCGAGAATATCGCTGGAAAACCAGCGATATTCTTGCATTAACGCTAAGGTGGATTCAGCGTTAGAATCCACCTCCTATACCTTAAACAGGTAAGTCATAGTCAGTAGCAGGTGTTAAAATCTAGCGATAAACGCGCTTAGCGCGATTTATTTTATCGCTTCGCCTGCCTTGCTAATAGGGGGTAGTGGTGTTAGCGACTGTTTACAGTCGCTTTTAGTGGGGAACGCCTACCTTGCATGTCATTAGCGATAAATATCGCTGACATGCAAGGCGATGTAATTCCCGGCCTCTAACGCCTGTAAGCTGTCGCTAACGCCTGTTAGCGACAGCTTGCTAATAGGGCATTAAAAATATCGCCGATTTAGCGGCAAAAAGTGCCGCTAAATCGGCGATAAAGCCCTTGATAATATGCCCCTGTGTTCCTTGGATCCTGTAAATGTGTGCAGATATTTTAATCATAGGTTTCAAGCTATGATGTCTTTTATCTGCAATAAAAATAACCCACTTCTTAGAGAAGTTACTGATTTCTTTTGGAGAAAGGAGTACCAAGCCAGAGGTGCTCCTCATATACACATGCTATTATGGATCAAGAATGCACCTAAATTTGGAACCGATACTGATGAAACTGTTTTGTCTTTCATCGAAGAGTATGTTACCTGTGCCATTCCAAAAAAAGGAGGAGAAAACAGCTTGAGACAACAAGTTTTACAGTTTCAAAGTCATCAATGTGGAAAATATTGTCGACGAAAATACAAGTCAAAGGAAACATTTTATACAAAATGTCGTTTTGGATTCCCACGTCCAATAATTTCAAAAGGAAGAGTCAATAGTTTTATGTCAGCAGTAAGGCTTACTATAACTCGAAAATCTCTGAAGAATACATACAGCTTAAAAAGAACTGATGATTCAAAGTATATTAATGACTACAATCCAGTGATTTTGACAATGAGGAATGCAAACATGGATATTCAATATGTTGCAGATAATTCAATTGCTGTTGCTCGCCATGTTATGTCATATATAAACAAGGGCCATATTAGCAAGACCCACGTTAAAATTATCGCCGTTTTAGCGGCAGGAAACTGCCGCTAAAACGGCGATAATGGGCTTGCTAATATGCGATATGGAATTCCAATAGAAGCCCAGGTTAGATGTGCAGGACATCTAACCTGGGCTTCTATTGGAATTCTATAACGCATATTAGCAAGCCCATTATCGCCGTTTTAGCGGCAGTTTCCTGCCGCTAAAACGGCGATAATTTTAACGTGGGTCTTGCTAATATGCCCCCAAATCTGAAAAGACAGAGTTGAAAGAAATGTGGGAAGAAATTTCACAGGAAAAGAGTCTTAGCAAGAAATTGTACAGCTTTAGCTTGAAAATGCTTTCCCACCAAGAGATTGGATCCTATGAATGTTCGGATCGGTTGAGCTCTGCCAGTTTATATTCAAAGTCAAGAGGAATCATTTGGGTGAGTCTAGGTCTTGCTGCCACACGAGAGTATTGAAATCTGTACAAGAAATCGAATACTTCGCATTAAATGAACCAGAAAGTACAGCTATTGTTAAAACTAAAATGTTGGACACGTACTATCCCACAAGGAGTCCACATTTGGAAAACCTATGTCTCTATGAAGTACTGCAACATTACAGCTTTAAGAGAAATGTTACACAAAATATAAATGAAGAAAAATATGCAGTAATTGGATGTGATGGATGTTTGGTAAAACATGCCAAAGGAAATCTTATTAACCACAGAAAGCTCAGTTGCGATACTCCAGATAAAAGGGAATTTTTCTATTTAGCACTTCTGCAACTGTTCAAGCCTTGGCGTAGTGAAATGGAATTACTAGGAGATTTCGACTGCCATGAAGATTCTTTTAATGCATGTAAAGATACCATTCAATGCACAATTTTCCCAACTTATCTACCAATGTTAAATGATGAGATTCAACAAGAAACTCCTGTTGCAGCTGAAATAGCTAGAGACAGTTCTCAAGATAGTCAAAGTTCTGGTCCACTAAGTCAAGATCCATTAGGACAACCAATTATTGAAAATGAAGCAGCAATAGCCATGAATGAAGTAGAAACAGCAATGCATCAAGCACAAAAGGATATTATCCAGTTGGGAAAGTTGGAAGAAGAACTAAATATTGAACAAAAAGAAATATATCAGCAAGTGACAGCACAGATACAGCATGGTTTGCTGCATGAAAAAGAATGCCAATGCACATCATTTAAACCTATTCTAATGTACATCAGTGGTCAAGCTGGAACAGGAAAAAGTTTCTTAATTAAAGTTTTGACCAGTTATCTACATAAAACTACTGAATCACATTTATCTTGTGTTGTAACAGCTCCAATGGGAGTAGTAGCACACAACATTAAAGGGATTACTTTACATCGACTACTTATGCTACCAGTTGAACATGAAAATAAATTGGAATATCAGAAGATATCTGGAAAAGCTTGTTAAGAAGTTTCAAGAGTACTGAAAAAAATGAAACTTCTAATCATCGATGAGGTGAGCATGGTCTCAAACTTAATGCTTGCTTTTGTACATTTAAGTATGCAACAGATTTTAAAAACAAATTATGATGTTCCGTTTGGAGGAAAATATTAACTCTGAGCATAGTACTACCCTACGCTCACAAAGCATGCATAGATTGTGCTACTACGCAAATTGCACGTAGCACAGTGCAAAAACTGTGCTAATTGACGTAGCGTAGCAGCAAAAGTATCAACACGTACAAATGCTTTGATAAAGCAAATTTACATGCTAAAAAGCATATAACCAATTCACAAAAATGAACTTTGATAATAAAAATACCAGGCAATGAGAGAGGTGATGATTTTGGGGTCCCCCCTAACCTAGGGGGAGGACCAAGCAGATGCCTTGAACACAAAAAGCATATCATGCTGAATGATTCAGTGGTGGTCCTTTCCTCCTAGGACCACCCCAAGCACAGTTATGGGCAAAAATACAATCCCAACCAAAGGCCCTGCAAAGCATTATGGGACGAGATTAGCAGTGGGCAGTGAATATTATAGTGTCCAATATCAAAATAATTCTACAAAGAGCTGCAGTTCAACTAGTCGTTACTAGATGTCCCTCACGAGTCAAATGCAAAAGCATTGAAATTATTAATACATCAAGCTGCAGTTCCACTAGTCATTACTAGATGTCCCTCACGAGTCAAATGCAAAAGCATTGAAACCCTTTCATGAAGCTTTTGCATTTGACTCGTGAGGGACATCTAGTAACGACTAGTGGAACTGCAGCTTGATGTAATAATATTTCAATGCTTTTGCATTTGACTTGTGAGGACGTCTAGTAACGACTAGTTGAACTGCAGCTCTTTGTAGAATTATTTTGATATTGGATACTGTTGGACTTGGCCCTTTTTGCAGGGTCATCCCTAAACTTTTTGCCTTCCTCCTATATTTTTTCTGACCTGTTGTTGGCTGTTTTATGACTCTGGGCACTTTACCACTGCTGATCAGTGCTAAAGTGCATATGCTCTCCCCATGATAAATTGTGTGATGGATTAGTGACTCCATGATTGGATGATTGGTTTACTTGTCAGTCCCTAGTACAGTGCACTGAGTGTGCCCAGGGCTTGTAAATCCAATGCCGCTGGTGGGCTTGCAGCACTGGTTGTGCCACCCACAGAAGCGGCTTGTAAAATGTGCCTCAGGCCTGCCATTGCAGAGCCTGTGTGCAGCCTAGGGCTGCCATGTCGACTTGGTGAGTACACCCACTTACCAGTTCCTACACCTTCCCTTTACTGCATGTTGGTCACCCCTAAAGTAGCCCCTAGGGCAGTGTGCATTGTAAGTACAAGGTAGGACATGCCCTGGTGTGTGTGGCATGTCCTAATAGTGAATTACAGCCATTTTCGTTTTTCACTATTGCAAGGCTACCTGCTCCCCATAGGCCAGAATGGGCAGACTGACTATTACATCTTATAGTCAGAACTGACCCAGGGAACATGGTAGAAAAACGAATTTAGTATGCCTGAACTCAGAATGATAAAATACATCTTTTAGTGAAGTTGGTTTTAACATTCTGTGTTTGAAAATACCACTTTTAGAAAGTGGGTATTTTTTTGCCTAAACTTCCAAGCCTGCCTCTGCTAGGTTGTGTATTCCTTGTCTGGAGATTGAGTGACAGGGGCTGGGGGTGGCTACAGGAGACAGGGTGAGTCAGCACCGGGCTGAATAGAAAGATCTGCATCCAGAGTGGAGGGAGGAGTTGCACCTGGGTCTGAATAGGGCTGTGCCTGCCTTCCCCAATGCTGGCTCCACCTCCTGCCGGGCAGCTGAGCACTCTGCCCCACATTCTGAAAGGAAAGAAGGAGTCAGAAAAACAAAGTGCTCCAGGACTGACCAGAACTGGTTTTGGACTAGGCAGAGGCCTCTCTGCCTTCAGAGAACAAAGAGAAACTGTGTATAAAAAGGGGACCCAGACCCCTAGGAAATTAGATCACTTTGGGAAACAAGAAGAAACCTTTGCTGAGGAGCGGAACCAAGAAGAAACTGAGGAGAAGACTATCCCTAAGCTAGAGGGATCTGCCTGCACTGGTTGCCTGACTGCCAAAGGAAGGAGTAAGGACTTTGTGTGCACTTTAATTCAACTTGTGAAGGATCTCCAAGGGCTTGAGAAAAGAGCTTGCCTCCTGCTGAAGTCTCAGGGACAACAGACTTCAACCACCAGCTCCCCAAGAATCCTTTGGAAGTGCCTGCTGCTGTTTTGGGCCTTTTGAAGGGATTGCGTGTCGCAAGGAGCTGGAAGCGCGACTCAAGAGGGAGAAGCGTGTCGCCGTCGCAGCCGCTGCCGTCGCATCACGGAGATTACGCCGCTGTAGCTGTCGCATTGCACCGCATCTCGAGAAACGTCCCGCAACCCCGAAGAAGTGTGTCGCCGTTGCAGCCGCTGCCGTCGCATCGTAGATGTCGCCACTGTAGCTGTTGCATTGCACCGCATCAAGAGAAGAGTCTCGCAACGAGGAAGAAGCGTGTCGCCGTCGCAGCCGCTGATGTCGCATCGTAGATGTCGCAGCTGTAGCTGTCGCATTGCACCGCATCGAGAGAAGCGCCTCGAATCCACGGAGAAGCGTGCCGCCATCGGAGCTGCTGCCGTCGCATCACGGAAGAAGGGTGTCGCCGCTGCAGTTGTCGCATCGAGCGGAAGCGTCTCGCAACGTCGGAGAAGAGTGTCGCCGCCAAAGCCGCTGTCGCCGCATCACGGAACAAGGGTGTCGCCGCTGCAGCTGACGCATCGAGCCGAGACTTCTCGCAACATCGGAGAAGCGTGCCGCATCAGGAAGAACTTGACGTCTTTATTTCTTTGCACCAGAACTTTGTCGCATCTCCATCTCTGCAACACTTCCGTTGTAGAAACGTGACGCATCGTAAGGTACATTGACTCAAAGTGTCGCATTTTAAGAACTGAAGAGAACTAAGCTAAACCTACCATTTTAAGTACAGTATTGTGGATTTTTGTCGTTTATGGTCTTGTGTTAAATCTATATAAAGAATACTTATTTTTTATATAAAACTTGTGTGGTGTCCATCTGTAGTGTTGTCACTGGATTACTGTATGTGTTCACAAATGCTTAACACACTGCCTCTGAGATAAGCCTGTCTGCTCGTGCCAAGCTACCAAGGGGGTGAGCAGGGGTTATTTTAGGAGTGTACCCCCTACCCTGACTAGAGGCGAGGGTCCCTATTTGTCACAAGTATCTACCTGTGCTAACTAGAGACCCCCAATTCTAACATTGGTGGTCAGGGGTGAGGATTCTGGACTTGCATTTGTGACTCATGTACAGTGATTGGTGAACACTACTAGTGAGTGCAGACCAAACGCAACCACATACTGTTTTTTCTGTTTTCTAGTGTCCTCCTGGAAGTATTTTTGATACAAGGACTCTGGTTAGTTGTTGCAAAATGGAACTTAACTTCTGGCAAATGTTTGTCTACACAATGAAGGAGCTACGTGTGTTTTGCAAGGAAAGGGGGCTGCCTGTGAGGAGAAGGTCCAGGGAGGACCTAGAGGCATCCCTATTTCAGTTTGAGTTACCACGCTGGAAGGCAACACTACCAGTTGAGTCTGTGGAGGAGGAATTCCCTGAGAGTGAGGGAGAAACAGAAAAAGATAGCTGGCTTCTGACTCATGAGCAGAGGCTTAGAGAGATTGATGAAGAGCTGAGAGAGCTTGAGGAAGCTCACAGGGCCTTAGCCCAAGAAGAAGAAATTTGGGCAGCTCAGGACATGAGCTTTGCTGAGTTGGAGGGGGAGTCCAGCTCAGATGGTGGCAGCAATATTGAATTTTCTAGTGCTGAGGGAGTAGTACACACACCCAGGGAGGTGGCGCCTGACTTGGAGGGGGTTAACATACACCAGGAGGTTCAAGGGCATGAGGTAGCTCCAGTAGTGTGCAGTGTCCCTGAGGTGGATTGGGGAACTGGCACAGGGGTTCATAGTCCTAGTGGTGGGAGGGACACTCTACTGACTCTAGATGAGAGGTGCAGGGAGAGGGGTTCCCCCATGGTTGAAGTCCTGGTGTGTGAGTGTGAAGACCGCCCAGAAGAGTGTGGGTTGAGTGACAGAGACAGTCAGATACTGTCTTGCCAGTCTCAGGAGAGTGGTGTGGGGTACGTGTGTGAGGCACTGGATGGTGAGGTGAAGGATAGTTTGGTTAACACCTGTGAGGGGTTATGTGATCCAATTGTGGGAGAGCATATTGTAAGTCCCTGTTTTCCAGAGCTATGCCAACACCTGTTGGAGTGTGAGTTCTCTGACCCCAGGGAGCTCACAATGGAGGCAGACCTTTGGTGGATTCCAGAGGGTCTGAAGAGGCATTGGGGAGTGACCCTAAGAGGAGTGGCTCAGGTGTCTTCCAACCCAGAGTGGTGGGAGAGGTTCAGTGTAGCCCAGCTACGTCGCGTGGTAATGGGAGGGGTGTAGGGGCTCACGTCCTGTCTCAGAGGAGAAGGAGTGAGTGAGGGGCTGCGTGTCCCAAGGTGCCCGAAACCCAATCTCAGAGCCTGGATGGTTCTTTAAGGGAACACCAGGTAGGGAGCCTAGGCTGTCCTGATGGGCCGCCTGTTGAGGAGGATCTCCTAGTGTCTAGAGAACCTGGAGCGTCTGTAAATGGAGCTCCAGTGTTTCTGGTGTCTGGCAGTGCTGCTCCAGTTGGGAGGGTGCAGAAGTCCAGAGTGAGGGGTGAGAGGGGGAGAGAGTCCCCAGTGGAAGAACCAGTGGGTCAGGGACCAGCCAGAAGGGCTGAGTCACCAGTGAATGACCATGGCAACACCACTTCTGTCCTGGGGGATCTTCCCACGCTGTCAGATGGACAGGGGTCGGGAGATCTGCGCCAGGCGGACTGTCACACAACACATGAGAGATGTGTTACCCTCTGGGGGCATGCGTGCTCCCCAGGAAGTCCTGGTGCGCCAGGCAGATTATTACACAACTCTGGAGGAGTGTGTTTCCCTTGGGGGGTTGGTGTACCCTCCCGGAAGTCCTGGGTTGCCAGGCACAGGTCCAGCCTAAGGGTACAGACCCTGGGTTGGAGGGCCAGGTTCAGGGTGTCCCCCCTGACCTGGAGGAAGGGGCAGCTGCTAACAGTGCCCCTACCAGTTTGTCTTCTGGGGGCACCGCTCCAGGTGGGAGGGTGCAGGACCCCAGTAAGGGGGGCGGGGAGAGGACAGCCTCCCCCCTGGCCTCTACCCAGTCTAAGGGTACAAACCCTACGCTGAAATCCCAGTTGCAGGATAGAACGCCTGAACTGGTGGGCGAATTGTGCAGGACACCTGCCACAGGTGCCCTGACAATTCTGGAAGGGGGTACCGCTCCTGATGGGAGGGGGCAGTACTCTGGAAGGGGGTGCAGAGGGAGTGAGTCCTCGCCTCTGACCCCGGTTCAACTGGAGGGTTTAGACCCTAGTTTGGAGGACCAGGTTCAGGGTGTCCCCCCTGACCTGGATGCCCATTTGCAGGATAGAACCCCTGAACTGGTGGGCGAATTGTGCAGGACACCTGCCACAGGTGCCCTGGCAATTCTAAAAGGGGGTACCATTCCAGGTGGGAGGGTACAGAGCCCCAACAAGGAGGAGGAGGACCGGGTGTGGGAAAGCCCACCCCAGTCTCCAGTCCAGCCGCCGGGTACAGGCCCGAGGCTGGTAGGTCAGTGTCAGGATGTCATACCTGACCTGACAGGAGGGAGAGTGGACAAAGGGTACCAAGCACCTGGGGCTACTGCCCTCGCTCTCTGACGCCACAGAGGTTTGAGAGCCCTGAGAGGCATAAGGCCTGGGTCTCATCCCTGACCACTGTCAGTGGCCACTGTGGCTTACTGTCTGTCTGTTGGGACACACCTGTGAGCAAGTTAAGGTTAGGTGCTGCACAGGTGGGGTCAACAGGTGAGGAGAAGGGTTCCCCATGGATTAGCTTGGGGGGCCCTGAGAGTGATTCCAATAGGTTCAGATTGGCATAGGACTGGAGTATGCCCCTGCTGTTGTGGGCCAGGGTCCAGGTTCTATCGCCCAAAGCAGGGAAGCCCATCAGGGTAGTGATTGGTCTCCCCAGCGTTTTTGGCTGGAAGGGGGTTGTGTTGGACTTGGCCCTTTTTGCAGGGTCATCCCTAAACTTTTTGCCTTCCTCCTATATTTTTTCTGACCTGTTGTTGGCTGATTTATGACTCTGGGCACTTTACCACTGCTGATCAGTGCTAAAGTGCATATGCTCTCCCCATGATAAATTGTGTGATGGATTAGTGACTCCATGATTGGATGATTGGTTTACTTGTCAGTCCCTAGTACAGTGCACTGAGTGTGCCCAGGGCTTGTAAATCCAATGCCGCTGGTGGGCTTGCAGCACTGGTTGTGCCACCCACAGAAGCGGCTTGTAAAATGTGCCTCAGGCCTGCCATTGCAGAGCCTGTGTGCAGCCTAGGGCTGCCATGTCGACTTGGTGAGTACACCCACTTACCAGTCCCTAAACCTTCCCTTTACTGCATGTTGGTCACCCCTAAAGTAGGCCGTAGGGCAGGGTGCATTGTAAGTACAAGGTAGGACATGCCCTGGTGTGTGTGGCATGTCCTAATAGTGAATTACAGCCATTTTCGTTTTTCACTATTGCAAGGCTACCTGCTCCCCATAGGCCAGAATGGGCAGACTGACTATTACACCTTATAGTCAGAACTGACCCAGGGAACATGGTAGAGAAACGAATTTAGTATGCCTGAACTCAGAATGATAAAATACATCTTTTAGTGAAGTTGGTTTTAACATTCTGTGTTTGAAAATACCACTTTTAGAAAGTGGGTATTTTCTTGCCTAAACTTCCAAGCCTGCCTATGCTAGGTTGTGTATTCCTTGTCTGGAGATTGAGTGACAGGGGCTGGGGGTGGCTACAGGAGACAGGGTGAGTCAGCACCGGGCTGAATAGAAAGATCTGCATCCAGAGTGGAGGGAGGAGTTTCACCTGGGTCTGAATAGGGCTGTGCCTGCCTTCCCCAGTGCTGGCTCCACCTCCTGCCGGGCGGCTGAGCACTCTGCCCCACATTCTGAAAGGAAAGAAGGAGTCAGAAAAACAAACTGCTCCAGGACTGACCAGAACTGGTTTTGGACTAGGCAGAGGCCTCTCTGCCTTCAGAAAACAAAGAGAAACTGTGTATAAAAAGGGGACCCAGACCCCTAGGAAATTAGATCACTTTGGGAAACAAGAAGAAACCTTTGCTGAGGAGCGGAACCAAGATGAAACTGAGGAGAAGACTATCCCTAAGCTAGAGGGATCTGCCTGCAGTGGTAGCCTGACTGCCAAAGGAAGGAGAAAGGACTTTGTGTGCACTTTTATTCAACTTGTGAAGGATCTCCAAGGGCTTGAGAAAAGAGCTTGCCTCCTGCTGAAGTCTCAGGGACAACAGACTTCAACCACCAGCTCCCCAAGAATCCTTTGGAAGTGCCTGCTGCTGTTTTGGGCCTTCTGAAGGGACTGCGTGTCACAAGGAGCTGGAAGCGCGACTCAAGAGGGAGAAGCGTGTCGCCGTCGCAGCCGCTGCCGTCGCATCACGGAGATGACGCCGCTGTAGCTGTCGCATTGCACCGCATCTCGAGAAACGTCCAGCAACCCCGAAGAAGCGTGTCGCCGTCACAGCCGCTGCCGTCGCATCGTAGATGTCGCCACTGTAGCTGTCGCATTGCACCGCATCAAGAGAAGAGTCTCGCAACGAGGAAGAAGCGTGTCGCCGTCGCAGCCGCTGCCGTCGCATCGTAGATGTTGCCGCTGTAGCTGTCGCATTGCACCGCATTGAGAGAAGCGCCTCACATCCACGGAGAAGCGTGCCGCCGTCGGAGCTGCTGCCGTCGCATCACGGAACAAGGGTGTCGCCGCTGAAGTTGTCGCATCGAGCGGAAGCGTCTCGCAACATCAGAGAAGAGTGTCACCGCCAAAGCCGCTGTCGTCGCATCACGGAACAAGGGTGTCGCCGCTGCAGCTGACGCATCGAGCCGAGACTTCTCGCAACATCGGAGAAGCGTGCCGCATCAGGAAGAACTTGACGTCTTTATTTCTTTGCACCAGAACTTTGTCGCATCTCCATCTCTGCAACACTTCCGTTGTAGAAACGTGACGCACCGTAAGGTACATTGACTCAAAGTGTCGCATTTTAAGAACTGAAGAGAACTAAGCTAAACCTACCATTTTAAGTACAGTATTGTGGATTTTTGTCATTTATGGTCTTGTGTTAAATCTATATAAAGAATACTTATTTTTGATATAAAACTTGTGTGGTGTCCATCTGTAGTGTTGTCACTGGATTACTGTATGTGTTCAGAAATGCTTAACACACTGCCTCTGAGATAAGCCTGTCTGCTCGTGCCAAGCTACCAAGGGGGTGAGCAGGGGTTATTTTAGGAGTGTACCCCCCTACCCTGACTAGAGGCGAGGGTCCCTATTTGTCACAAGTATCTACCTGTGCCAACTAGAGACCCCCAATTCTAACAGATACTATAATATTCACTGTCCACTGCTAATCTCGTCCCATAATGCTTCGCAGGGCCTTTGGTTGGGATTGTATTTTTGCCAATAACTGTGCTTTGGGAGGTCCTAAGAGGATGGGACCACCACCAAATCGTTCAACAAGATGTGCTTTTTGTTTTCAAGGCATCTGCTTGGTTCTCTCCCTAGGTTAGGGAGGATCCCAAAATCATCACCTCTCTCACTGCTTGTGAATTTATCGTTTTCACTTTTGTGAAATGACTATATGCATTTTAGCATATAAAGACAGAGATACTTATTTTATCTTAACTTGCACTGTGTCAGATGCCGTTGGCAATTATTGCACAGTGCAGAGAAGCACACAGCTATGCACTATGCAATTTGTGTAGCTACGCGTAGTTCAAAGTGAACTTCACGTAGCTACGTGTAGTGCTACTATGCAAACTATGCCCAGGGTTAGAAAATATGTAATTGTATTCAGCAATCTACTACAACTTACTCCTGTAAAAGGGCAACCGGTTTTTAAAACACTTGTCCATGAAGACACTAGGAAATCTTTGGTAAGTATTGGAAATGTGAATATTTGGTTACATTTTGAATATAAAGAACTTATTAAGAATATGAGACAAGCAAGTGATTATGGAAGTATTCTTAAAGATATAAGAATTGGTGTTTTGACGAAACATGGTAAACAAGCTTTACAAAGTTGGCTACTAAGGAACTTGTTTACAACCAAAAACACAACACCTGAAATAATGTACCAAAAACTGGAGAAAAGAAGTCTATAGTTTGCCTAATGCCAACACTGCAAGAGTGTTCTACATTCAATCAAGATCTTTTGAAACTGGAAAAACAACCAATAGTGAAAATGGAAGCTATTGATAAAATGAAACACCAAGGAGTGACTATTCTCTCAGAGAAATTACAGTCAAAATTGGATTCTTTGAAAAAGTCTGTATCTAAAACTGCAGGTTTAGAAAAGACTTTCCATGTATGTATAAACTGTCAAGTAATTTTACGGCGTAATTTGGATGTAGAAAAAGGTTTAGTAAATGGAGCAATGGGAAAAGTTGTTGATTTTGTAAATTTTCAGAACAGAGATGGAATTGAATTTTTGAAGATTAAATTTGATCAGATTGAAGAGGTAAAACAGATTGGGTGTTGTGCTGTACATTTTTTGCTTGTAAAAGATTTGTATGTTCGTAGATAACCGTTTCCTCTGTCTTTAGCATATGCAGTAACTATTCATAAGTCCCAAGGTTTAAGTGTAGACAGTGCTTTGGTGAATATTGGAAGTACAGTGTTTAAAGAGGGAATGGCATACGTTGCATTGTCTCTGGTTTATATTTGATTGAATTTGATGAGAAAAAGATTAGTGCTGATGCAAATTGTGTAAGAGAGTATAATCGGTTAAGAAGACTTTATGCTCCTAACTTAGGTGAATATCCCATATATGAGAAATGTGTAGTGTGTCCAAAACGGAAATATGACAAGCATTCTACTGAGATCCAAATAAAGAAAACAATTGAAGAGAGTCATAAAGGTTCAAAGAAAAAGAAAATGGACACTGTTGATGATATAGTAGGATACCAGTTAGAAACAAGTTCAGGTATCAACTGCTATGCTAATGTAATTGTGAATGTTGTGTTTTATCTACAAGATCTTCACAATGAAATTATGGAAATTCATGAAAAAAGATTCTGTTCTTTACTACATTATGGGGCATATTCACAAGAACGTGTGATGACTACCGCAAGTGTAGCTTAACGCAACCCTTCACATCGCAGTCCATCGCGGGAAAACAACTCTGTGTTAACGTGGTATTCACAACACAGCGGCACCATGCGATAGACACAAGATAACGCGTCAATTGAACGTGTTAAAACTAACGCGACGCAGAAAAAACGCGAAACACGAACGCGAAAATAGTAGCGATGAGGCCAATCGCGATACAAAAATCAGCGATAACCAGTGAGAGGCCTGCAATACCCACGCGTCACGCGTGTAAATGCACAATAAAAGCAGAGTAAAAACGGTGAGATGACAATGTACGAGCACAACCCCACATCCGTGACGTAGAACAAATGAGCATCGTCCCGCATCAAATAGGCATCTCCCCACAGTCACAATGTACATTGACATGCAGTCTGCATGTAAATTGCGCAAATGCTGAAACATGCATGTAACACACAGTGAAACCGCATCTCCCCCTCACATTGCAGAGGGACAAGCAACCTCTCCCGCACACAGACGTGTCATGACCATGACCAACAAATCACGAAAGCGTGGACGAATGTAGGGGCAGTGACTCCCGCTTACGTACATGTTGCCCATGTTGTGGGACCTGAGTCGCAGGGGGCATCCCTGCATCATGGTGGTACATATCTGACCCCAAAAGGAGCCCTGTTGTCACCTGCAGGACACAAATGGCAGCCAAAATGGAATGAATCTGGACACATGTGAAACGCCGAAGAGTGGAATTCCCTACTAACTGCGACACACAGAACTGGCAGTTCGAACACGTGACACCCTAAACAGCCTCTCTGCACAGAGGTGACACACCCACCACACATGAACAAATCACAAAAATGTCAGCAATACATGTCGCACTCACACTTGCCTGAGTGATGTGCCTGTACAGATGAGAGACATGCACTCAGGGATAGTGTTCTTCGAATGCATTTATTTGCACATGCTTTGCCTGTGGTCCTTATGTACTGTCCCAATACTGCCAAGGACTGCCACAATGTGACGTGATCATGTGAAGAAATTGTCAATGATGGTGTTCCTACGGGCTATTCCTGCTGCGGCTGCAGTGGGCTGTGATCCACCTGCCTCATCCCCATCATCATTGTCTGGTGCATCTGGCACATGTATCCATGGTGCCCTGCTGCATACACAACATGCAACAATCATCTTGCACACAATGTCTGGGCTGTACAGGAGCCTTCCACCTGTGACATTCAGGCACCTGAAACGTGACTTCAATACACCAAATGTGCATTCCACAATGTCCCTGGTGCGTTTGTGGGCCGCATTGTACTGCCTCTGGGCCTGTGTGTTCAGGGCTCGGAGGGGTGTCATCATCCAAGCGCCGAGTGCATATCCTTGGTCACCTGTGACAGTGCAGAGAGACATGAGTCAATAGTTGGTTCAGCATGATGTGTTGGCAGGCTCACTGGTTCATTGGTGTGTGATTTGTGTGACTTTGTACGCTGGGCCAGCCCACTCTGCACACGCTTGCAGGGGGGGACATCACAGGCTACATTTCCGAGACCTTCCCCACTGGCTGGGGTGACATGGTTGCGTCCACTGTCCACAACACTACCACCACCAGCAGTATATGTCGACATGGATATGTCTGTGGTCTGCATACTGCAGTCTGTCCAGCACTTCCACGCCACACTTGGCATTGTGTGCATTCTCATTCATGGGTCACTTGCCTCCTTCGCACATGCCTGCTTCCCACCTCTCCCCGCATACTGCTATTGTGTGGCTGAGGTGCCATGCCGGTGTTGGCTCATGTACGTGGCTGGCCCAGGTTTCCGCAGTACGTTGTGCAGTCGTGTCTGGTGGGTGGGCATGTTGTATGTGTGTTTGTAACATGTGCATTCCCAGGGTTGTGAGTTGCATGATTGTGGATTTGAGGTGTGTGGTGTGTTCATTTGGTACTTACCAACGAGCACTGCATTTCCGTAGGTGCCATCCTGGAAGCGCCGGTTGATGATGGGCTGTCGGAAGATGTTTGAATCATGCACACTGCCTGGGTAGTTTGCGACGACATTGGTGAAGAGTCCCCGGTGGTCGACTATTGCCTGCACATTGATGGAATGTGTGTTCTTTCTGTTGCGGTAATTGTGGGCAGTGTCGGCAGGGGGCACAAGTAGGACATGTGTGCAGTCAATTGCCCCCAACACGTGCGGGAAGCCTGCTATGGCGTAGAAGCCTTGCTTGGTCTCCAGTTGTTCCTGCGCAGTGTGGGGGAAGTATAGGTATTGGGGTACCAAGCTGGTGATAGCATCCAGGACAGGTGTGAGGAACTTGGATAGGACTGGCTGTGAGACTACTCCGACTCTGGCAGTTGTTGGTTGGAATGTCCCAGAGGCCAACAGGTGTAGCACGGCCAGTAGCTTTGTCTGAGGTGCGATGTTGGCTGTCCGCTGTGTTGGTACCGTCAGCCTGTGGGCAATGATGGTCAGGAGGCGGAGGATGGTTGACCTTTTGAGTCTGTAGTGGGCAATGACATTCTCTGGTGTCAAGTCTGTGAGGCTGGTGCGTTTCCTGAAGGTCCGCTGTCTCTGTCTGCACTGCCTCCGTGGTTGTCCGGGGGCGGGGGGTCCTGGGGGGGTGGCGGACCTGGGTGTGGTGGCAGTGGGTGTTGTGGCCCTGTTGGGGCTCCGAGCTGCATGATGAGTAGCTCCATGGCATCTGTTGTTCTTCAGGTGTGGCTGTGGGCTGGGCTCCCTTTTCTGGTGCAGGTTGTCATCCGACTTTGCACCAGGTCAGAGCAGGTGTTAATTTCCTGCTGCTAACGTGCCTTATCGCATGTTTTGTGATCTTATCGCGGATCTGGCTGGTCGTTGAGAATGTTGCGTTGTGGTGTTGTCGCGGATTTTTGCACGGGAACGCCTACTCTGCATATCATTAGCATTAGTTGCCGGGGTCATCTGTGGCGATGTTTTTTGCGGCTGCTATCGCAGGTAAACTGGTGATATTGGCTCTTTGCACCAGCTTGTGAATGGGGCGAGGAATTTATCACGACTTTGGCTGAGATAAAGTTCCGTTAACTTGGCGATAGTTCCTTGAGAATATGCCCCTATCAGTTACCAACTTTTGAAATACATAGGGCCTATGTATTTCAAAAGTTGGTAACTGACAGAAGTAAAATCCATACTGCTTCTGGCATTCGGCATCTTCTAGATATATGTACTGGTTCTTTGCAATTTACATTCAATATACAACAAGATGCAGAAGAATTTCTAATTCTTATGCTTGGTGTATTGGAAAATGAAGGAATAGAAATTGAAAATTTATTTGGACTAAGTTACAGATGGGATCATAAATGAGAAGAGTGTTCATTTTCTTCTACCACTGCAATAGACACTGAACGATTCATATACTTGACGATACCAGATTCCAAATCAGTATCTTTTAACAAATTAGTAAAAACAGCTAATTAAGATATGAAATGTTGTCATTGTAAATCAGAAATGTTATCAACATTATATATAGAAAGATTTGGAAAATATGTCATTTTAATGCCACAACGTTGTAGAGCAAATGGAACAAAATTGGAAACCAAAATAAAACATTTTGTTTTGTGGCAAGTCAACTATCAATTTCAGGAAGAACTTTTAAAGCAGTGGCTATTATTTTCCATGATGGACCTACTACAACATCCGGACACTATACTGTGTATTTAAAGTGCAATAAAAGATGGCACATTGCAATGATGCCCATTCGGAATTCAAATCTAGGTTGCCTTACGAATTACCAAATTCATATCTGATATTTTTGCTGCCAAAGTTTTGAGTGCATCATTCGGCCTATTGGGAAGATGAGAACACAAATTAATGAGTTTATTTTGGATATTTTCAATGCAAAAGTTTCGGAAACATTATTCGGCCTATTGGGAAGATGTGAACAATTAGTGTATGGATTATTGTTTGTGCTAATTCATATTGCATTTGGAAAATTGTGTTTAGAAACAAATACTTTACATATTTGTTGTCAATATTATATGAGATGTAAATGAGAGTATACATTTTACAAAATGTACTTGAGAGAAATAAAAGAGTTAATGTAGTTGAAGAATGTAATTAAGAAACTGTAGATAGGTAAAGACATAGCTACACATGTTGTAAATAATGCTCAACGCTGATTTTTTTTTTTTTTACAATCTCGTTGATTGTTTTTTTTTCCCGCTGTTGTATGATGATACTACATTGAAATCACTGTGTATGGTGAAATTCAGTAGAATCTGAGAACAGCAAAAAATGGAAACTGAAAATGTTATGTAATTATACAATTATGTTATGTTTTTAAAAGTATAATATTATATTCGATAACAGTTTTCTTCTTCTTTTTTACAGAAGGTAATGGTGAAGTTTGAAAAGATTTTAAATTCAGTTTACAACAAAACTAGTCTAAAACAGTTCCACTGAGTTTTGTATCTACATTAGTAAAAAAAGGTAAGAACAAATAATGTAATATGCATGATAATGTGAAATAATGTTTAGAGCCACTTTTAATGCACTAATCCATTCCCTCAAACACTACCCATGCATTCATCTATGTACTCATGCACTACTCCTACACTCATTCAATTTACCCAGGCACTACCCATGTACTGGTACAATCACCCAGGCACTACCCATGCACTCATGCAATCACTCACAAACTATCCATGTACTTATTCATGCACTCAGGTACTCCCTTTGCATTCATGCAATCACCCAGGCACTACCCATGCACTCATGCATGTACTCAGGCACTACCTGTGTACTTCTCCAATTACCTGGGCACTACCCATGTACTCATCCATGTACTCAGGCACTACCCGTGCACTTCTCCGATCACGCAGGTACTACCCATGCACTCCTCCAATTACCAAGGCACTACCCATGCACTCATAAAATCATTCAGGCACTTCTCATGCACTCATCCATGTACTCAGGTACTATCCCTGCACTTATGCAATCACCCACGCAGTACACATGCACTCCTCCAGACACTACCCATGCACTCATGCAAACACCCAGGCAGTACGCATGTACTAATTCAATCTCACAAGCAGTACCCATGCACTCCTCCAATCACTCAGGCAGTACACATGCACTCCTCCAATCACAGAGGCACTACCCATGCACTTATAAAATCACTCAGGCACTTTTCATGCAGTCATCCATGCACTCAGGCACTACTCCTGCACTCTTGCATTCACTCAGGCAGTGCACATTCACTCCTCCAATCACCCAGGCAGTAGCTATCCACTCATGCAATCACCCAGGCACTACCCATGCACTCATCCATTCTGTCAAATACTACACATGCACTCATCCATGCACTCAGGCACTATCCCTGCACTTGTGTAATCAGACAGGCACTACCCATGTACTACTTCAATCACTCAGGAACTATCCATACACTCCTCCAATCACCCAGGCACTACCCATGTACTCATCCATTCACCCAGGTACTACACCTGCACTCATGCAATCACAGAGGCACTACCCATGTACTTCTTCAATCACACAGACACTACCCATGGACTCCTCCAATCACCCAAGCACTACCTATGCATTCATGAAAGTGCTTAGGCACTAGCCATGCACTCATCCATGCACTCAGGTACTATCCCTGCACTCATGCAATCACCCAAGCAGTACACATGCACTCCTCCAATCACTCAGATATTACCCATGAACTCATGCAATCACCCATGCAGTACCCATGCACTGATCCATGCACTCAGGAACTACCCCTGCACTCATGAAATCACACAGGCACTACCCATGCACTCGTTCAATCACCCAGGCACTACCCATGCACTCGTAAAATCACTCAGGCACTTCTCACGCACTCATCCATGCACTCAGGCACTATTACTGCACTCGTGCAATCACCCAAGCAGTACACATGCACTCCTCCAATCACCTAGACACTACCCATGCACTCATGCAATCACCCAGGCAGTATGCATGCTCGGATCCATGCACTCAGGCACTACGCATGCACTCATGCAATCTCACAGCACTACCCATGCACTCCTCCAATCACTCAAGCAGTACACATGCACTCCTCCAATCACCAAGACACTACCCATGCACTCACCCAGGCACTACCCATGCAGTCATCCATTTTTTCAAATACTACCCATGCACTCATCCATGCCCTCAGGTACTACCCCTGCACTCATGCAATCACACAGGCACTACCCATGCACTCATCCATTCTGTCAAATACTACCCATGCACTCATCCATGCACTCAGGCACTATCCCTGCACTCATGAAATCACACAGGCACTACCCATGCACTCGTTCAATCACCCAGGCACTACCCATGCACTCGTAAAATCACTCAGGCACTTCTCACGCACTCATCCATGCACTCAGGCACTATTACTGCACTCGTGCAATCACCCAAGCAGTACACATGCACTCCTCCAATCACCTAGACACTACCCATGCACTCATGCAATCACCCAGGCAGTATGCATGCTCGGATCCATGCACTCAGGCACTACGCATGCACTCATGCAATCTCAGAGCACTACCCATGCACTCCTCCAATCACTCAAGCAGTACACATGCACTCCTCCAATCACCAAGACACTACCCATGCACTCACCCAGGCACTACCCATGCAGTCATCCATTTTGTCAAATACTACCCATGCACTCATCCATGCCCTCAGGTACTACCCCTGCACTCATGCAATCACACAGGCACTACCCATGCACTCATCCATTCTGTCAAATACTACCCATGCACTCATCCATGCACTCAGGCACTATCCCTGCACTCATGCATTCACACAGGCACTACCCATGTACTTCTTCAATCACTCAGGCACTATCCATACACTCCTCCAATCACCCAGGCACTACCCATGTACTCATCCATTCACCCAGGTACTATACCTGCACTCATGCAATCACAGAGGCACTACCCATGCACTTCTTCAATCACACAGACACTACCCATGGACTCCTCCAATCACCCAAGCACTACCCATGCATTCATGAAAGTACTTAAGCACTACCCATGCACTCATCCATGCACTCAGGTACTATCCCTGCACTCATGCAAACACCCAAGCAGTACACATGCACTCCTCCAATCACTCGGATATTACCCATGAACTCATGCAATCGCCCTTGCAGTAACCATGCACTGATCCATGCACTCAGGAACTACCCCTGCACTCATGAAATCACACAGGCACTACCCATACACTTATTCAATCACCCAGGCACTACCGATGCACTCGTAAAATCACTCAGGCACTTCTCATGTACTCATCCATGCACTCAGGCACTATCACTGCACTCGTGCAATCACCCAAACAGTACACATGCACTCCTCCAATCACCAAGGCACTACCCATGCACTCATGCAATCACCCAGGCACTACCCATGCAGCCATCCATTCTGTCAAATACTACCCATGCACTCATCCATGCCCTCAGGTACTACCCCTGCACTCATGCAATCACACAGGCACTACCCATGCACTCCTTCAATCACCCAGGCACTATCCATGCACTCCTCCAATCACTCAAGCACTACCCATGCATTCGTGCAATCACTTAGGCACTACCCATGCACTCATCGATGGACTCACGCACTACCTTTGCAGTTATGCAATCACCCAAACAGTACAGATGCACTCCTCCAATCACCAGGCACTACGCATGCACTTATGCAATTACCCAAGCAGTACCCATGCACTCATCCATGCACTCAGGCAGTGCACATGCACTCCTCCGATCACCGAGGCACTATCCATGCACTCATAAATTCACTCAGGCACTTCTCATGCACTCATCCATGTACTCAGGCATTATCCCTGCACTCATGCAATAACCCAAGCAGTACACATGCACTCCTCCAATCACCTAGACACTACCCATGCACTCATGCAATCACCCAGGCAGTACCCATGCACTGATCCATGCACTCAGGCACTATGCATGCACTCATGCAATCTCACAGGCATTACCCATGACTGCTCCAATCACTCAGGCAGTGCACATGCACTCTTCCAATCACCAAGGCACTACCCATGCACTCATAAAATCACTCAGGCACTTCTCATGCACTCATTCATGCACTCAGGCACTATCCCTGCACTCATGCACTCACCCAAGCAGTACACATGCACTCCTCCAATCACCTAGATACTACCCATACACTCATGCAATCACCCAGGCACTATGCATGCACTAATCCATGCACTCAGGCACTATGCATGCACTCATGCAATCTTACAGGCACTACCCATGCGCTAGTCCAATCACTCAGGCAGGACACATGCACTCCTCCAATCGCCTAGACACTACCCATGCACTCATGCAATCACCCAAGCAGTACCTATGCACACATTCATGCACTCAGGCACTACCCCTGTACTCTTGCATTCACTCAGGCAGTACACATGCACTCCTGCAATCACCTAGGCAGTAGCCATGCACTCATGCAATCTCCCTGGCACTACCCATGCACTCCTACATATATTACACTTGCCGCAATTCATACAACAGATAGAAGTTTGTCTATTTTGAACCAAATAGGAGGGTCTAACAAGAACCATTTTTTTCTTTTACATTTTTTTAGTGTTTTTTTAACTCTTTTTTGTATTTTTTGGTGTGTTTTTTTTTAAATGAAAAAATCAACAGAATGAACTGAGAAAACTTTCTCAAACATTTTGCAATTTAAAAATCATTGCAAAAAAATAACAACTGTGGTTTCTTGCTGCAACAACAATAGCATCCACAGATTGCTCTCCATAACAAATAATTTTTTTGCATTTAATGCACCGCTGTTCAAGTCTAGCAAACTCTGGTCTAATGTCGGGTCCTTGGGTCGATGCAGAAGAACCTGCCTATGTGCTAGGCCCTACGACCTCATCATCTTGCTGTGATTGTTCAAGTTCGCGATGATGTTGCTCTTGCGCTAGATGACATGGGTGAATTGTTTGCAGGTGCTTCATCATGGATGAAGTGCCACACGAGTATTTCTTCTCGGAGCCCTGAGATAGCACCCTTTGACACAAAGGGAAGGTAACTTTGCATGCAATAACCTTCTTTTCACCGGGCGGAATGGAAAAAAGGCCCACACGACACTCTCCTTGCGCTGCTTGGTAGGTTCTTCCAAATCATCTTCTCCAAGAATGTTCTGAGGTGGATTAGAAGATGTCATTTTAGCAGTGCTTAAAAAAACAACAAAAAAATGCAATCAAGAGCAGAAAACACAAAAGCTATGTCTCCTGAAGATGTTCTTGGAAGAATGAAAAATTTGGGAGGGGTCCTGCAAGTTCTAGAATGAAAAGCTTCTTAACCAATGAAATGCTTTCTTTTGAAGTCACATGGGATTCGCGCACCCAACGTGCAACCAGCACGCACCTGATGCAATTCCCGAAAAATATATTTAACAATAATATATGTTTATTCCAGGTACAAATATATGATATTTACAATTGTGTATATTAATCTTTCTGTATAATATACATAATAAAGTTATATACATATACTTTTAAAACTAAACAACTTGCGCTGGATTCGCGTACCTGACCTGACCCCCGGAAATACGTAAGTGACGTTACGCGGGACTGTTGCGGCTCCCGTAACTTCATTAAAAGACGTTTAACATTCATATTATTTACGTAAATTTAACTTTTAGAAGTCTTTTAATAAAGCATATACGATTGATTTAATAAATTTATAGTATATATCATGTATTTAAAATTAAAAAAAAAAGAAAAGTTGGAACCTCGCACCCTTCGCATACCGTACGCGTAATGTGCATGACTTAACCAATATGGCGGCAAAATTCTTGGATTCGCGCACCCACCGTGACTGGTACACAATCGGTATGCAAATCTACCTTTATATATATATATATACATAAATGCATTTTTTAAAAAGGATAAAACATCACGTTATTTTCATAAAAGCTTAAAAATTTTGAAAAAGCATTTTTTGCCCATCATAGTTAGGAATTAGCATTTAAAAACCTTAGAAATTCACTGAAAAATAACATAGGTTTCATTGACGTTATAGTCAGAAATTAGCATTTAAAAAACCTTAGAAATTCACAGAAAAAACATAGGTTTCAGGGATGTTATAGTTAGAAATTAGCATTTAAAAAACCTTTGAAATTCACTGAAAAACCACAGGTTTCAGGGACGTTATAGTTAGAAATTAGCATTTAAAAAACCTTTGAAATCCACTGAAGAATAACATAGGTTTCATTGACGTTATAGTCAGAAATTAGCATTTAAAAAACCTTAGAAATTCACAGAAAAAACATAGGTTTCAGGGATGTTATAGTTAGAAATTAGCATTTAAAAAACCTTTGAAATTCACTGAAAAACCACAGGTTTCAGGGACGTTATACTTAGTTGGACATTTCACTTGTACAAAACCAGAGAAATTCGGCCGTTATAGTTAGTTGAGCTAACTATAACTCACGCCCCCGCAATGCACTGCTGATGACGTCACATATTACATCACTCATGACATGGTCAGTGACATCACCGATGATATCACTGATGACATCTCAAATGACATCATTGATGACATCACTGATGACATCTCAAATGACATCATTGATGACATCACTGATGACATCATCCATGTGATAATCTGATGCACCTCCTCATATCCTAATATAACCTTTGATACACCCACTCTAAAATACAGACTACCATTTTTGAAACCATAGACACACCAATACAAATTACTATATACCCACTCACTGATTCCTAGGTCTACACACACATCCACTCATTCAACCATACAGTCACTCATACATGCAGACACTCATCAATACAGCACTATCATAGGCACTCATACACCTATACAGACACTCACACACCACCACTCACCCATAGAGTTACTCACACACATAGTCGGTCATTCAAAGAATCAATCATAGCCCCATTTACTCACCTACACAGTTATACACACACAACCTCACGTATTCATACAGATAGCAACACATACTTACTCTCTTATACAATCACTGACACAAGCACACTCATAAAATACAGCCACTCTCACAATCACTCTCTCACATATAGTCATTTATATAGTCCAACACTCACATTTACTGCCTTTCACATATGTAGCTACTCACACATGTACCACTGAGACATCCATTTACTCACCAAGACACCCATACACATACTCACCCACCCATACAGCCCCTCACAGACGTACTCTTTAACCCATACACCCAGTGAATCACTTATTCACACATCCATGCACGGAGTCACACACCCCCCACCCACTCACACAGATACTCAGGCACCCATACAGGTACTCAGACAACCAATCAATAACCCATATAGACACTCATGTAGCTACTCACCAACCCGTGCAGCCGTTTACATACCAACTGACAGACTGATACAGACATTCACTCAGATTAGTCACTCACCCATGCATTCAGTAAGACACGTTTAATCACTCACTTATACAGTCAGTCACACACTTACTAAATCATCCATTCAGACACTCATACACACATTCATTCTTCAATACACCTTGGCGTATATATATATAACATTTGTAAACTTTTTAGAAACACTTAGTCACTGGATGATGTAATCAGTGATGTCATTTGAGATGTCATCAGTGATGTCACTGACCATGTCATGAGTGATGTAATATTTGACGTCATCAGCAGTGCATTGCAGGGCGCGAGTTATAGTTAGCTCAACTAACTATAACGGCCGAATTTCTCTGATTTTGTACGAGTGAAATGTCCAACTAACTATAGCGTCCCTGAAACCTGTGGTTTTTTCAGATATATATATATATATATATATATTTGCCACAATGTGATCCTGTCAGTTCAGAGCGCTCAACAGCGGGTGCTCAGCGTATGGGCCGGATCCTGGCCCCAATTCAATTTTCAAACAACAAATGACGCAGCACTCCAAAGCAGGATACTTATGGATTTATTTCACCACAGGTGGTGTGGTGAAATAAATCCATAAGTATCCTGCTTTGGAGTGCCGCGTCATTTGTTGTTTGAATATATATATATATATATATATATATCATATATATATATATATATATATATATATATATATGGTATTGAATTGAAAATATATATATATATACAAATTTAATTATTAAAGAACTTTAAATTACATAGGTAAATAGAAATTATCTTTATAACAAAGTGTCACACTTTTATACATTTTCATGGGAATAATGTTTAATAATACAATTATTTTTAATTTATTTTATTTCAATATTGTTCATAAATTTCAATCTAATAATAAATAAAATATATATTAATGTTATTAAATTAAAAATTATATTAATAAAACGGAAAAGTATTAAAATAATATAAAAATTATAATTATATAAATATTATTATACACAATTGGAAATAATCTTTATACATACATTTATTATTTTTCAGAAAAATAATTTTAAATAATACAAATATTTTACATTAATTTTGTATTAAAGTTATAATTCTATATTACAATTATATTTTTAATTTTATTCTTTTTAATTTTAGATTATCATCATCATCACAGAACTTTATTTCGATCACTATAGATCATAATAATACATCATAAAACAAAACAATTACAAACACACAATATAAGTAGGACATAACATTATAAATAAACATTCACAGTCTATTTACAGTCACAGAAAAATAGGTCGATCAAAGTGCATCATGAGTTTTTTTACGAAAGCAAAGTTCGTTGTGATAGCAGCATGAAGGGCTAAAAATTACATCATTATTCATACATAAAAACCTCATTATAAAATACTTAAAAATGGCAATAAAATAAGATAAAAACTAAATTCATTTAAAATAACACAGGGCCCACGATTCAACCTTAGCTGGCGCCATAGAATATGGTGCACCCTAGAAACTACACCCTAGAAACTGTCAGGAGAGTACTTAGTACGCCTGATCCACATAGCCATTAAGAACTTTGCTATACAGAATACAATAATACGCGTTGTATTTGATTGCAGTATTCTATAAGCCTCCTTGTACTTCCTTACTCCCAGATTTCTACAAAGAGGGGCAATCCATTTAATTCGAGATTGGTAGTACAAGGGACAAAAAAAATAAAATGTGTTCAGGTGACTCAGGTATCCCTTGGCAACAGGGGCAATGTACTTCAACCCTCTCTTTTGCTTTATACCAGTTTCTTTTAAAATTATTTACCGGTAGGGAGCCATACCTAAACTGTAGGTATAGTTTCCTTGCTAGCGGAGGTTCAATTTCATCTATCGTGGGCTCTAATGACACTGTCAGTTTAAAATTTGTAAAAGCAATTGAAAGTGATCCCTTGCAATTCATTATCAGGTCACTTTCGACAATACCCCAATATACAGCTTTGAGACAGTGTTTATTGGTATGGCTAAGGGTTTCCGGTTGTCTCCAATAAGCATCTAATCCTAGCTTAAATAGCAAATTCTTGACTGTGTGCATCCAAGAAATCTTGTCCACACAAGATGCTTTCATAAGTTCACGGAGACCCACCCTATAGGAAGCAAGAGTTGCAGTAGACCATAGCCGGTGCCAGAACATGAGTGTCCGCAGAGAAATTTTATGTGCGAATCTTTTCTGGCCATGGTCTAAGTAGAGTGTAATCAATGGGGTGGACACCGGGAGGTTCAATAGGGATCTGAGACATTTTTGTTTAGTGACTGAGAGGTTACTACAGTTTGAACAGCCCCATAGCTCTGCACCATATAAAGTCGCACCTAGAGCTTTGATATTATAAATCTCCAGGGCCGGTGCCAGCTTTCTGGATACGGTCTTCCTGTGGATTTTCAATATGTTCGCCATTTGATGAACCAGGATTAGCTGTGCTTTGTCCAGTTGTGGGACCCAGCACAAATTCTGTGTGAGTTTGATGCCCAGGTAGTCAAACTCTGTCACTAGTTCTAGGGGGGCACCACCTACATACAGGTGCTTCTTGCATTTAGTCTTTATGCTAGATGAAAAAAGCATACATTTAGTTTTGGAGCTATTTAGCTCCAACCCCCGACCCAAACAGGGTCTGGAAATCATTTAACAGCTGTTGGAGCCCTTACTGTGTCTTTGATATGAGCAGAGTATCATCTGAAAAAGGAGAGCAGGGGCCCATTGCCCTCCTTTTTTTGGAGCATCACAAGTACCATCCCTGCTCAGAGAACTAATAACATCATTGATAAAAAGGGTGAACAGTGTGGGCGCTAATACACACCCCTGCCTAACTCCTTTATCAATATGTATCATCTCAGTTAGAGCCCCATTTTTGCCCCACCTCACTTGTGCCAGAGTGTTAGCATGAAGTCTTATTAAATTGTTGAGAAGGGGGGCTGGCACTCCCATATTTTCTAGGACTTCCCATAATTTTGCTCTCGGTACCATGTCAAAAGCGGCACGCAACTCCACAAAGGCAACATATAATTTGCCCTTGCGGATAGTCACTTCCCTCCAAAAAATACACATGAAGCGGAAGATTTGGTCTAGGGTGCTCACTTGTGCCCTAAAACCAGCCTGCCACTCTGAAATAATGTTCCCCTCTCTAATCCAGTATTGAAGGTGGGAAAGGACCTGTTTGCAAAAACTTTTTTGTAGGGAATCAATAAGGCTAATAGGCCTATAGTTCACCGGAAGTGCACGGTCCCCTTTCTTAAAAATAGTGACTATTTCTGCCAACTTCCATGAGTGGGGTAATTCCATACCTGAAAGGATACTATTAGAGAGTAGGTTGATATATGGTCCCCAGATTTCTAGATCTTCTTTGTATAGATCATTGGGTATCCTATCGGGCCCAGGGGTATGTCCAGAAACACAGGATCTAATTGCTATTTCTATCTCACTGAGTGAAAATTGCACATCATTAGGCTCAAATAGAGCCCCACTCACAACTAAGGTGTCTCTGTCATTTTCCAACCTGTGAGTATCTGTATAAAAATGGCTAAAGTGAGCAACCCACTCCTCTGGTTGAATACAAAAGTCGAGTGCAGGTTTGTACCCCCTGGAAACAACAGCTGCACTTTTCCAAAAGTCTCAAGTGTCCCTGTTAACCAAGGATTCATGCAAATCCGACCATAGAGAGTCTTCCCATGCCATTTTTGCGTTGATAATTACAGCCCTATGGTATGCTCTAGATTTGGTAATCTGCACCTGTGATTTAGATTTAATAGCAGCAAGAAGCTCTCCTTTCGCCACTCTACAGGCTTTGTTGTACCAGGACTCAGTTTTAGGGCAGATTTTCTTCTTGTTTCTTTGTTTACCCAGGACACCCCTTATTGTCACCCCTAGCTTCTCATGTGTATGTAACATCTTTTCGTTTCTCACCATTGAGGGAAGTGTAGATAGATGTTCAAAGTCGGCTTTAGCAATTCCCTTAATAATGTTTAACACCACAGGGTTTTTAGCTACCCATTCCCATTTGATAGATCTCAAATTGTTGGTGGGCTGGAGTTCTCCAATATCTCAGTGACCACTGCTTCCAAGATGTGGGGTTTTCTTAATACTCAATGACAGGCTGAGAATAGTATGATCACTATCTAATCGGTCGATCACTTCCATGTCCATAATGGCAGGCCATAACTCGACTTGGGCTAAGAAGTAATCTATTCTACTACAAAAACCCGGTCTGTTAAAGGTAGCTTTGCCCTGACGGTCTGAGGTACCCCTGCCATTAGTGGCTCTAAGGTCATATTCAAGTGTTAGCGCCAGCAACTGGCCTGCTTTTGGTGTCCATCTAACTTTGGGCAATTCTAGGTGAGGAATTCCCCATTTATTATCCAAATCAGAGGTTAAATCATAAGGAGCAGCCACTAGTGGCTCGAATGTAGCATTAAGATCTCCCGCCCTCGATGTCAAAAGCTGCTGCTCGAGTTGGTGGATAGTGGTTGTTTCATTATTTCTACCCTCTACTCAATTATATACATGAATTAATTTTATGGACAAACCAGAGGGAAACAAGAGTCTAAGGGCTAAAATAACCTTTGAACTGCAGGGCAAACTGCTAATGGTACATCTCAGCGAGGTCTTTATCCAGATACCCAATCCCCCTGAAGGCCTTCCCTTTGTACTCTTAGTCGCTTCAACACAAAAGGAAGTGTACCCATTCCTATAGAATGGTGAGAGACACCAGGTTTCCTGAAACAGACAAAGGTTGTAGGTGTCAATAACTTCTCCCCACTCGACATCAGGCAGAAGTTTGGCTAATCCTGCTACATTCCATGAGGCAATCCTCACCACAGGCTCCAAGATTATTTCTGCCTCATGTAAGTTAGTGTTTGCTTTTAAGTTCCTAACAATTGACATGTTGTTAATTACTGGCATTGTTGACCCTTCTTGCCAATGTAAACAATTGCTAAGGTGCCCAGAATCTAACTCCCTATCCCTGGGAGATTCCCCTTCTTGTAGAGGAAGCGACAGCAAATTCTCAACCCCATATTTTCACCAGCATCCACAATGCAAGGTGTCCTGTGCTTCAGTCACTGTTGGTTCCTACTAACTGCTCTAGTTTCTACACCTGATCCCCTGTCTGTCTGCTCATGCTGGCGTCTCAGAAGATCAATAGGAGTATAAAATTTAAGCTGAACGACAGTGGGTACATTTGAGATTGTGCGTGCTTCAACCGCCAAGAGTCCCTCTACTATGTTGCGGCTGACAAAAGAGACCCAGATTAAATCTTGTGTTCCCTCTAAAATTGTGAACCTTTCCACATTTAAGATGTCACTCCTAATTATTGAATAGCAATGTCTAGTTTCACGAAACAAATTGATAAGTTTAATTATCAGGGACTCTTTGTTTTCCCTTGACCCAAAAGGCAGTTTTGGGACTTGGGTTAAATATACAGCTGCCCTGTCAACTCCCCCCATCGGCCCTCCATTATTTTGTGACCATTGACTAGCCAAGGGGGGTGTATGGAACCCCTGCTCCCCCCTCCACTGCTCATTACTTACAGCCCCATACTCTCCAGAAAATCTCCCCCCGTACAACCTCCTTGGAGGCATCCGTTCGCCAATCTTTTCCTTACCCTGTGATCTCACATGTGGGACTGGGTGGGGCTGAGCACCTGTGTCTAGAGTGCGACAATGCTGGCCTAGGGAGCCCAAAAAATGATTGGCCTTAACACAGCACGTTTCTGATCTTTCCACCCCCACCCCCTCTCCCCTACAATGGCACATGTGATTATTGGTATACCCCCCAGCAAAATTTCCAACAATATCAAGGAGGATTTTAAGTTGCTCTTTTAACTCTTTGATAACTCCCATCATACTCCGTAGGATAGTCAGAGTCTCAATATTCATGCAGTCACTCCCCAGCCGAGCGCAATTTTCCGGTTCAGGCTCAGATTCAGGCTCAGTATTGGCGAGTGTAGAAAATGTATTGCTACATACTACCATTAGAGATTCATGAGTTTTGGGTGAACTAGTGCAGTGGGCATAATTAGGCGAACCGTCATTCCCCTCTGTCGCTGACACATGAGATTTCAGAATTGGCTTTTCAAACATTTTGCGGATTCGCTTTGATGGAGAACTAGAATGGGCCGCTGATTTTGGATTAGATATCCCCGGATTGGAGATAATATCAGTGCATTCTGACAGAAGTGAATCGATTCGAGTGATAACATCGTCACTGACCCTTCTGGTAAGCGTTTTTTTCCCCTTCGGAGCCCTAAGAGCCCCTTCCGTAGGCTTGCGCTTACCCATATCACAGAGCCAAAGGAATAGCAAAATAACAATAAATCAAAAGCGCCAAAGGGTATTAATAGATTGCTACAAAAGCATATACAGATGTCCCAGCGAATCCTTAAGGCCGTATCCGAAGGAAAAGAAAACAACAATACCTGGTATAATTAGGTGAGTTGTTGCAGACAATGTCCCTCAATTGAGAGCCAAGGGGGGTGGCCCTGCCCTGACTCTTACTGGAGCTGACGGGCGCAGACGGGCCTGCCCTTGGTCCGGGCTTTGCCCGGGCGCGTCCTGCATCGCGGGAACCACAGATTCAATTGATGCGCCTCCGGGCGCGGCAACGATGATGGTGGCGCCGGGGAGGCTGGGAATTGAAGTCCCTGCTCCTCGCTCCTTTCCCACTGGCGCTGGTGCTGTATTTCCCTTGTGCAGGGCTTTATCTCCTGGCAGCGGTCAGAGGTTTTGCTGGCACAGACACGGACACAGTTGTGGCTTTAGATTATGATTTCTTAATAATATTTATTTATGGTTCAAAGTTTAGGAACGGTAGTAAATAATTTTACAAATATCTTAATTAGTAATTGTGATAATTGAGATAAATTAATTTTTATACTTTTATGTTTAAACATGTATACGTAGGTTTGCAGTTTCAGATAATGTGTATTTAGATAACATTTTATCTTAATTTACAGTCAATAAATTGTGTGTGAGTGTTGAGTATTGATTGTGTATATAAAATGTTTAATTTGCATTACCTTCTCTTAAATGTTCTAAATTGAACTGTATATAGTAAGTTAATCTTGTTAGCATCAAATTCCTAATTTAAATAGTTATAGATTGAAGTGTGAATAGTACATTTAACTCCTTTAGTGTCCAATGTATATCCCCAGTATGGTTAGAATGAAGTAGGAATAGTAAATGTTACCTCTTTAGTGCCCAACACTTTCCCCCAATATGGTTAGATTGCATAGGGAACAGTAAATTTACTATTAGTGTTCAACATTTTCCCCAAATATGGTTAGACTGGATCGAGAATAATAGATGTCACCCCTTTAATGTCCAACACCTTCTCCCAATATGGTTAGATTGCCTTGGGAATAGTAAATGTCACCCTTTTAGTATCCAACACCTTCACCCAATATGGTTAGACTGGAGTGGGAATTGAAAATGTCACCCCTTTAGTGACCACCACCTTCCCACAGTATGGGTAGGTTGGAGTGTGAATAGTAATTGTCATCACTTTGTTGTCCAACACCTTCTCCGAACATGGTTAGATTGGGGTGGGAATAGTAAATGTTACCCCTTTTGTATTCAACACCTTCCCCCAATATGGTTAGATTGAAGTGGGAATAGGAAATGTCACCCTTTTAGTGCCCAACACCTTCCCCCAATATGGTTAGATTGGAGAAGGAATAGTAAATGTCACCACTTTAGTGTCCAACACCTTACTCCAATATTGTTAGATTGGAATGGGATTAGTAAATGTCAAGCCTTTAGTGTCAAACACCTTCCCACAGTATGGTTACATTGGTGTGAGAATAGTAAATGTCACCTCTTTAGTGTGCACCACCTTCCTCTAATTAATTCAGATTGGAGTGTGGCCCCTTTAGTATTCAACAATTTGCTACAGTATGATTAGATTGGAGTGGGAATAGTAAATGTTACCCCGTTAGGGCCTGATTACGAGTATGGCAGTGCGGGAGCAGGCCGCCGTGCTGGCAACCTGCTCTTGCACCTCCAAACCTGTGTGTGCACCCCACGCCACATTATGAGTTTCCGTGTGTCTGGTGGGCTTTTTTTGATGGTGCCTCTGAAAATGGGCACCGCAATGAGAACGCCAAAAAAAGTTCCTGCATGGCATGGACTGTAAAGTCCTTGCTGTGTAGTAATTGGGGTGCATGCATGCCCTGTAGGGCCCCTTTTGTTTCGGACCCCCAGCCTTTTCATGGAGTAAAGACCTCCATGACACCTTGGCGGTCCTGAACCTCGTAATATGCCTGGTGGTGTATTTGTATGTAGTATAAATATTTTGTGTTATTTTATTAGCATTGTTGGTATTTTTAAAATATAATTAAAAAAATAGTTGTATGTTTGTACGCATTAATATCATTAATTACTTCTTTTACAGAGAAAAGACATGTAACACATTTTTACTCATTTATTTGTTTTCAAAGTTTATTTATTGTATAATTTTACATTTTTAAATCTATATATTTCAGCTTAAAAATAAACACTAAAAACAAGTTATGTAAATATTTTTACATGACCTTTTATTAATTGAAAAATATCTATATATATATTTAATTGCTATTGTATGTTGTATATTTTCCACTTCAACACTTTCAACAGTTTTTTAACATTTCTTAAATAGTTTTATATGCATATTTCAACATCATTTTAACATGTCTTTTCTCTATATATTAAATAATTGTACATATTTCATACTATGATTTAATTTTGCAATTTCTCAAAACTTTTACAAATGTTTTGCATGTTTAATAATTGTTTTACAGTTTTGTTTTTACATTTAATCAACATTTTTACACATTTTCCCATTCATTTCAATGGGGAGATTTTTTTACTCTCATTTGGTGGCATTTAGTTTCCTGTTACCTTCTCTTTGTAATATATTTGTGTTATTTTTGGTCTATTTTCCCCGAACCAGGTTGTGGTAAGGCGCTGCTGTTAGCCAGAACAGGTAAGTAATTTTTTAAGGATTTTTATGGCTTTTGAGGTGAGGGAGGTTCAAGGGGGAGGTCTACAAGTTAGTCATAGTGTTGTTCGGAGCTTTTTGGTATATTTAGATGTATTAATAGTAGTGCTTTTCACTAGTTTGTAGTTTGGGGTTTTCCTACTCTATTTTAGTAATGTATTGTTATGTTCTGTTAATTTGTGTAATGTTACTTATATTTTGAAGGTTAAGTGTGATGTATTTGTATCTTTGGGACTGCAATGTGTTTTGCGGGTGGGTTTTAATATTTCCTTTACTAGTATTTGTCTATGAATGTATCCGATGGGCAATGGTGAGCTTCCGTTCTTTTTTTTTTTTTATAAAGGAAATCTATTTTGGTTTATAATAACACATTACATGTGTCCATGTCACATGCTACGCACAACTAAAGTTTGGATACACACTTTTGGGTCATCTGATGACTAACCCCAACCCTGGTCATGACCTACACTGGCTGAGCCAGCCCACTACCTTCATGTAGGCCAGAGCCATACTACATGGAATGTGATACGAGGTACAATGACACACAACATATCATTTTGACCTCATGAAAGTTAAACTACCTGTCCATGACTGTTCTGACACTTACATGCCAGGCCAATTGTATTGATGCATGTGGTCCATAGAGGCAAGTACTATAGTATACACAACATCCTAAGACTAAGGTCACAAGGTAAGGGTTGGTATGTATGACACTGAGAGCTACCTCTCTGGGGGCTGTATGGGCATGTGGACTAATTATTTGAGTATCCTTATAAGTCAACATAAGTTTGTGTTGTTTGTACAGCCATCACAAGACATCCCTTTTAGCATAAGAGGCACTGTAACAGGGATGACAATCAACATATCATTGTATGTGTTGTGTGATAGGGACTATTGTAACCAAGCAAATGATTCATATTTACAGATCTCTTCAAAAACAGCCCACTATCTATACTGTTCATGTCTCAGATGTGCAATAGGCCAGTACATTGGAAGCAACAATATTAGAGAAGTATCAACAGACCTGTGTGAGTAAAAGGACAGTCATTAGTGGCAAACACACATTGACACTGTGGGTCAATGGAAAGAAGCATCAGGTCAGGGGGTCACCTCAGTCATCATGCCTCATTGTATCCATTTAACAGCTATCAGAGCTGTTAGTGTGACAGATAACTCTTTCTGAGAACATCCATGGATCAGCAGATCTACAGGGACATTACTCTGTGAATCAGTTCTCCTGACACAGTATACGCTGGCCACAATAATTGTGTCAATCGATATTACTGACTCGATATTTTGTCTGAATATCATCAGGCCTTGCTCTCTACAGTTTCAGGCTACTTACCCCATATAAATTTCACATTTCCACCGATTAAATACTGAAAAGTAAAAACTTTTCACCATTACATATATGAACATACGGTTGTTTGGCACTCTGAAGGTGTCTGTGAGGTATAGCTACCTACCAGACACTTATTTTACAAAATCTGATGTGGGCTGAGTCATCAGTGGGACGATACACTTGGCTAACATCATCATCAATACTTCTAACAGTGTACAGACCTGGCTCATGGTATGAAGCCTATACATAACAATGCATATATACCATGATGTGATTTGAAAACTAATTGTAGCTACTATGAACTTGAGCCCTTCATAGAGATGTGCATGTAACACAAGTAGAAATCACCCTCATTACACATTCTAATGGTGGCCTTCTCTCCAGAAAGTCCAGGGCCCCATAATCCATTACATGTGTGCCCTATGTAGGGGCCACACAATGTATGCAAGCAACATAATGCTCACACACTGACACTCATAGGCACATTGTAGCCTATGGGAATAGAAAGGAAGCAGTGAAATGGAGTTAAATATGTATCTGTGAAACTTAGCTGCTCCTCTGGTGAGCCCAAGAGCTGAGAATACATGGGAAGTATCTAATGATCTACAAGGGTGTCCAGCTTCTCTGGAGTGAAGGGATGGACCTTGACTCTTGTAGTCCATGCCATGATTGCTCGCAGAGGTGGCAAACAGCAACAAAAATGGAGGAGGTGTTGATAGCAGCAGTGTGAGGAGGCAAGTGAGGTTTTTTTTCAACCACCAAGTACATGTATGCCATGTACGTGGTCATCAATGTCGGCGCACATAGACATTGGCCTGTGACCACCACTTTCCCCAACGTTAGCCTATGGCTGTGACCGATGTGCATGCGACTACCCACCACGCGGTGGACTACCGCTGGCGGCATACTATTAGCGAGGTCAGGTATCCGCAATGTTAGCGGTTGGGAAAACTGTGCATAGACGAAATATGCACAGCACACTGTACACTGCAGTTGGTGGTAATACATGTTATGCGACTCTCACTATAGTGGACATCTAAATCATTTTGATTGATGATGTCCACAGTTCTGTTACAAACCTGTAAAGGCCAGCTTGGGATTGACAGATGGATGTTCAAGATCTAACAGTGATGATGTAAAAAGTGTACTGAAGCTTTGATGTTCAGACACGTGACTTTAGCCTTACTCTTCACATATGTTTTTCTGCACATTGTGACCAAGATACATTTTTGTGTTACTCCTTGCATAGGTACCTGGGAGAGGGAGGAGAATCCCCCCCCCCCAGTCTACTGCCCAATTCCAGACCCACACACCAGGGAAGAATGACATATTATCATGAAGTTCCATTTAAATAGACAAACAATCCTGGATCTATGTAATCATCCGGAGATTGACCTCCTACCTCACCTCAATAATCCTACCTCAAGACTACCACTAGTTAAACTCAGTTAAACTCATGTCAGTTTTGCATTATTTGGCCACAGGCCCACTGCAGTACATCGTTCAAAGGTGGCGATGCCTTTCAAAGAGGCACAGCAAACACAAGGACATAATGGACGGAGCGCTGAAACTTTTCAGACACTCACCCCAAGTCACAGATCTGGGTTGAAACCATCATCATTCTTTAGCTCAATTCGCCACTTCAGTTCAAACCCAGCTATATGCAAATCAGTCTTGACACTGTGCCTCATGGGAACAGTCAATCCCGAAATGCCAAGCCAGGTCTTCCCTGAACCGGAAATAAGCATCCTGGGACCGGTTTCTGGGTAACACCCTTCATCAGCCAGGCTAGCTTGAATCCAGTGGTAAAGTGAGCAAGGGACCCACGTCTGGGCATACCCTGCCAACTTAGGGGGAACAAGGCAAATACAAGGAGATAATGGACGGAGCGCTGAAACTTTTCAGACACTCACCCCCAGTCACAGATCTGGGTTGAATCCATCATCATTCTTTAGCTCACTTCGCCACCTCAGTTCAGACCCAGCTGTATGCAAATCAGTCTTGACCCTGTGCCTCATGGGTACAGTCCATCCCGAACTGCCAATCCAGGTCTTCCCTGAACCGGAAACAAGCATCCTGGGACCGGTTTCTGGGTAACACTCTTCATCAGCCAGGCTAGCTTGAATCCAGTGGCAAAGTGAGCAAGGGACCCACGTCTGGGCATACCCTGCCAACTTAGGGCAAACAAAGCAAACACAAGGAGATAATGGACGGAGTGCTGAAACTTTTCAGACACTCACCCCCAGTCACAGATCTGGGTTGATTCCATCATCATTCTTTAGCTCACTTCACCACCTCAGTTCAGACCCAGCTATATGCAAATCAGTCTTGACCCAGTGCCTCATGGGAACATCCCGAACTGCCAAGCCAGGTCTTCCCTGAACCAGAAACAAGCATCCTAGGACCGGTTTCTGGGTAACACTCTTCATCAGCCAGGCTAGCTTGAATCCAGTGGCAAAGTGAGCAAGGGACCCACGTTTGGGCATACCCTGCCAACTTAGGGCGAACAAAGCAAACACAAGGAGATAATGGAAGGAGCGCTGAAACTTTTGAAACACTCACCCCCAGTCACAGATCTGGGTTTAATCCATCTTCATTCTGATCTCTTGACTGAGGGAGAATGTTTGAATCATCCAGCATTCCGTCCATCATTTGTTGCAGTTACACTTTTCACCCTTAGTGGGACGGGTATGCCCAGACATGCGTCCCTTGCTCACTGTCCCACTGGATTCAAGCTAGCCTGGCTGATGAAGGGTGACATACGCCGAAACCGGTCCCAGGATGCTTGTTTCCGGTCCAGGGAGGACCTGGCTTGGCTGTTTGGTCTGGATTGTTCCCATGAGGCACAGGGTCAAGACTGATTTGCATATGGCTGGGTCCAAACTGGGGTGGCGTAGTGGTCAAAAGAACGATGGATTTAACCCAGATCTCTTGACTGGGGGAGAATGTTTGAATCATTCAGCATTCCGTCCATCATTTGTTGCAGTTACACTTTTCAAAGAGGCACAGCATTGGGAGTGCCACACGGGGATCCCGCAATGCATGGACTCGAAAGTCCATGCCATGCAGGAACCTGGGTGCATGCACACAGGGGGCACATGTTGTGCCTCCTGCATGCATCCCAGGCTGACGGGGCACAGAGGACCCTGTAGGGCCCCCTTTGTTTCAGAACTGCCAGTCTTTTCATGGAGGAAAGACCTCCTTGAAACCGCTGGCTGTCCTGAAACTTGTAATATGCAGGGAAGTGCTGCAGCAGCACCACCTGCATATTACATAGCCCCTGACCCCCGTGAAACTGCCAGGGAACAGCAATTCCCTGACGGATCAGGCGGTCCAATTATGGTCCGACCGCCCTAGTAGTAATGGGGCGGTCGGTGTGCCGGTGCATCAGTGGTTGGACCACCACTGCTGCGCCATCACAGGTCTGGCGGTCTTCAGTGCACCAGACTCGTAATTTGGCCCTAAATAGTATGTTGCGGCTGACAAAAGAGACCCAGATTAAATCTTGTGTTCCCTCTAAAATTGTGAACCTTTCAACATTTAAGATGTCACTCCTAATTATTGAATAGCAATGTCTAGTTTCACGAAACAAATTGATAAGTTTAATTATCAGGGACTCTTTGTTTTCCCTTGACCCAAAAGGCAGTTTTGGGACTTGGGTTAAATATACAGCTGCCCTGTCAACTCCCCCCATCGGCCCTCCATTATTTTGTGACCATTGACTAGCCAAGGGGGGTGTATGGAACCCCTGCTCCCACCTCCACTGCTCATTACTTACAGCCCCATACTCTCCAGAAAATCTCCCCCCGTACAACCTCCTTGGAGGCATCCGTTCGCCAATCTTTTCCTTACCCTGTGATCTCACATGTGGGACTGGGTGGGGCTGAGCACCTGTGTCTAGAGGGCGACAATTCTGGCCTAGGGAGCCCAAAAAATGATTGGCCTTAACACAGCACGTTTCTGATCTTTCCACCCCCACCCCCTCTCCCCTACAATGGCACATGTGATTATTGGTATACCCCCCAGCAAAATTTCGAACAATATCAAGGAGGATTTTAACTTGCTCTTTTAACTCTTTGATAACTCCCATCATACTCCGTAGGATAGTCAGAGTCTCAATGTTCATGCAGTCACTCCCCAGCCGAGCGCAATTTTCCGGTTCAGGCTCAGATTCAGGCTCAGTATTGGCGAGTGTAGAAAATTTATTGCTACATACTACCATTAGAGATTCATGAGTTTTGGGTGAACTAGTGCAGTGGGCATAATTAGGCGAACCGTCATTCCCCTCTGTCGCTGACACATGAGATTTCAGAATTGGCTTTTCAAACATTTTGCGGATTCGCTTTGATGGAGAACTAGAAAGGGCCGCTGATTTTGGATTAGATATCCCCGGATTGGAGATAATATCAGTGCATTCTGACAGAAGTGAATCGATTCGAGTGATAACATCGTCACTGACCCTTCTGGTAAGCGTTTTTTTCTCCTTCGGAGCCCTAAGAGCCCCTTCCGTAGGCTTGCGCTTACCCATATCACAGAGCTAAAGGAATAGCAAAATAACAATAAATCAAAAGCGCCAAAGGGTATTAATAGATTGCTACAAAAGCATATACAGATGTCCCAGCGAATCCTTAAGGCCGTATCCGAAGGAAAAAGAAAACAACAATACCTGGTATAATTAGGTGAGTTGTTGCAGACAATGTCCCTCAATTGAGAGCCAAGGGGGGTGGCCCTGCCCTGACTCTTACTGGAGCTGACGGGCGCAGACGGGCCTGCCCTTGGTCCGGGCTTTGCCCGGGCGCGTCCTGCATCACGGGAACCACAGATTCAATTGATGCGCCTCCGGGCGCGGCAACGATGATGGTGGCGCCGGGGAGGCTGGGAATTGAAGTCCCTGCTCCTCGCTCCTTTCCCACTGGCGCTGGTGCTGTATTTCCCTTGTGCAGGGCTTTATCTCCTGGCAGCGGTCAGAGGTTTTGCTGGCACAGACACGGACACAGTTGTGGCTTTAGATTATGATTTCTTAATAATATTTATTTATGGTTCAAAGTTTAGGAACGGTAGTAAATAATTTTACAAATATCTTAATTAGTAATTGTGATAATTGAGATAAATTAATTTTTATACTTTTATGTTTAAACATGTATACGTAGGTTTGCAGTTTCAGATAATGTGTATTTAGATAACATTTTATCTTAATTTACAGTCCATAAATTGTGTGTGAGTGTTGAGTATTGATTGTGTATATAAAATGTTTAATTTGCATTACCTTCTCTTAAATGTTCTAAATTGAACTGTATATAGTAAGTTAATCTTGTTAGCATCAAATTGCTAATTTAAATAGTTATAGATTGAAGTGTGAATAGTACATTTAACTCCTTTAGTGTCCAATGTATATCCCCAGTATGGTTAGAATGAAGTAGGAATAGTAAATGTTACCTCTTTAGTGCCCAACACTTTCCCCCAATATGGTTAGATTGCATAGGGAACAGTAAATTTACTATTAGTGTTCAACATTTTCCCCAAATATGGTTAGACTGGATCGAGAATAATAGATGTCACCCCTTTAGTGTCCAACACCTTCTCCCAATATGGTTAGATTGCCTTGGGAATAGTAAATGTCATCCTTTTAGTATCCAACACCTTCACCCAATATGGTTAGACTGGAGTGGGAATTGAAAATGTCACCCCTTTAGTGACCACCACCTTCCCACAGTATGGGTAGGTTGGAGTGTGAATAGTAATTGTCATCACTTTGTTGTCCAACACCTTCTCCGAACATGGTTAGATTGGGGTGGGAATAGTAAATGTTACCCCTTTTGTATTCAACACCTTCCCCCAATATGGTTAGATTGAAGTGGGAATAGGAAATGTCACCCTTTTAGTGCCCAACACCTTCCCCCAATATGGTTAGATTGGAGAAGGAATAGTAAATGTCACCACTTTAGTGTCCAACACCTTACTCCAATATTGTTAGATTGGAATGGGATTAGTAAATGTCAAGCCTTTAGTGTCTTCCCACAGTATGGTTACATTGGTGTGAGAATAGTAAATGTCACCTCTTTAGTGTGCACCACCTTCCTCAAATTAATTCAGATTGGAGTGTGGCCCCTTTAGTATTCAACAATTTGCTACAGTATGATTAGATTGGAGTGGGAATAGTAAATGTTACCCCGTTAGGGCCTGATTACGAGTATGGCAGTGCGGGAGCAGGCCGCCTTGCTGGCAACCTGCTCTTGCACCTCCAAACCTGTGTGTGCACCCCACGCCACATTATGAGTTTCCGTGTGTCTGGTGGGCTTTTTTTGATGGTGCCTCTGAAAATGGGCACCGCAATGAGAACGCCAAAAAAAGTTCCTGCATGGCATGGACTGTAAAGTCCTTGCTGTGTAGTAATTGGGGTGCATGCATGCCCTGTTGGGCCCCTTTTGTTTCGGACCCCCAGCCTTTTCATGGAGTAAAGACCTCCATGACACCCTGGCGGTCCTGAACCTCGTAATATGCCTGGTGGTGTATTTGTATGTAGTATACATATTTTGTGTTATTTTATTAGCATTGTTGGTATTTTTAAAATATAATTAAAAAATAGTTGTATGTTTGTACACATTAATATCATTAATTACTTCTTTTACAGAGAAAAGACATGTAACACATTTTTACTCATTTATTTGTTTTCAAAGTTTATTTATTGTATAATTTTACATTTTTAAATCTATATATTTCAGCTTAAAAATAAACACTAAAAACAAGTTATGTAAATATTTTTACATGACCTTTTATTAATTGAAAAATATCTATATATATATTTAATTACTATTGTATGTTGTATATTTTCCACTTCAACACTTTCAACAGTTTTTTAACATTTCTTAAATAGTTTTATATGCATATTTCAACATCATTTTAACATGTCTTTTCTCTATATATTAAATAATTGTACATATTTCATACTATGATTTAATTTTGCAATTTCTCAAAACTTTTACAAATGTTTTGCATGTTTAATAATTGTTTTACAGTTTTGTTTTTACATTTAATCAACATTTTTACACATTTTCCCATTCATTTCAATGGGGAGATTTTTTTACTCTCATTTGGTGGCATTTAGTTTCCTGTTACCTTCTCTTTGTAATATATTTGTGTTATTTTTGGTCTATTTTCCCCGAACCAGGTTGTGGTAAGGCGCTGCTGTTAGCCAGAACAGGTAAGTAATTTTTAAGGATTTTTATGGCTTTTGAGGTGAGGGAGGTTCAAGGGGAGGTCTACAAGTTAGTCATAGTGTTGTTCGGAGCTTTTGGTATATTTAGATGTATTAATAGTAGTGCTTTTCACTAGTTTGTAGTTTGGGGTTTTCCTACTCTATTTTAGTAATGTATTGTTATGTTCTGTTAATTTGTGTAATGTTACTTATATTTTGAAGGTTAAGTGTGATGTATTTGTATCTTTGGGACTGCAATGTGTTTTGCGGGTGGGTTTTAATATTTCCTTTACTAGTATTTGTCTATGAATGTATCCGATGGGCAATGGTGAGCTTCCGTTCTTTTTTTTTTTTTTATAAAGGAAATCTATTTTGGTTTATAATAACACATTACATGTGTCCATGTCACATGCTACGCACAACTAAAGTTTGGATACACACTTTTGGGTCATCTGATGACTAACCCCAACCCTGGTCATGACCTACACTGGCTGAGCCAGCCCACTACCTTCATGTAGGCCAGAGCCATACTACATGGAATGTGATACGAGGTACAATGACACACAACATATCATTTTGACCTCATGAAAGTTAAACTACCTGTCCATGACTGTTCTGACACTTACATGCCAGGCCAATTGTATTGATGCATGTGGTCCATAGAGGCAAGTACTATAGTATACACAACATCCTAAGACTAAGGTCACAAGGTAAGGGTTGGTATGTATGACACTGAGAGCTACCTCTCTGGGGGCTGTATGGGCATGTGGACTAATTATTTGAGTATCCTTATAAGTCAACATAAGTTTGTGTTGTTTGTACAGCCATCACAAGACATCCCTTTTAGCATAAGAGGCACTGTAACAGGGATGACAATCAACATATCATTGTATGTGTTGTGTGATAGGGACTATTGTAACCAAGCAAATGATTCATATTTACAGATCTCTTCAAAAACAGCCCACTATCTATACTGTTCATGTCTCAGATGTGCAATAGGCCAGTACATTGGAAGCAACAATATTAGAGAAGTATCAACAGACCTGTGTGAGTAAAAGGACAGTCATTAGTGGCAAACACACATTGACACTGTGGGTCAATGGAAAGAAGCATCAGGTCAGGGGGTCACCTCAGTCATCATGCCTCATTGTATCCATTTAACAGCTATCAGAGCTGTTAGTGTGACAGATAACTCTTTCTGAGAACATCCATGGATCAGCAGATCTACAGGGACATTACTCTGTGAATCAGTTCTCCTGACACAGTATACGCTGGCCACAATAATTGTGTCAATCGATATTACTGACTCGATATTTTGTCTGAATATCATCAGGCCTTGCTCTCTACAGTTTCAGGCTACTTACCCCATATAAATTTCACATTTCCACCGATTAAATACTGAAAAGTAAAAAACTTTTCACCATTACATATATGAACATACGGTTGTTTGGCACTCTGAAGGTGTCTGTGAGGTATAGCTACCTACCAGACACTTATTTTACAAAATCTGATGTGGGCTGAGTCATCAGTGGGACGATACACTTGGCTAACATCATCATCAATACTCCTAACAGTATACAGACCTTCCTCATGGTATGAAGCCTATACATAACAATGCATATATACCATGATGTGATTTGAAAACTAATTGTAGCTACTATGAACTTGAGCCCTTCATAGAGATGTGCATGTAACACAAGTAGAAATCACCCTCATTACACATTCTAATGGTGGCCTTCTCTCCAGAAAGTCCAGGGCCCCATAATCCATTACATGTGTGCCCTATGTAGGGGCCACACAATGTATGCAAGCAACATAATGCTCACACACTGACACTCATAGGCACATTGTAGCCTATGGGAATAGAAAGGAAGCAGTGAAATGGAGTTAAATATGTATCTGTGAAACTTAGCTGCTCCTCTGGTGAGCCCAAGAGCTGAGAATACATGGGAAGTATCTAATGATCTACAAGGGTGTCCAGCTCCTTTGGAGTGAAGGGATGGACCTTGACTCTTGTAGTCCATGCCATGATTGCTCGCAGAGGTGGCAAACAGCAACAGAAATGGAGGAGGTGTTGATAGCAGCAGTGTGAGGAGGCAAGTGAGGTTTTTTTTCAACCACCAAGTACATGTATGCCATGTACGTGGTCATCAATGTCGGCGCACATAGACATTGGCCTGTGACTACCACTTTCCCCAACGTTAGCCTATGGCTGTGACCGATGTGCATGCGACTACCCACCACGCGGTGGACTACCGCTGGCGGCATACTATTAGCGAGGTCAGGTATCCGCAATGTTAGCGGTTGGGAAAACTGTGCATAGACGAAATATGCACAGCACACTGTACACCGCAGTTGGTGGTAATACATGTTATGCGACTCTCACTATAGTGGACATCTAAATCATTTTGATTGATGATGTCCACAGTTCTGTTACAAACCTGTAAAGGCCAGCTTGGGATTGACAGATGGATGTTCAAGATCTAACAGTGATGATGTAAAAAGTGTACTGAAGCTTTGATGTTCAGACACGTGACTTTAGCCTTACTCTTCACATATGTTTTTCTGCACATTGTGACCAAGATACATTTTTGTGTTACTCCTTGCATAGGTACCTGGGAGAGGGAGGAGAAGCCCCCCCCCCCCAGTCTACTGCCCAATTCCAGACCCACACACCAGGGAAGAATGACATATTATCATGAAGTTCCATTTAAATAGACAAACAATCCTGGATCTATGTAATCATCCGGAGATTGACCTCCTACCTCACCTCAATAATCCTACCTCAAGACTACCACTAGTTAAACTCAGTTAAACTCATGTCAGTTTTGCATTATTTGGCCACAGGCCCACTGCAGTACATCGTTCAAAGGTGGCGATGCCTTTCAAAGAGGCACAGCAAACACAAGGACATAATGGACGGAGCGCTGAAACTTTTCAGACACTCACCCCAAGTCACAGATCTGGGTTGAATCCATCATCATTCTTTAGCTCAATTCGCCACTTCAGTTCAAACCCAGCTATATGCAAATCAGTCTTGACACTGTGCCTCATGGGAACAGTCAATCCCGAAATGCCAAGCCAGGTCTTCCCTGAACCGGAAATAAGCATCCTGGGACCGGTTTCTGGGTAACACCCTTCATCAGCCAGGCTAGCTTGAATCCAGTGGTAAAGTGAGCAAGGGACCCACGTCTGGGCATACCCTGCCAACTTAGGGGGAACAAGGCAAATACAAGGAGATAATGGACGGAGCGCTGAAACTTTTCAGACACTCACCCCCAGTCACAGATCTGGGTTGAATCCATCATCATTCTTTAGCTCACTTCGCCACCTCAGTTCAGACCCAGCTATATGCAAATCAGTCTTGACCCTGTGCCTCATGGGAACAATCCATCCCGAACTGCCAAGCCAGGTCTTCCCTGAACTGGAAACAAGCATCCTGGGACCGGTTTCTGGGTAACACTCTTCATCAGCCAGGCTAGCTTGAATCCAGTGGCAAAGTGAGCAAGGGACCCACGTCTGGGCATACCCTGCCAACTTAGGGCAAACAAAGCAAACACAAGGAGATAATGGACGGAGCGCTGAAACTTTTCAGACACTCACCCCCAGTCACAGATCTGGGTTGATTCCATCATCATTCTTTAGCTCACTTCACCACCTCAGTTCAGACCCAGCTATATGCAAATCAGTCTTGACCCAGTGCCTCATGGGAACAGTCCATCCCGAACTGCCAAGCCAGGTCTTCCCTGAACCAGAAACAAGCATCCTGGGACCGGTTTCTGGGTAACACTCTTCATCAGCCAGGCTAGCTTGAATCCAGTGGCAAAGTGAGCAAGGGACCCACGTTTGGGCATACCCTGCCAACTTAGGGCGAACAAAGCAAACACAAGGAGATAATGGAAGGAGCGCTGAAACTTTTGAAACACTCACCCCTAGTCACAGATCTGGGTTTAATCCATCTTCATTCTGATCTCTTGACTGAGGGAGAATGTTTGAATCATCCAGCATTCCGTCCATCATTTGTTGCAGTTACACTTTTCACCCTTAGTGGGACGGGTATGCCCAGACATGCGTCCCTTGCTCACTGTCCCACTGGATTCAAGCTAGCCTGGCTGATGAAGGGTGACATACGCCGAAACCGGTCCCAGGATGCTTGTTTCCGGTCCAGGGAGGACCTGGCTTGGCTGTTTGGTCTGGATTGTTCCCATGAGGCACAGGGTCAAGACTGATTTGCATATGGCTGGGTCCAAACTGGGGTGGCGTAGTGGTCAAAAGAACGATGGATTTAACCCAGATCTCTTGACTGGGGGAGAATGTTTGAATCATTCAGCATTCCGTCCATCATTTGTTGCAGTTACACTTTTCAAAGAGGCACAGCATTGGGAGTGCCACACGGGGTTCTCGCAATGCATGGACTCGAAAGTCCATGCCATGCAGGAACCTGGGTGCATGCACACAGGGGCACATGTTGTGCCCCTGCATGCATCCCAGGCTGACGGGGCACAGAGGACCCTGTAGGGCCCCTTTGTTTCAGAACTGCCAGTCTTTTCATGGAGGAAAGACCTCCTTGAAACCGCTGGCTGTCCTGAAACTTGTAATATGCAGGGAAGTGCTGCAGCAGCACCACCTGCATATTACATAGCCCCTGACCCCCGTGAAACTGCCAGGGAACAGCAATTCCCTGACGGATCAGGCGGTCCAATTATGGTCCGACCGCCCTAGTAGTAATGGGGCGGTCGGTGTGCCGGTGCATCAGTGGTTGGACCACCACTGCTGCGCCATCACAGGTCTGGCGGTCTTCAGTGCACCAGACTCGTAATTTGGCCCTAAATAGGCAAACAATTATTGATTTATGTCATCAGTGGTAGCCAGGTCTTTTGCCTAACAATAGAAATCCCACATCAATAACACCAATACTGAAAATAATGGCAGTACTCCATTTTGTGGCCCCTGGATCATTCCAATACACTGTTGCAGTATCCGGTGAAATGTCACAACCAACCTTCAGTGGTGTGCTACAAGAAGTTCTTTCTTCAGTGATGAGACACGGCAACAGTTTCATGCAGTTTCCAGGAAATGAGGATTTTGCCAATGTGAAGGGAGATTTTTATGCTTTGGTTTGCACACATACTGCCTTAGTGCCACCACACAACAGAGAACAAGTCTACCACAATCAAAAAAACTTCCATTCAATCAATGTGCAAGTAGTGTGTTTACTAGATTTTTACATCACAAGCATGTGTGTGCATTTTCCAGAACCAACACATGATTCCTTTTGCACTACGGAACAGCATAATAACCCTGCAAATGTTGCAACTTGGACCTGAGAGGGCCTGCCTTGTTGGTAAGTGCAATCTGTCAATATATTTTTTAGTTAATTTCAAGTTTAATGATCAAAAATAGTATTACATTCTTGGCTCATTTTTTTCATATAGGAGACTCAGCTTATCCTAATCAACCATGGTTGTTAGCACTGATGAGGAATCCAGTAACACCAGGGGAAGTCAGCTTTAATGAGGCCCATGGAAGTACACGATTTTGATTTTGATGAAGCCCTCCTCTCTTCACCTGATAAGGTGTGCAAAATCACCATGGCTTGCTGCATGTTGCATAGCATAGCCCTATGACGAAACATCTCGTACAGTGCAGAAGCAGGAAACCATGATGGGCCAGCGGTGAGGATGTTGAAATGCCAAACGAGGATGATAGTGGCGAAGAGGAAGGAATAGACTTACGTCAAGATATTATTGACAACTTCTTCACATGACGAGTGTAAGTATGCATTTACATATTATTCCATTAAATTTTAGACCAACTTTTAATCTAGTGAGTATAAAAGTCTGTGCTAGACATTTTTTAGGAAGGGCAAGTTAAGGGAAATCCAGGGCAAAGATGTTTGTTGATCAAAGTTTTGACAAATTGACTACTGTGTTTATTTACGTTGGGCCCGATTCACAGAACTAACTTAAGACAAAATCCTAAACTTACTACCATTTTGGTATTCACAGAAGGCACTTACTCATTTTGGTATTCACAGAAGGCACTTACTCATTTTGGTATTCACAAAGGCACTTACTCATTGATGAGTAAGTGCCTTCTGTGAATACCAAAATGAGTAACTTACTCATTTTGAGTAACTTACTCATTTTGGTATTCACAGAAGGCACTTACTCATTGATGAGTAAGTTCATTCTGTGAATACCAAAATGAGTAAGTGCCTTCTGTGAATACCAAAATGAATAAGTGCCTTCTGAGAATACCAAAATGAGTAAGTGCCTTCTGTGAATACCAGAATGGTAGTAAGTTTAGGATTTTGTCTTAAGTTAGTTCTGTGAATCGGGCTCATTGTTTGTATTTAATTGTTCTAAGAAAATGTGTCCTCAAAATTAATCATTTGTAATGTGTCTCTTCTGTAATGTAAGTAATCTGTTTTAGGTTCCTTCACTATGTCATCTTCATTTGGACATTTCAAAGTTGTGTCATTTGCAGTTATATGCTAAGTACAAAGAGTACATCGGTTGAGCCTGTAAGAGACACACTCGTCGTTTTTGTTATTTTTTGTCATTTTTAAATAATGTAATTTGTTTATGAATGAACACGTTTTTTAATGTTTACTTTTTAAAGGTTGATACAAAAAAATGTAACAAATTGAGAAAAGAAATACAGCATCAGTCTTTGCAATTTTTGATTTAATTCAACAAAACAAAATACAAGAAAAACCAGATGAAATGAAAAAAAAGAAAAGTCAATCATGGTGAATGAAACTATTATTAAAGAGCCAAATTATTTTTAAATCCAATGTACAAAATACAACTGGCATCAAAAAGGTAAATGTGTCCAGATAATAGTTCACAGAGTGAATGCTAGTCACACAGTGGAGAAAATTAGGTTGTGTGCCTCTTGCTGGTTTTGTTGTAAGTCTTGCCATCCTCTCCTAGTGGTCCAGATGAACGTCCCCTCCTGAGGGAGACTGGTAGAGCCACAGTTGCAGAGACTGAGGTGGGTGAAGGTGTTTCCTCTTGTGGCAGAGCCTCCCTTTCTGTGGCTTAGGCAAATGTAGTAGGAGCAGATGTTGTTGGACAACAGAAAGGGGAAGATGTTGCTGGTAAAGCCCTGCACTTATGGGAGAAACAAGGGAAACAGCGTTTACAACTCTGTTGGTACAACGTGGTGCCGGTACAAAGCGGTGCCATTACAACGCGGTCAGTACAACGACTGCGTTGTTACCACGCATACCATTACAACGCAAGTCATTACAACGACTTGCTGTAGGGGGCTTTAGGTATTGGATTTTAAATCCAACACCTTCCCTACTGTTGCACAGATTGGAGTTGGAATAGTACATTATACTATTCCAAACTCCAGCGCCCCCTAAAGCAAGTCATTGTAATGACTTGCGCTGTAATGGTACGCGTGGTAACAACGCAGTCATTGTCCTGACCGCGTTGTAAAGGCATGCGTTATAAACGCATGTGAAGTAACGTCACATATTCAAGAAACAATCCGACAGCACCCCAGTCAGGGACCCCAAATTCAAGTTGAGATTTTCCATCTGAAAATTGTACTCCCTCTGCAACTGCTTCATCTCCCGGTGCTCTCTAAGGACCTGGCCCATCATGTCTTGAGACTGATTGAGGGATCCCAAGACTTGGTTGATGGTGGCCTGGGTGACAATGAATCCAGTGGCCTCAATTTGCTGGCCCTTAGATTCCTTCCCACAAACCCTGCCCCTACTACCTTGTGCCCTTGAACCAGTGTCCCCCATCCCACTGGGTCCTGGCTGAACTGAAGGGTGGTAGTGGTGTTGGATTTACAGCAGCCAGGGTTCTGATGAATATGATTGGAGTGATGTTCCTTTGGACACAGGAAGTGGAGATATCCAGAGGCTGAGGTGTGGTAACATCTGAGGTGAGAAGTACAGTTGTGGGCCAAGTGAGCCTCAACGGAGCTGTCTGCCCATACAGACCTGATGGACAGGCTTCCTCCTCATCATTCAGACTTTCAGGAGTGGCTTCCTCACTGAAGGCTTGTTCCTGGTCTGGAGTGGGGATATTATCAGACACAGTGGCAGATGGTTGTCCACATACTCTGGGTGTTGGACTTATAATAAATAAAAAATAAAACATTTTAACATCTGGATTTTACACAAAATGAGTTTGAACCAAAAAGTGAAGCAACCTAAAAGGAAAAAGGAAATTAATATTATTATTAAATCTTTCAGTGGTATTATAATAAATTACAAACACAGTTTATATTGCACACAAAGCTACTTCCAAAAAAGATGTAAAATGATATCCTGAAATGAAAAAAAAGAATTAGAAAGCATACATAAAATATACCACAACATAGTAGGAGAAATGTGAAATAAACTATTCCAAAGGCTAGCAGGGTCAAATTCAGAAAATTAAGCAACTTTTAGAAGGATAAATAGCATTAGTCATAATATAAACATTGAAAAGTACATGTATTAAAAATAAACTTATATTCAGCATGCAAAATAACATACAGTAAAAATGTTAAGTCAACAAACTTTGATTTGTGAAACAAATAACATCAATTCAATAAAAATAACAAGAAAATGACAATATACAAAATTAAACAAAAAAGCATTTCAGAATATAGCACGAAATAGAGATTGATTTATACATAACACTTTAACATATGTGAAAATATGAAGGAAAAGAGAGAATAACCAAAATAACATTGCGATAATATTTTTCCGAAACAAAAAAAGACATCATAGTAGTTGTAGTCATTTCAATTAAACATTAACAACACTTGCAAAGTTGTAAGTTAAATATACCTAGTACAAATATGTAGAATAACTAAACAGACACTTACAATATAAAACACATATTTGAAATATGTTATTAGGTGAAAAAACCTACAAGCACCATAACATCATGTGAAATTTCACAGAGATTGAAACCTTTAATCTTAAATACAACAAAATACATCCAAACAAATAATGCAAAATAAAACATGGGAAAAAGCACACATATTGACAAAACATATTAACAATTAGTAAAATGAGAGAAACAACACTTATGTAACAAATTTCCAAAACTAAACAAAAATGAAATTATATATAGATTTATATGTTTAAAATTGTGCAAAACACATTAGCAACAGCTAAATTAAAAGCAAAAATGACATTTAGGTTTAGTGACACATTCAAGAGTATAAAATACCAGTCTCCACTCCACCAGGAATTCCTGTCAAGCCTTTCAAGCCCTCAGGATGTAGGATCTGCAAGACTTTCTCCTCCCAGGGATATCATTGTTAGAGGGAGGCTGACATAACCATCACCAGTCCTCTGGGTCTCCAGGTGATGCTTGGAAACCAGGGAATACACTTTCCTCTGCAGGTCGTTCCACTTCTTCCTAATTTCCTCCAGTGTGTGCAGGTTGCTTGCTACAACATTCCCTCTGTCAAATATTCTGGCCCACATTTACATTTTCTGAGCTATAGTTGTTTTTTGTACTTGGGCCCAAAACACTTCAGTAAAATGGGGATTTCTCCTCCCTGCTATTATCAAACAATAAGCTTAAATTTAATAACCCACATGAAAAAAACAGAACAAAAGAAAAAAATGAACAAGAAACAAAGAAAGCAAACAAGACCTGAGTTTACTGAAAAAGTTCTCATGAACAATGGTCAATGGCAGTGGAATGGCAAAGGATCATGGTCTGAAATGGAGTGTGTTTTATAGAATGGTGTGTGTGTGAAAACAGCTAAAACATATTAGGTGTGTGATGCTAGCAGCCATCCAAAAGCCACAGAAGTAGTACAATGTTGAACACATCCCACAATGAAATCCCTCCATCAGGAATCTGCCACTAGATCAATGCCAGCACAACTGAGAAATAAAATAGGCTCAGCATAATCCCGCCACCCTGACCACGATGGAGTAATGTTAGACAGCAGAAGAGTCCGCCGCGTCAATGGATGTGAGCCGCTTACATGTTGGAAAACACTCTGTGAACGCAGACGGAGGATAAGCCAGCCACATCTAAATAGGGCAGCGGGAGTCCGTCAGCTTCATGGAGTACTTGTAAACGCCGCCTGTTGAACTTGGCCCTTTTTGCAGGGTCATCCCTGAACTTTTTGCCTTCCTCCTAGCCTTTTTTCTGACATGGTGTTGGTGGTTCTAGGACTCTGGGCACTTTAGCACTGCTGTCCAGTGTAAAGTGCGTGTGCTCTCTGTGGTAAACATGGTAAGATTGGTCTACACCTGTTTAGCATATTTAATTTACCTGTCAGTCCCTGGTAAAGTGGTATCTCAGATACCAAGGGCCAGTAAATTAAATGCTACTGGTGGGCTTGCAGCGCTGATTGCGCCACCCACCAAAGTAGCCTTTCAAACCTGTCTCAGGCCTCTGCCATTGCACGGCCTGTGCGCGCAGTGTTACTGCCGCTGTGACGTGACACCAAAAGTGTGTGCCATGTCTGTGACCCTCCTTTTACTGCATGTCAGTCACCCCTAAGGTAGGCCCTAGCTAGCCCTATGGGCATGGTGCATTGTAGGTACATGTACCTTAAGTGTGTGACATGTCCTGGTAGTGACAAACAGCCATTTTAGTTTCTCACTGCTGTGAGGCTGCCCTCCCATAGGAATGCATTGGGGATTCCCTGATAAGTGTTTCAGTGGGCATTCCTGATATGAGAGGAGCAACGTGGTCAAGTTTGGTATGGTTGGAATAGTCATAATAAATGCTGCGCAATGGTGTGCGCAGATTTATTATCACTATTTTAGAAATGCCACTTTTAGAAGCTGGCATTTCTGTGTGCTATGTGTCTGCCTGCCTGATGTGGATTGCATGCCTGGCTTTGGAGTGACAGGGGCTGGTGAGGTGTGTGTGGCTCCAGGGAGGGCAGGGTGAGTCAGCGCTAGGTTGAATGGGAGATCTGCATTTGGAGTAGTGGGAGGAGTAGTCCCCTGACCCTGAATAGGTCTGTGCCTGCCTAGGTGAATGCTGGCTCCGCCCCCCTGTGGTGTGTCTGATGACAGAGCCCCAACCTGACAAAGGAGGGTGGGAGCCCTGTAAACAAAGTGCTCCACACCCCCCAGAACCAGTTGAGGCTGGATTCCCCCAAGCCCTGTGCCAGGGCAGACAAAGAAAATGTACTATAAATATTGGGGCTGTGACCCCATGTGTTGGTGCTTCCTTGTGACTTGGGGGGACTTGTTGCTGCTGCTGGGCCCCAGGAGGAACCGCCACGAGGGACTGCCTCACTGCTAGAGGGCCCTGTGAGCTGGTCTACCTGGGCCCAGCCCTGTGCCCCTGAGGACTTTGCCTGGGGTACTGATATACTGAAGGAACTGTTTCCCTGGCCCAGGGTCCTGTGTGCTGGCCTGCGTCCTTGCCTCCAATCTTCATGGGCCAAGAGTGGTGAAGCGCTTCCACAATGGGGGTTGGGAGTGCTGGGACTTTGCAGCGCTGAGCTGCACATCGCTTCCGAGGGAATCCCCGGCGTAGGGATTCCCCCGTGCTGCTGGTGGTGGAGCAGGAGCCCACCCCGCACTTCCACTGCTAAAGGAAAGCGGAAGCCCACCCCGCGTTTGTAAGGATTAAGGAGCAGGAGCCTACCCCACGTTTATGAGTATTTCAAGGCGGGAGCCTACCCCGCACTTTAGGAAGAGAGCACGCCAGGGGGGTGGACCGGGATCTGAGCCCGACGGAGACTTCGCTCCGTGTTCTCGATCCGCCAGGACATCAGGCAGCGGACGCCAGGCTGAGCCTGACCGTGGGTGGAGCCGGAGGTCAGGCGGGGCTCCTGTGTTGTCGAGGAGAGCCCCGCGTGCTGCTTCAGCCTTTTGTCTTCACCATGGAGCCATTGGTGCTGTCAAGACAGAGCCGCCCAGGTTCTGTGTGCCTCCCGGGAGACTCGCTCCGTGTGCGGAGGCTATCCAAGACCCAGGGCCCGAGTAGTGTGAGAACGGCCCAGTGGGGGCCCTTCGTGGGAGGCCAGAAACGAGACCACAGAGATCGCGTGTGGCCGCCAGAGGAGACCGGAGCCGATCTAGAGAGGTCCTCTGGGAGGGACCGGAGGAGTCCAGAAGGTGAGCCCGGTGAGTGGGGCTCCAATTTGCACAGTTGGCACAGAGAGAAGCGCACCGGGAGGAGCATAGTGAACAGAGCTCTCTTGTGCTCATTTCGCTTTAGGGGGCAATATTGCTTTTCAGAGTCCCAGAGTGGGACTCAGGAGGCACTGCGGTGCCAGGGTTATTTCTCACAGCTGCACCGCGAGAGCGCGGGCAGCTGCAACGGCTGGGCATTTATTTTTTAGCTCAGGTGGCACTGTTGGGGCTAGGCACTACGAGTGCCGATGGGGGTCATTTCTTAGGGTGAGTTGCACCCCAAGCCTCCAGCGCATTGTGCAGTATCTTCGCTGCATTGGCAGCCAGAGGACTAATTGAGAGGCCCTACATTTACGCCCTGACATTTTGGACAGAGGGCATTTGAGCCCCAGTGAAAGGCCAGTTGGCCTGGGGTCAGGTTTGGTACCTGTGTGTACCAGGAGGGCACAAGGCCCTAAAGGAAGGTGATGTATGCACCTAGGGAGTGTTACCAAGGTGCACTCCTAATTGTGTTTAAGGCCTAATTGTGATTTATGCATAATGTGTTCTATGCCTAATGCTAATGTGATGCAGACATAATGTGTTTATGTTGCAGGTGATAATGCTAAGTACAGTATTGTACCAGTAGTTACTGGTTGTATTTTACAATTGCTACTTGTGCTTTCTAAAGGTTCTGACAGTGGCCCGATTGGCCCTGTCATGTGTATATAATCCCCTGTGAATATTGCCAAGTGCCAGGTGGCACAGTGTATATGTGTGGTTATGATCTAATGTGTTTTGGATAATACAAAGGCTATTTTTATATAACCTTGTGTGGAGTTTCTTTTGTGGTGTGCCTAGTGTGTTGCTGCTGGGTGAGTGTGTTGCGCAAACGCTTTACACATTACCTCTGGGATAAGCCTGACTGCTCGTGCCAAGCTACCAAGGGGGTGAGCAGGGGTTATATTCGGTGTGTAACTCCCTTGCCCTGACTAGAGTGGTGGTTTCTGCCTGGCTGAGGCGCTGGCCCTAGCCAACCAGAAATCCCATTTCTAACACCGCCACAGAGGGACGACAGGAGTCCCACCAAGATCTAAATCAGGCCTCTGTCTTGGGGTCCTGTGGGAGCTTTTGAGAAAATCCTGGGCCCAGGAGAAGAACCGGGCGCCAAGGCAGGAGACTGGTCCTGTGTGAGGAGAAAGCAATACAAATCAGGCTCCCTAAAAAGTGCAAAACTTAGAGGCCTGGAGAAACTATTCCTGGTGGCTGTAATGCACCACCAGGACCAACATGCAACCTTCCCCATGCAGTGAATCTTTACAAATATTAATTAATGTAATTGTAAGATGGTGTCATCCATAGTGACTTTAATGGTATTGCATTTGTTTATTGTGATACATTTCTGCTTTTATTAATGTGATGACACTATGACAAAGCCAATAGGTCTGCTTTTTGATAACTACATCGCACTGTGTTCTGTTTAGTATATGTGGGAGTAATGTGGTTAAAGGGTTCCGGGCTCACTAGGGTTGTGAACCATTAGGATGGTGGCAGCACAGGTATTTCCACCTGCCGTTGTGGATATATTTGTAAATCAATGTGTAGTATTGAGTTGTGTGTCCATAATAAAGAACTTTTATTCTTGCAAGTAAAAGCACTGACAGGACCCATTATATTTTAACCAAATAGTGTAATTTTATCCACTGTGTTAACCTATTGGTAGAGGTAAGGACAAAAGTAAAACAAGCATTAGAAATCAAAAATAAAATGTTAAAAGTAAAACAAGAATTACTAAAAATATAAATGGCATTAAAACTGAAATAGACAACCTGTGCCATCAATATATTCCCAGGTCTGAAAAGAAGGGACATTAACAAAACAATAATAAAATAAATATTGTAAGGATTCCTCAATAAACAAGATTTCACCTAGTACATTACGACGCTCAGACAGTTATGTGGTGACGAAGAGACATGAATGGAACTCAATCTAATTAAATAAAACCATAGTCGTAATTAAGTCAGAGCTTAGCCATAACTTACGAAAGCAGACATTATACTTGATTCAAATTTTTTTAAGGGTGTAAAAATGAATGTGTGCTAGTGGGATCAGTGGGCCTGATTCACAAAAGTAAACTTAGACCAAAAGTCTGAGTTTAGACCTAAAGTCAAACTTTACTACCACTAAAGTTAGACTTTTGGTCTAAGTTTAGACCAACAGTCTAACTTAGACCAGAAGTCTAACTTTACTACTACTAAAGTTAGACTTTTGGTCTAAGTTAGACTTTTGGTCTAAACTTAGACCAAAAGTCTAACTTTAGTAGTAGTAAAGTTAGACTTTAGCTCTAAGTTAGGCTTTTGGTCTAAACTTAGACCAAAAGTCTAACTTTACTACTACTAAAGTTAGACTTTTGGTCTAAGTTAGACTTTTGGTCTAAACTTAGACTCAAAAGTCTAACTTTAGTAGTAATAAAGTTAGACTTTAGCTCTAAGTTAGGCTTTTGGTCTAAACTTAGACCTAAAGTCTAACTTTACTACTAGTAAAGTTAGACTTTTGGTCTAAGTTAGACTTTTGGTCTAAACTTAGACCTAAAGTCTAACTTTACTACTAGTAAAGTTAGACTTTTGGTCTAAGTCAGACTTTTGGTCTAAACTTAGACCAAAAGTCTAACTTTCGTAGTAGTAAAGTTAGACTTCAGGTCTAAACTTAGACTTCAGGTCTAAACTTAGAGTTTTGGTCTAAGTTTACTTTTGTGAATCAGGCCCCTAGTGTGCATAGTGTAGACATGTATAGGTACACTATGTCATGGTAGAGTAGTAGTGAGGTCAGACCACTGGGTGTGCCAAGGGAAGTGTCAGAGGAGTGGCTAGATCAGAAGGATACACTTGAGGTGAACAGCCACATCCTCGTAAGAAATAGTTGTTATGTAGTTCACATATGTATCTGCACTTCCTAGTTGGACCTGAAAGGTCCACACGTAGAATGTAAAGAAAGCGTGTGGAAGGACAACATGTCCCATTGCTACAGGGGGAATGAAGAATTTGCAGGTGTATGCTTACATGTGTCTGTGTACACGTGTGTGTGTGTGTGCGCAGCCAGTGTTTATATTCACTCAAATGTTTATAATGAAGGATACAATATTCTTTTGTAATACATTATGATCTTTACGTGTTTCCTAACTCTGTGCACGTGTATTGAAGGCTTTGCTTTAAGTAAGAACAGACAACATTTGGAAAATAGACTCAAGCTTAAGATACAGTTGTTTAAAATTCTCTTACACTACAAAATTTGCAAGGTCGAAAGCTTTTGTGAATCAATAAACCATCACCTACTAAGAATACATGTAGGGGGTCAGAATTATATGTCATAATTTGAACGTGAATTTGTTAATCGACCCTCACTGTTTTGCATAAAGCATGTGTAACCATTTAATTGAAGCCTCATACTTCTACACTGAAGTTCCTTAAAAACATGAACCTTGAAAACAAAATATCACATTGAAGAGTGTTTTATTGTATTTCTCAGAAACGATGCGATGCTGCCTCTCTCTGTATATGTGAAGACTGTAGTGCGGCCATGTCGACTGTACGCCAGCTGTGCAAGCTATCACCGGCAACATTAGAAGCCTGATGGATGGATACATTTTTCAAAGAACTCACTCAGACAGGTGCACGTCTTATTGATGGATGTTAGCGTGCTTGCGCGACAACCGGAGAACTCAGGCGGGAGCAGCTGAGAGATACCGAGGTGCGCTTGTTGATGTGTGGGGCTGGTCCGCGGAGAGGGGGGAAGATCGCGAGGGAAAGGGCAGATTGGTTAAACGGGGCAATAACGAGAAAGGCGGAGAGAAAAACTGACTCATGATTTATTTCAAGAATCAGGCATGTATTAATCTAAAACGCTCATAACAGTAACCACGGGAAGCTCGTTAAAAATGTGAAATGTGTGCATATCAAAAGAATATCCTGTCATATGTAGCGAAAAAATAAACGTAGACCTAGGATACGGATTCAGATGGATAGAATGTCGGGTTATAGGCAGCATTTATTGGCTAATATACTATTGCTAGTAAACCCTGCGCGAAATACGTGAACTTAAAAAGAGTACATTAAGCAGTTAATATAAAAGAGGCGATGTGATAATATTGTTGTCTTTTGTGACATGTAAAGTTTAATGGAGTTCAATTTTCCAAACTTGTGGTGGAAAAAAGAGCCTGTACAATGTATTGTTTCCGAATAATCCATGGTTAGCCAGGGAGTTGGATACACCACACATTACTAATATAACATCGTCGTAAATCAGCTTAGCTTAAGGTGCATTCGCCCGAACCAAGCTGGTTTGTGAAGAGCACGTTCACTTCCAAGGGGGTCTTATGGCGTTATTGACAGACAATACATTAGTATTGTTAGCTGACCCAGTAGTACTCATTTTATCAACCATGGAAAGATGAAAGGCGGAGCTGACCCCACGGGCTTCAAACAGTACAGATCCTTACAGTGGATACATTAGCACACTGAGCCACAACAATTGTGGAAGCAACTAGATTAAAAAAAAATCGTTTATTGTGAGAGTCATAAAGTTTTGACATAAAAAATGTGTGTGTTTGAGAAGTTATTGGGTACATCAAAATATATATGGAAATCCTGAGTGAGAAATAAACCAGGTGGTATTTTATGTTGCAGAAAAATTATACAAAAACATTGAGTAGGACCACGATTTTTCAATCATGGATGTTGGGAGCTGGAGGCATATTTCATTTCAAGTAGTCTCTTACAGGTAGTTTTTCTATTTTAAATTCGAACGTTAACTGCTGAAACAGTTCTGCTAACAGATTCCTTTTATGTAAAGAACTTTGGGGCATATTAGCAAGGCGATTATCGCCACTTTAGCGGGACTTTTTCCCGCTAAAGCGGCGATAATATTATCGCCTTATCAACAAGCTCTCGCTAACTGCTGTTAGCGACAGCTTGTAGGCGATAGCGACCGGGTTGGGTGCCGCTTTGCATGCCAGCGATATTTATCGCTAATGGCATGCAAAGTAGGCATTCCCCACCTAACAGCGACTGGAAACAGTCGCTGAGGTCGCTAACGCCTATCAGCGAGGCAGGGCGGTGATTAGTGAACCAGCGCTAAACACGTTTAGCGCTGGTTTGCTAACACCTGGTCCCACCCTGACTTAGCCATGTAATCCAATGAGAGGTGGATTACATGGCTAAGTCCCCCTCGCACTATCAGCAAGCAGAACTGGGGAACAGTGTGAATATCGCCTGTTTTCAGGCGATATTCACACTGTTCTCCAAGGTTTCTATCGCTTTGGAGATTAGCATTGCTGATTGCACGCTAACTCCGCGATAGAAACCGACGATGCCTGGCGATAATTATCCAAGCGCTAATTGCGCTTTGCGATAATTATCGCCAGGCATTGCTAATATGCCCCTTTGTGACTAAAACACTGAGGGGCATATTACCAAGGAAGTGGCGGGGAGAGGCGTTAGCCGTCTTGGCTTAACGCCTCTCTCCGCCACTTCGGAAACGCCAGGCTGCACCATATGTGTGCTGCTTCGTGCAGCACATATGGAAGTTACAAAATGGCATTTTGAAAAACGGTTTGTTCATGTACAGGAAGGGACACCTTCCTGGACATGAACAAACCATGGCATTTTGCTTTTTCCATGTGTGCTGCACAAGGCAGCACACATGGAAAAAGCAAAAACAAGGAGAAATAAAGCATTTCTCCTCGTTTCGCCACCTTAAGACCAGGATTTTTCTGGTCTTAAGGTCGGCGCTGCCACCTATTATCGCCAAACTTGATAATAGGTGGCAGCGTCAACTTCAATGGGTGTTGCGGTGGAACGCCAACCGCAACACCCACTGCACGCCCCCTTTCACGCTAGGTTTAGCGTGAAAGGGGCCCTATTATCAAGGCAGCGTTAAGCCACTTAACGTGGCTTTGAGCCACGTTAAGTGGCTTAACGCTGCCTTGATAATAGAGCGCTGACTCTATCGCACACCACAACGTCACAAAAAGTGACGTTGTGGTGGCGATAGGGGCTTGATAATATGCCCCTGAATTATTATGTTCCCTCGAGACATATAGCTTTCTCGGTGCTTGGGGCAGTTAGGTCATAAACTTGTAGTTTGTTCAGCCCAATCAGTATCTATACTAGAAGATGCAATTTGGATTCGTTGTGGCAGAGGGGTATTCATAAAAACAACTAAAGATACAGGGGTCGGTGAGCACTTACACAGCTTATCGGTGGAAAATCTGCTACACTTGATTTTTTTTTCCATTTATGGCTTTATTCTGACAATTCCACCCTATTTGACATGTGTTACTTTGGGGCTTCACTGTGGGCTGGCCAAACTATCCTTTGAGGGAGCTTTAAGTACACCCTGTCTCCCAAAAAATATACTAGAAATCCTTGTTCTTGGAGTCACATGCAGAATGTCCATAAGGCTATGGTTAAGCCTGTGCACTTTCCTGATTTGGTAGCAGCTTGAAAATTTCTCAGAAGCAATTATTCAGGTTTTACAATTTATTCCCAACCCAATAGGCAATTTTCACATACAGATATGCTCTTGGTATTTTGTGTTATTACGTCTGATACTATTATGGGTATTTTACCTAAATCTCTTCTGATCATAATCCACTAAGTATCACTGTACAAGCTTCCAGTGTTCAAAACGCAGTACATCAGTGGGCATTTGAAAGGGAATTATTGAAAAAGCAGTACTTTTTACAGTACATATTACAAAATATAACTGAATTTTTAGACATCACAAATGAATCTGTATCCATAATAATAGTGTGGAGCACGTTAAAGGCTTTTATAAGACACATGACCATAAAGTTTAAAGACAAAAGCTGGGGAGAGGATGTAGCCTTACGGCTAGAGCGGTCGACCTCGAAGCTGGGGAACCGGGTTAGAGTCTCGGCAACGACGCTCAACATCCTGTGATTCTGGGCAAATCACTTAGGGGCCGATTCCGATTCGGGCCGGAAATCTCTCCGACCGAGCCGGACCGGAGAGATTTCCGACCGAATCGGACCCTAGCAGTCCGACCGCACGAGTACGATGCGCACGCATGCTATCGGACTCGATTCGGTTGGACTCCCCTTGAAGTCAATGGGAGCCGGTCGTACGACGCGTACACGGGCTCCCATTGACTCAATGGGCACGACGCGAACAAGGGCACCCCCTACAGCGTGTTTGCGTCAATGCGGGTCGCACCGTACATGCACGTGTAGGGGGACCCATGGGTCCCCCCTGTGTGCGACTCGCATGCCTACGCTTCCAGGGGGGTCCGACACGGACCCCCAAAGTGCGGCTCCGACAGCTCCTTGGAGCCGGGCTGCGCGAGTCGGTCGGAGCGGTCGAGGTGCGCATCATACTTACCCGGCCGGGAAAAGTCTCCATTGCGAGGTGCGCGTCATCACCGTGCGAGTCGGTCGGAGCGGTCGGGTCCTGCGAACGAGTCGGTCGGAGATTTCGCGAGCGCACGCATCGTACTCGCTCGCCCGGACGCACGTACGACTCGGTCGGGAAATAGGGCTCCGAATCGGATCCGGTTAAGCCGAATCCGATTCGGTGCCCTACCGGCCGAGATCGGAATCGGTCCCTTAATCTCCTTGTGCCTAACAAAAAAAATGTAATGTGTCCTTCTGCAACGAAACTGGTGCTCATGTAAAGCGCTCTGATATCCGATGTCTCGGGTCTAGTTCGCTCTATATAAAACCCTAAAAAAATAAAAACAAAAAAAACATACATTCTAGAGTTCAAATTATACATTTGGAGATAAGTCATGTTCAAGCTATATGCTTGTGGACCATTGAGGACCATGAGAATTATCTCTAGGCCTGGGTGGTGAACTCCACTCTGTTCGCGGAGTTTGTGGAGTGCGCAGCTCGCAGAGTTCTGAAAAACATGCAGAACAGAGTTTTTTCCTCACTCGTGCTCACCAATAGTAAGTTGGCGAGCAAGAAAAACCCAACGCTAGACTGCTTCCCAGCAAGATTTTTCAACGCGGGCGGTTGCTGATCGTCGCTACCGCTCTTGTTGAGAAACCTTCCATTCACGTTGAGGAAGCTGCCGTTCATGTAGAACTTCTACTCGAGTGGCAGAAAGAAGCAGCGCCCTCTTGCAATGTGCGTTATGCCGTTCGCTCTGATTTTATAGGCCGGACAAACATCCAGTGCAAAAAATCAGCGCGAATGGTGTGAGGTAACGCAATCCGCAGTACGCGGAACTCCACGTAGCTTGGCAGAGTTTTCTTTTAACTTAGCTCCGCGAGCCCCTCCCCGGCCTAATTATCTCCAACAGGTAGCTTTAAAAGTACGGTTGGTAAATTGTATATGGAAGAAAGCAGCAGCTGCATACTTCACCCAGAGACAAAAAGTTTATGAATATTGCTGATTGCTTGCCTATGAAAACCCAGGATTAAAGGGCCTCAAATAGGATTGTTTCAGTTCAGACAGCTTATTTCTGATACAATTGCAATACTGGAACAGTTTCCTTGTTTTTTATGAAAGAATACACACCTACTCCTCATGGTGCAGTGCTATTGAGATGTTGTCCTATTGTGAGGTAGCTTATGTCAGGCGCGCTTGACAATTCAATTACTTTAATAAGGTGTGAGATGCAGTGATAGTCTTTCATAGAGGTAAGGCAACAGAAGAAAACTCGATTTTGATTGAGTTTTATAAAACATTTGCATCTACTTTGGCACCGTCGCTTTGAAAAGTCATTAATGAGGTATCTGTTGGTTTAGTAGTACCAACTTCATGGGGTTGTATTAACATTGTCATGTTTCTTAAAATCGTGAAACTGGGGAGGACAAAGTATTTACTTCCCTTCTCTTTAATTAATGAAGAGGAAATGAATTACTCCAAGATTTTGGCCATGGCTCTCGGAAGAGTTGTTTTAAGTATTGTTTCACAGCAACGGCATTGTTTTGTGCTGGATGTAGAAACAGCTGACAGCACCAATTTAGCAATAACATTATTTGATGCTGCCAAAATCTTGCAAATAGAAATTGGTCTATTTCTTCTCAATGCGGAGATGGCATTTGACAGTGTATCCTGATGGTACCTCTGGGTAATAGTGCATCATATCATTGGCGGCCGGCACAGGTAAAAGTGCAGTGGGGTGGTGGGGCAGGGGCGGGTTGAGAGTGGGGGGAAGTTGACAGACGACAGAATAGGTATAATTAAATAAATTAATAATACCTATTCCATCGTCTGTTGACTTCCCCCCCGTCGCGCCCTGCCCCGCCCCGCTGCCCTTCCGTGATTACATGTGTCGGCCGCCGCTGCATCATATGGGTTTCAGACAGACATTTATTTAAAGGATACATATCCAATTTCTACTATTAACCTCAAGAGAAATACCCATGTTCTCTTCAATACCATCACGTCCGCCTCTCATAATTGTGATTCCTGCAATCCAGCTGTTTGTTTTCTGTATCACCAATAGTATACAATTCCTTGCCTTTTAACTCACAAAACAAATAACACAGTCTTACTACCAAAGATAATGAAAGGAAAGTGATGCCAAACAAAATATTTACAGAATTAACAATAAACAAAAACAGCAGCCCAAGGTCAATCAGAAATATAGGATAAAGGGAATACAATTATACCAAAGACACAAGAACTAGCGAAGTACACAATAACAGAAATAGATAAAGAATAAAAATCAGGAGCTGTAAATACCATAACAAAATGGAACATCTGATATAATAGTATCTCTTCTGATCGCAACAATGATGTAGTACAAGAAGACAAACACATCACAGATAGGACACTCCTATAAAACACAGAAAAGTATGAGAATATGTGATAACAATAATCTCATAAGAAGCACACTAATAATATCATAAAACTAATGGAGTATACCACCACAAATCCCATTTGATGTTCCCATTCCCTCTCCTTGACTCATCTTAATGTATTATTCTAATTTAACAGATTCATCATAGTGTATGCTTTTATCCTAATAAGTCACTTTAAAGAAGGTAAGAATGGTTTAGCCCATATCTTGCATTCAGTTTTTAAGTCTAGTCTCATGTTACAAAATTATTTTCTCTTATTGACATTGTCATAAGTGACAACCCTTGTACTGAGGCTTTGTGAAAGGACCTGCCTTAGCTGCTTCTGCTCCTTAGTTGCCTTGACTACTTTCATGAGATCAGTGAACTCTAGAAAAGTTATACTAATGCCACTAGGTTTGTTATAGTTACAGGAAAATGGTTCAGTACACCTAACTGGTGAACCCTTTGAGTACTTAGGTCAGTAACATCTTTTCAACCCTGCAGCTTAACTAAACTATTTCTAAGAAGGCCCCATGGTCAGCTCCTCAACTCCTCCTTACCTTTTGGTGAAACCTACATTTTGAGGCTTTTCCAAATTTGCTGAAGGACTGCCACTCTGCTGAACTGCTGCTCTGGAAGAACTGCTTTTCCGCTGTGCTGACCTGCCACCTGCCTGCTGCCCTCATTGCCTGGGTGAGAAGGACTGAACCTACAGCACTTGAACCGAGAGTTGCTCAAAGGGCTTGCCTCCTGTTGGAAGTCTCAGCGACATCAAAGACTTCAATCGACTCTACAACCAGCATCTGGACTCTGCCAACTGAGAGCCTTGCCCTGCCAAGTGGTGCCAATTCGTCCTTGGCCCTTGTGAGTGGGTTTAAAGTGCAAATGCAAAAACCAGCGCATCACCGTCGTTGCGAGGCTTGAAACCAGTGCATTTCCCTCAATGCCGATGCATCGCCGCTGCTGCCAGGATCGAGGACAGCGCATCGCCTGTTGTGCAGCTTGAAGATGACGCATCGCCTACATCAGAGGGGTTCAGCGATGACGCATCTCTGACTTGCGTGTCTTGCAACTGACACATCACCTCCATCCTAAGGATTTCATCGGGACAAGCTTGGTTCCTCTATCCGACCCAAGCTCCATCGCGATCAGCTTCAACTTTTGGATTTGACCTGGTCTAGCGTGACCAGATAACCTCGGTTGGCTCTTTATGCATTTAAGCACTACATTTCAAGACATTCTTTACAAATTCATAACTCTCGTTCTACCTATTGGATTTTTGTTATTTTGGTCTTGTTTTTTCACTAAATGAAGCTCTATTTTTCTATCCAGGTGTGATATCTTTTGTGTGGGGTTTTCACAGTTTTACTGTTTTAAGTGTTGCACAAATACTTTACACATTGCCTCCAAAGTTAAGCCTGACTGCTCTGTACCAAGCTACCAGAGGGTGAGCACAGGATAATTTTGGGTGTGCATCTGACTTACCCTGACTAGGATTGTAGTCCCTGCCTGGGCTGGGTGCATACCTCTGCCAACTAGAAACCTCAGTTTCTATCAATAATAATCATCAATTCACCCTGTGCAGAATGAATACAATTAGATATGGCACAGGTAGGAACTAAGTTCAACACCTTATCAAAGGCATGACTGTTTTGACAAGAATGTAAATTAAAATCCCCCAGTAGAGTTACAGGAGTATGTCCCTCTTTAGTGCTAATGCTATTTCCCCACAATTCCTTCATGCAATTAACATGGTTTGCAGTGTAGTATGAGCTGTTTGCATTATAAAGATAACAAAAGTGATTTGGGAAAAATCAGACTAACTACACGTAAATCGGGTGACCCATTATCTTTCTGTTCGATGTTATAGTTGAGACTTAAAGTAATTAAAACCAAGAAGCCCCCCTTTGATCTACAAAAAGATGAGCTAATTGCTGAAACCAAAAACTGCAATAGCCATAGCCATCTAAAAAGAAACTGTTGCTGACCTCCCAAGTTTCCTATAGGCATATTATATTATAATTTCTTTTAAAAAGTCAACCAGCTATGATCTCCTTTCTTGCTGCCAAAATCTTTTGGCATGAGAATAGGTCGACCTTACTGCTACCCACGCTCATAGTGGTGCCCGAATAGTAGACGTTGAAGGGAACAGTAATTCGTTGGTGTCTAAATTACTCAAGGCTTTAGAATTATTACTAGTTGGGATGTTAAAAACCACATTATTACTTTGTGGATCTGACGCATGGGATGTGCCAGATATTTTTGAGAGAAGATGTCAATAGAAGAAGCCCAATAGTATAGGTAAAATGACAGAAAAGTTACTCTTTTGGGTGTTAAGTACCCCTAACAAATGACCGGCAACATAAACATTTGTGAAATTTACCAGAACAGTCACCTTCCATAGTTGGTGCACAGACATAATATCGATGTTTTTGTTTCGAACTACAGAAATATCGAGTTGGAAATTGCGAAGGGACAGAATATCGACATCAAGAATATCAGTGACCAGAATATCGACCTAAAGGTAAGAAATATTGTTTTTGTTAATATAGAAGTCAGTAAAATCGTTTGCAAAAATATAGTTGTTAATAATATCGATGTTTATATTAGTGTTAGGTATTTTAGTATGTATTTTATATGTATGTGTTTTATATTTTTTGTTAAGTATTGTATTTTTTTTAAATATATGTATTACATTTTTAGAAGTTAGTAATTTGTTTTTTAAGTAAATTTTGCGTTTTAGTACTGTAGCGGGTTGTGGGTTTATAGGGGAATAGGGTGGGAAGGAATTTAATTATAGTAAATTAATTAATAATTTTTAGAAAATATTAATTATTTTTAATTAAATTTTGTGCTTTAGTTCTGTCGCGGGTTGTGGGTTTATAGGGGAATAGGGTGGGAAGTAATTTAATTATAATAAAGTAATTATTAATTTCTATTTTTTGGTTTTGATAATTAATTTATTGTTAAATAATTATTAATTGCTAATTAATTTGTATTAATTGATTAATTGATAATTATATTAATTGGGTTAATTTATTTTAGGAGCGGGTTGTGGGTTTATAGGGGAATAGGGTGGAAGTAATTTATTATAATAAAGTCATTTTTAATTTTTATTTATTGGTATTGATAATTAATTTCTTGTTAATTAATTATTAATTGGTAATTAATTTATATTAATTGATTAATTGATAATTATAATAATTGTGTTAATTTGTTTTAGGGGTGGGTTGTGGGTTTATAGGGGAATAGGGTGGGAGGTACATTAATTATAATCAAGTAATTAATAATAATTATTTATTGGTATTGATAATTAATTTATTGTTAATTAATTATTAATTGATAATTAATTTTTATTAATTGATTATTATATTAATTGTGTCAATTTATTTTAGGAGTGGGTTGTGGGTTAATAGGGGAATAGGGTAGGAAGTAATTTAATTATAATAAAGTTATTACTAATTTTTATTTATTAGTATTGATAATTAATTTATTGTTAATTAATTATTAATTGGTAAATAATGTGTATTAATTGATTAATTGATTATTATATTAATTGTGTTAATTTATTTTTAGGAGTGGGTCGTAGGTTAATAGGGGAATAGGGTGGGAAGTAATTTAAGTGTAATCAAGTAATTATTAATTTTTATTTATTGGTATTGATAATTATTATATTGTTAATTATTTATTAATTGTCTATTTAATTAAAAAAAATATTAAATTGATAATCATGTTAATTTTAACCCTCTGCTATTCAACACTTTCCCTACAGTTACAGTCTCTGGAGTGGGAATAGTAATTTTTACCTCTACGCTATCCAACACTTTCCCTACTGTTGCACTCTCTGGAGTTGGAATAGTAATTTTAACCCCTTCGCTATCCAACACTTTCCCTACTGTTGTAATCTCTGGAGTGTGAATAGTAATTTTTACCCCTACGCTATCCAACACTTTCCCTACTGTTGCACTCTCTGGAGTTGGAATAGTAATTTTTACCCCTACGCTATCCAACACTTTCCCTACTGTTGCACTCTCTGGAGTGGAATAGTAATTTTAACCCCTTCGCTATCCAACACTTTCCCTATTGTTGCAGTATCTGGAGTGGGAATAGTAATTTTTAGCCCTACGCTATCCAACACTTTCCCTACTGTTGCACTTATTGGAATGGGAATAGTAATTTTAACCCCTTCGCTATCCAACACTTTCCCTACTGTTGCACTCTCTGGAGTGGGAATAGTAATTTTAACCCCTTCGCTATCCAACACTTTCCCTACTGTTGCAGTATCTGGGGTGGAAATAGTAATTTTTAGCCCTACGCTATCCAACACTTTCCCTACTGTTGCAGTTATTGGAGTGGGGATAGCAATTTTTACCCCTACGCTATCTAACACTTTCCCTACTGTTGCACTCTCTGGAGCGGGAATAGTCATTTTAACCCTTACGCTATCCAACACTTTCCCTACTGTTGCACTCTCTGGAGTGGGAATAGTAATTTTTACCCCTACGCTATCCAACACTTTCCCTACTGTTGCACTTAATGGAGTGGGAATAGTAATTTTTACCCCTTACGCTATCTAACACTTTTCCTTCTGTTGCACTCTTTGGAGTGGAAATAGTATTTTTAACCCCTACGCTATCCAACAACTTTCCCTACTGTTGCACTCACTGGAGTGGGAATAGTAATTTTTACCTCTTTGCTATCCAACACTTTCTCTACTGTTGCACTCAGTGGAGTGGGAATAGTAATTTTTACCCCTAAGCTATCCAACACTTTCACTACTGTTGCAGTCTCTGGAGTGGGAATAGTAATTTTTACCCCTACGCCATCCAACACTTCCCTACTGTTGCACTCACTGGAGTGGGAATAGTAATTTTTACCTCTACGCTATCCCAAACTTTTCCTACTGTTGCATTCGCTGGACTGGGAATAGTAATTTTTACCCCTACGCTATCCAACACTTTCCCTACTGTTGCACTCTCTGGAGTGGGAATAGTAATTTTATCCCTTCCGCTATCCAATATTTTCTCTACTGTTTTAGTTAATGTAGTGTATAATTTATTTTAAAAAGATTAAAAATATTGTAATTTTTTAATTTATTTATATTTTTTATATTTTGATTTATATTATTTGTTTTTTTGTATATATGTATTTATACTTTTTTTTAATGTTTTTTAACAATTTATAAGTTATTAAAATAATTATTTATAAATATTATTAAGTAAGTATATATATTATATTTTATACGTATATATGTTTAATTTATTTTTACATTATATGTATTAGTTATAATTTTAAACATTTTAAAATAATTTTAACTATTTTTCTTTTAATTATATGTATTATTTACTTTATTTTACATTATTTTTTAAACATTTAAAAAAAACAATATTTTTAACAACGATATTTTTGACAACGATATTTTTAAATCGATATTTTTGTACTTACCATAATGTAGATAGGACTTCGATATTGTGGCCATCGATATTTCGGCTCCGATATTTTTGTCGTCGATAATTGTCTGGTCGATATTTTGTCAGTGATTCCCATAGTTTTATTGCCTACACATGAGACTCTTCTGACCATATTAATACTTCTATACAAGTAGGGCATATGACCCAATGTTCCTCCTAACCAATGAACAACTTTATTTTTCAACTTGGGGAAGAGTTCCACGGAACCGGATGCCAAGGGCAGGACAGTTGCTAAAATGATGACATATGGAGTTGCTGCAGGACATTAATCAAACATGTCTCTCTGCAAGACTATACCTTTTGCCCAATCCACAAGGTACTGCCCCTTGGTCTTTCCTTCATTATATAAATCATCCAAATTGGCATGGGACACGTTCTCAATCCATATATCTTCACCTAAATTAGACCATAGAGGCCCTTCCAAATCATCCCTGCTGCAGAACGTTTTAGAGTTTGCGACCCTGCCAGAATGTGTAGAACCAGCAGGTAAACAATGGACTAATGTTTCCTTCAATAGTGTTGCCAATTGCTCTTTGGAGGACATTATTATTTTTTTTCAAAACTCTTTTTATTAAGTCAGCTGATGTAGTATTTATACAGATTTCAAAGCAATGGATACATATAATCTTCCACATATTGCATATCAAGCAGGTGACTATTACATGAGAGTTATAAAACAAAAACATAAACCAATCAGGACCATAAACGACAGCCCCAAACCTTTTAACACACTGTGTCACAGATTGTAAAACAAAACTCCCGTTATGCCCTGCCCGTCCAAAGACAAGCTCCAGGACCATTGAAACAAAAATAACGACCCGTGCTACCCCACTATATGGTATCATTGTCCGCAGGGTGTGGAGGAGGAGGCTCCAAATCAAGACCCCTAAAATCCGCCCATTGTTTCCAAATTTTATAGTGCTTCTGAGGGCACCCTCTCGCCTTAAAAATAGGCTGCTCCAGGCCCATGCACCAATCGAGACCAGCCCTCCAAGCGCTCAACTTAGGTGGGGCCAGATCCTTCCATGCCCGAGCAATATCTCTTTTAGCTAGGATGAGACCCAAGAATAATAAATGTCTTTTGTAGATATTGCCCCCTATCTCATCCTTAATATGCAATAGAATTAGCCTAGGGGAATAAGGTACCGCCCATCCTAGTACTTCAGAGAGACAGCTGATAACCCCTCTCCAAAACCGGCCCAAGGCCTCACAGCTCCAGGTTGTATGCAGTAATGTATCCTCCTCTCTGTCGCATCTAAGGCACATGGGGGAATCTATCTTCCCTGTCCTACAGAGCCTATATCTAGTAAAATAAGTGCGGTGCAAGTATTTAAATTGGATGAGCCTGAGACGGGAGGCAATCGCCGCATACCTCGGGGATTCCAGGTCTTGTCGCCAATCATCGCTATCCAGGGGACCCAAATCTGTCTGCCATTTTTCCCGGAGGGGGTCTAGGGTCGTGGAGAGATTTGTTACCAGCGTTTGATATATTTTGTGATCACCCAAGTCCCCCATAAAAACTTTTGCCTCGATCGGGTTGAAATCGGGAAGGGAATCTAGTTGTGAGATATACGGAGTTAAGGCATGTCTTAATTGCAAGTATTTGTAGAACTGAGCATCGGCATATCATATTCAAGCCGTAGGTCCTGAAAAGATTTCATTGTAGTGCCACGCACCACACTACCGAGCATGGATATACCAATGGCGTCCCATCGTTTAAATCCAGCTAACGCAGTCACCTGTGGTATGAGGCCACTCTGCCAAAGTGGGGTCTCCCTCGTCAACCGCCGCAGCCATCCCACCCGGCGTAGGGAATGCATCCACACGCCGAACACAACCTGAGTAGCTGGTGGCAGCTTGCGCTGCTCTTTCCGCGCATAGAGCAGTCTGTGTGGCAGCATATCCCCCATCAGCCATTTCTCCACTCGATAGGCCGGGTCGTTACTAATACCATACCACCAATCATTCAAAACCAAGAGGTGAGATGCCACATGGTAAGATTGGAGATCAGGAGTCGCTATACCCCCACAAAAGGTTGACTGGAAGCACGTCCTGAGGGACACGCTAGCAGTGTGATCCTGCCACAAAAAGCGGCTCAACCGGGAATTTAGCTGTCGGAACCAGGAAGGTGCGATCTGGAAAGGGTGATTCTGTAATTGGTAAAGGAGACGAGGGAGGGACACCATTTTAAAGATAGCGGACCTGCCTAGTATAGATAAGGGCATCCGCGACCACACCTCCATCTCCGCCTATGTGCGTGTCCAAATAGGGGCAATATTTTTATTCCATGATATCGATGGTAGATCCGAGATATAGACATCAAGATATTTCAGACCGGTCGTAGCCACCGTCACCTCTGACATCCAGGTGCCCATACCGCGCCCCCACGCACGGGCCAAAGAACAGATTTCTTGGTGTTCATATATAGGCCGGTGTGTTGGCCGAAAATCTGCATAATGCGGAGAATCCGGGGACCCAACCGGCAGGGATTCATAAGAAAAAAACAGGACGTCGTCGGCGTAGAGAGCAATCCGATCCGAAAACCCCCCCGGCCACTCAAAGCCCATAACCTGTGCATCAATGCGAACCCAGGCGGCTAATGGTTCCATAGCTAAGGCAAACAAATAAGGGGAAAGGGGACAACCCTATCGAGTACCACGTCCTATAGGAAAAGGATCAGACACAGCACCCGCGATTCTGACCGAGGCCGAGAGGTCAGTGTAAAGAAGTTTAATATAGAAGATAAGGCGTGGACCGAAATTTAACCGTTGTAGTAACGCGAACAGATAAATCCATCCCAGCGAATCGAACGCTCGATCAATATCCGCTAAGAGCAGGGCCGCAGGACCCTTAAGGTGATCAATAGCCGCAACCGCGTTATGTACACGTCTGATGTTGTAGCGGGTAGCCCGCTGGGGCATGAAGCCGGCCTGCTCTAGATGAACCTGTTCAGGCATATAGGTAAGGATACATTTGGCCAGCACTTTGGCCAACAATTTTGCCTCGAAGTTTAACAAAGAGATGGGGCAATATGAGGAGTGCTGATCCGGGGGCCGGCCAGGCTTGGGAAAGACAGCGATTTCCACGTGCCTCCAGTCCGGGGGAAGCTTCCCTTCTTCAAGGGCTGCATGTATCGCGGCCAGGTAATGGGGAAAACAGTGGGTTTGAAATGACTTAAAAAACTCGCAGGGGAAGCCGTTCGGCCCCGGCGCTCTCCCAGACCGATCAGTGCCTCGCCTAACTCATCGATCGTCAACGGGACATCTAAATCTTCCCTTGAGCTATCTGAAATAGCCTTAGGAGGCAAATCATCAAGATATTGGTGGACCAGAGGTTCCGGGAGGGCATCCTAGGGAGCATAAAGCTCCTCATAGTGTGCCGCAAAACTGGCAGCGATTCGGGCGGGGTCAGTGAGCATCCGGCCATCCCCGTCAAGAATACCCGGTATGCTCACTGGGCGGAGCACTTGTTGACACAAGCGATGTAGAAGCAAGCTCGATTTGTCTCCCCACTGATAGATTCTACTACGAGATGCCAACCAAGCCTGTCTGGCCTCATCGCGCAGGGTGTCCGCATAAGTCTGCTGTAAAAGGAGCAATTGACGGCGGTGTGCCCTGCCATGTTCGTCCCTGCATTTCTGTTCTAGGAGTAAAATCTGACCTCAGTCTGGCTCAAAGCCTCCCGGTTCTTTTTCCGTCGGGTGGCACAGTAAGCGATTTCCACTCCCCTGATGGTGGGCTTCATCGCCTCCCATAACATGGCCGAAGAGTCAACCATGCCCGAGTTCTCAGCGAAATATGCCATAAGGGCTTGTTGTACGTGGGACGTGTACTGTGGGTCGTGGAGATGCCACGGCGACAACCGCCATCGAAAGGGGGGATGCGCCACCTCCAGGCGGAGAGTGAGGGCCACCGGAGAATGATCGGACAGACCTCTAGGTAAGATATCTGTCTCTGCGATCCGAAAATAGTAGGAGTTTGGTATAAACACGTAATCCAGCCTAGAAAATGAATCATGGACCACCGAGTAATACGTGTAACCATATGTAGCTGGGTGCATGTGCCGCCAAGTATCCAACCACCCCATATCTCCCATGAGCGTGTGTAACCGTGTGGGTCTCGGTATCTCAGGTGCCCCGCGCGAGCGCCATCTATCCCATGCCACATTTGTCACATCATTCCAATCCCCACCGAGAACCGAGAGGCCCCCAGGAATCTCCAGCAGTTTTGCCGATAAGCACTCAACAAACGTGTCCGAGAGTGGGGGAGCTGCGTAAATACTGCCCAGTGTAATAATTTCCCCATGCAATGTCCCTGAAATAATAACATATCTACCATGGTGGTCAGACCATGTTTTGGAATGAACGTAGGGGATTCGATGGTGAATAAGTATGGCAACCCCCCGAGATCCCCTGGTAAACCCTGCGTGAAAAGCTTGTACATATCCAAAGCGCGCAAGACACAGCACTTTAGTGCCCAGCAGATGAGTCTCTTGCAATAGAAGAACATCAGTCAGGGCCCTCTTGGCATGTCATTGGACCGCACCGCGTTTAACCTTGTTTAGTGCCCCCGGAATGTTCCAGCTTACTACGTGGAGCCTACCTGCGGGGTCAGTTACAGGGATGGGCATCGAATAGGAGTGTGAAATTCTGGGCTGGCGCGGGGCAGACAAACCATTGATGGAAGCAAAAAGGACACAGTGTAATCAACAACATTCAGCAAACCTTTCCCCCCCACCCACTCCTCCAATACCTCACAACAACTGAAGCATCTGTCGCGGCATGTGACACGCCACTACCCCAATGGGAGCAGGGCACATCCCATACCAAGAGTTCCCCACAGAACAGTCCCCAAACATTAAGAAAGTTCTCAGATGCTGAGAAAAGAGTTATGGGGGTTAGGCCTCCCGTGGGCCCGGGCACAGTAGACGCCGCTGGCGCATCAACCATTGTAAGGAAAGTCCTCCAACCTTAGGTCAAGTCGACGATGGAGTTCGCCGAGTCTCCTCAATCCGAGTCTCCTTCAATGTAGATGCACTCCGTGAATTAGAGCGGCGTCTCGAGCGGGACCTCTGAGTCGGTTTCACCTTAGGCCGAACCGCCTGTCGCGCAGACTCTCCGGACGATGATTCAGGGTCCAATTGCGGCGGAGTATGCGGCCGATGCCTCTGTCTCTTGTCCGTCCAGGCAAAGACCTCCTCCGGAGTATCGAAGAAAAGGGTGTGTGACTTGTATATGACTCTCAATCTGGCCGGGAAGAGAAGTGCATATTGAATTTTAAGATCCCGCAACCGGGCTTTAGCGGCAGTGAAGGATTGGCGTTGTTGTTGCACCATGCGCGTATAGTCCGGCAATATCAGGATATGGTGAGAGTCGAAGTGGAGCTTACCGGCCAACCTGGCCTGTGAAAGGATGGCATCACGATCATGGAAATTCAATAGTCTCGCTATGACGGGCCCCAGGTGGTGGTTTTTGCATGAGGGTGCGATGTGCACAGTCAATTATGAAGCACTGCAACAAGGACGTCGGGGGGATCTAGCTCGTGATCCACTTCGTAAGAAACTGCTCCATGTTGTTGCCCTCATAGCCCTCCGGAAATCCCACTAAGTGGAGATTGTTCCTCCGAGCCCTGCCCTCTGCGTCTTTCGCTCTGATCGCCAGTCCCTTTGTGATAGATTCCAGGGAGGTCACCCATGCCTGGAGGGACGTCGTGGTATCTTCCACGGTGGAAATGCGAGTTTCGGCCTCAGTGATTCTATCCACCGCTTTACGCAGATCCTGGCGGATAAGGGCGAAGTCCGATCCAACCTCTCCAATTTTGGCCGCGAGCGCCTCCCGGGACTGGGTTATCGCCGCCATCAATGCTGCATTATCCGGCCCAGCAGGGGCCGAGCCCGACGTTTCAGGCGCGTGAGCCCCCGGCCCCGCATATCGATCCAGGGTGCTCTGCTTCGAAACTTTGTCCCTGGTCATCGTGAGGACGTCAATTAGGTGAGGGCCCAGCAGGGCGAGCTACGACAACTCCAAGAAAATTCAGCCCCAGACTCTCGGCTCCGGTCAACACTCGAAGGTAGCGTCAACCACTGCGTCCCGTGTCGATGAGGCAGGAAGACAGACCCCGAGGCAGTCCGCACACAAGCCGCACCGGGACTACCCCGGCCGCCTCTGCGCAAAGGTGCCCCAGAGCCCCCCTAGTGGGTATCACCCATCCGCCTGTCCACTGCACGGGCCCCGGGCAGAACGACCCCTGCAGGGTCCAGGGAGAGATCGTGCTGGTCTGCTATGCAGAAGGAGCCCTGGCCATGAAGAGGCCCGGACCGGGACCCTTGGCCAAGTGCCCCACCATCGGCCTGGGCCGCCACACCGCCGCGGATTCCGGCGCACACAGTCACTATTCCCGGCCAGCAACGATGAGGAGGGAGGGCGCAGGGAACAGTTAAGGGCCCCAGGAAGGTAGCCTTGCAGGAGGGGAGCCCCAAATGCGCTGCAACGGATACAAACGGGCCAATGCAAAGGCCCCCTCGCCTCCGACCTCCCCAGGGGACCAATGCACTCACCGCCGTGTACATCCGGGGTCTGCACCGGCTCAGCTGCTGGAATTCAAAGTTAGCTGCCGGGGCCAGGCGGCATCTAGCGCCCCCACTCACGCTCGGCCAGGATAGGGGAGCAGATGTCCAGAAGGGGGCCCCCACAGATCTCGATCGGGCCCCCTATGTGCCAGCCCTCAGCCACGGGCCGCGGCGCTGTCCTGGATGATTCAAAATGGCCACCCGCCCTGGAGATGAGTATCAGCTCAGTCGGCCCCAGCAGGTCCTCAGGGGGCGGGGTGCTGCTGGCGCCAAATCGACTGACCCCAGCCACAGCGAGGAAGGATTAAGGCGGGCCAGACCGCCAGGAGCTCCTCTGGTCCTCACACGAGCTCCAGAGGGGCCCGGTCTCTGATAAATGCCGGCCCCAAGCGGCGGCCGCGTGGCCACAATCCACGGCAGAGAGGCAAACTCCGGGTCGGCGGCCACCAGCCTCCAGTTGCGGGCTCCCGGCTGCTCCTCACTGGTTCCGGCTGACCATGGGAGGGTTGGAGTGGGTTTTTCCACGCCAGCGACCAGGATAATTAAAGGATTATGTTTGAGCCCACGGAGCTCGTCTAGGAAGCGTCCGCCATGTCGGACCTCTTGGCGACGCCCCCCTTTGGAGGACATTATTGACACCAAATGAAAGTGACGAGAAGAAGTTATTTGGAACCAGGCATTTTCTGTTTTAGTAAGCCTTTCGCTTTAGAGACAAGGGCTTCTGGTTTTTCAAAGTACTTGCTAATTATGGTCTCTATGTCTTTGTTTGGCACAACATCTCTGCCTCAACCCTAACAGTCACTGCATCTCTCTCCGGTCCCTCCATTTTCTTTTTTTTTCTAACCACAGTGGAGGGTTCAGTGGTCCCTTAGGTTGGGAGTGATGAACAATTGCCTCTACAATATGAGTATTACTATCTGATAATGTGGTTGCACCAGAATCAGCAGGAATAGTTTCAAGCAATGACATAGGGTCCACAAAGTTACCATCCTTGGGGCACTTGGGCTGCTACCCACAACCCCAGTTTCTCTTCCACCGTAGTGATTTCATTAGTAATAGCACCCATTGCAGATGTCAAAAATTGCATTATGCTAGAGTCCTTACATAAGCACTTTTGATTACGTTGAAGAGGTGAACGTTTGAGCTCACCTATCCTATTGTTTTTCAATGCACCACCAAGAGGGATGTACGGGAGCAGCAGGCCCGGTCTTGGCCTGGGCGCTGTGGGACATCCCAATCACTTTAATGTGCATCATGCTGTAGGAGCCCCTCCTCCTCCTTGGCTCAGGCATGGTGCTTTGTGGGCAAGAGATTACGCACAGTCCCACACAACAGTCAGCATCCCATGCTGCAGGAGATCTCAGGTGCTTTAATGTGCATCGTGCTGCAGGAGCCCCTCCTCGTCGTGGCATGAGGTAAGGTGTGTTATGGGCAAGAGACTCCAAAGAGATCCACACACCAGAGGCAGCCTCAGGTTCATATTAAAAGGTGTCTGATGTAAGAAATTTACACAAATCAGGAACAATGAATCAGCACCACAGTGGAGGCTCTCTGAAGACAGACATTGTAACTAACTCACTCCTTCCTGTAACACCATTTTGGATGTCTGTAAAAAAGTATTGACCTAAGACGTCTGCATAAATGCATGTGTTAATCTGCACTGTGGGTACTTAAGGAATGGTCCTACTGAAGGAAACCTATGGACTAAAGGTCTCAATCAAAATAATATGTGCATGAGAAAGACACCCTCAATATATGGGTTCTTTCTTTATGAATGTGGATTTTGATAATTCAGGGTTGGTGCTGTCTTGTGGTTTGTGGCCTCCTGGCCTGCCTGGATACGTTGGCATAGGCCTGGCTGCCATGATGACTATTGCGCACGTTCCTCTTAGCCATTGTTCTGTCGCCCTCTGCTCCTGCCAAGTTATTTTACAACTGTCTGCATTTTCTGTTTCTCACCTTTTCTCCTGTTCCTTTTGGGCTCAGTCTGAACAACAGTTACAAGGTCAAAAAACACGTTCCTGGTTCTTGCTGATATGGCCAGTCCCTCGCACCTAGACATAACACTATGTACAGCTGCCATGGAAATTGGTGAGCTTTTATTATTGCGTTTTTCCCTCTTGAGAGGGACTTGAAGAAAACCTTTCCAGAGAGAAGAGCTGTGATTGTCTGCTGATGTAGTCTTTGCATCTAGAGACTGAGGTATGGGGGTTCGCTCAAAGCCCAGAGGTCTTCTATTGTTATAATAAAAAGCTATTAGCACGGGAGGGTGGTAAGGTCATTCAGCCCTCTATCCACTGCTTTATGAAATGCTTTCCCCGTTAGTATTCTATGGAGTTGTAACTATGCTGATTATATTATTCTTATGCATTATGCTGATAGTACTGTCACGTGTACTGTATCTTAGAGCACGTATGTTGAAATAAACATTTTAACCTATACTGTGTCTCTTCTTACGCCGGTTGTGGACAGGTATGAGTGAGTGACGAAAGGGTGTTCTTGCTACTGCGAGTCCTGAGAGAGAGAGATACCGTGTTCTGGGTTGTCTAATCATTGGTACATTGTTGCTAATGGGACGCTAAGGCTAGTTGGGTTGGGGTGTTAGGTGCTAAGGTTTATGTTTGGCTCACCACTATATTCCGAGGTCCTATTATCCTGTGCATAGCTCTGTGTGTGTGCAGAATCCCTGTAACATGGCGCGACTAACGAGTGGGGCTGCTTATCTGCGAGACGCTTGAGTAGTGCTTGTGCTTGTCCAAAACACCCCTCACAGACGCTTCCGGAAGCGTGTGTGACGGTTATACCTCCTATATTGACGTTTTTGTAGGTTCTTTCAAGCTTGAAGTTATTAAAAAGGTTTCTTAATCGAACCCTCTGTTGTGCTGCCTACTGTTAGGTTGTCGAACAACCCCGATCGTAATGGCGGGTGTAAACATAGCGGCACATAGCCGCGCAGCGCTCCGTGATCACTTAAGGGTGTATGGAGTGCCGGACACGGGAGTCGAACTGATCTTTGTGGTTCAAGCCGATCCGGCTTTCCACTTTGAAGTATTCTACTCTTGGGTCACCTTTCCAGCGGTGGAAGCGAACGATAATCTGTTCCATGAATATGAACCCACCGTTGTTCCTGCTGCCTATAGACCTTATACTAATCTTGAAGTACCGCTCACGGCTTGGCAGCACCGCGTGTGGTTTGATGGCGCCCTCCCACAACCGGTAACAACGGTTCGTTTAGGCCCCTTGTCTATTGACGGGGCCACTTGGCCTGTTTTGGCCGGGTACACCCCACATCCGCGATATATGCAAATACCAGTCGCTGACTTGCGCAATATGTATTCGGCTTTGGTGCGAGTGCATCGCGCTTTAGTGCAATATGTTACAGGCAACATCCAGGTGGCCCCACCTGGAGTTGCGGGCCATCCAGCTGCGGCAGGCGGAGTGACCATAAGTCCCGTCATGGTGAACTCAGTGATGGGCAAACGTCCACAAAATAAGGATGATTTACCTTATTGGCTTGCAGAGAAATTTGACCAGTTGGAGGCAGTTTTTCCAAACACGACACCAGTGGATAAACATAGAATTCTTACAATTAGTTTGCCAAAGACTTAATCCCCGAGTTGACAGCATGCAACAACTGGGGTAGGGTATTCGCGGCAGTTTATTCGAAGTGTTTCGGCACTCCTTCCATGACGGTTCTCCCCTCTGTAATTAAAAAAGTACAGGATGAACATGGCCCTGAAGCGGCTGTGGAATTAGGGATGAGACTGGTGGGAGTGTTCGAAGTAGTAGCTGAGCTGATCCTTGCGAATGTCAAGGGCGATGCAGTGAACTTTCAAGTAGCTAATGCTTTGGCTTTAGTCCCAGAATTGGACAAGCCGCAGCGAATTACCGAAAATTATTACCCAGGCTTATAAAACTATTGGCCGAAATAGCCTGGGCAATAAGCCTTTTGCAAAACAACAAACACAAACACAACCACAACAACCTAAAACTCAATCTGAAAAAGATGAGAAACCAGTTTTTACTAAAAGAGCTGGAGGTTGAAAAAACAGGGTAAGCAACAGAAGAAGCCGGGGTCGCGAGGCGCATCCCCTGTTTCTGTCTCTTCTGAACGCACATATGATTTGCGCGATAGGGCGAGACTTAAATCTCCGGATAGGTTTCAGATCCCTGATACGCATTCTCCTCGTTCTTCACAGGCACAGACAACTTCACAAGCCAGTAGAGGGGATCGCCAGGATAGAGGAAGGGGTCGAGAGGCTCCCCAGGGACGAGATCAACCTCAACAACAGGTCAGAGGGAAAGCAGAAGACTTTCAACGTTCTCGCCCACAATTTCAGAAGAAGAAAGTTGCCGCTGTAACAGCGAAATATGCCACAGACGGTGAGAACGAGACTCCTGAATTGGACGTGGGCAGTAACCCTCCTAGACAGCGCCACGGAAGTTACCATAGTGCGGGAGGCGCTACGTGCTCATATGGAGGCGACAGCAACTGAAACATTCATTACTGTTGAAACAGCAGACACCAGAGTGGCACCCCCGGACAGACTATTTAATATTGTCATCCAAATTGAAGGTGATATAAAGCGTGTAATTAAAGGGATTTTTTTTGAAAATCTGACCTCTTCATACGACATTTTGTTAGCAGAGGCGGATTGGCCACCCCCATTCGTACTTGCTGCGCATAAAGGGGAGGAGGCAATCCTTCCGAGCTTTTCTCGACATGTCCCAAAGGACAAAGCGGAGGCTCTTGCAGCTGAGTGGGCTGTGTCCCTGGCTCCTGCGTTATACCGCAACCACGTGGGTTGGGATGAAGATTCTCCCCCCCATGAGATACCTTTACGGTCCCTACCGCAGCCACAACCCCAATATCCCATTAAACGTGAAGCCAAAGGCCCCATTTCAGAAATTCTGACACAGTTAGAATATCAGGGAGTAATAGAAACATGCGTATCACCCATGAATAATCCCCTTTTCGCGGTTTCTAAACCCGATGGATCGTACCGCCTAGTATTGGATTACCGGCATTTGAACTCTCATTGTCGGACCTTTGCGGTGCAAAATACCCACAGTTCTGCGCTTGTAGACAGTCTTGTTCGTAAAATATAAAACGACACTTGACCTATCCAATGGATTTTACACGCACAACTTAGCCACGGAGTGTAGCCAATGGAGCGCTTTTACCTCCGGTGGTAAACAGTTCAAATTAAGGCGACTCCCTATGGGCTACAAAAACAGTCCAGGAGTGTTCGCTGCCCGTGTTGTCTCTTTGTTAGACGGCATAGACCCAGATGCGTGTTCGTACGTCGATGATATTTACCTGACAGACGACGAGTTATACCCACATCTTTCCAGAGTGGACCGCATTATTCTAGAGTTTGCGGTATTAGGTTATAAATTTAACTTTGCCAAATCACACATTGCTGAATTAACAGTTTTGTTTTTGGGCTACGAGCTCAACAATGAAGGTAAGGGCTTAGCCCCCCACTTTTTGGAAAAATGTGCACTTTTGTGCCCTCCTACTACTTTGAAAAAACTTCAGTCTTTGCTGGGTTTCCTGAACTTCGGGCGTACTTATATTCCCGAATACGTCCAGGGTATGCCTTGATACAACCAAACTTTTTGAAGTCTTGTTGGCTTCCGGAGCATTCCTCCATTCTGCAGTCTTTGCAGACAGACCTTCTTGAGTCTAAGTCTCTGTTGACGCGTGATAACCACACAAACCTGGTGATTAGAATAATTCCGGGGGCAGTGGGTTTCACGTATTTAACCTTTAACGAGGGTGACACAGTACCAATCGCATACAAGTGACATCTGTACACGTCCGCAGAACTGCGCTTTTCATCTGTGGAGAAAGTTCTGACTGCAGTGCAAATGGCGATTCTGAAGGAGCGCGCACTGGCACAGGGAAAGCGCATTCTAGTGGTAACACCCTATCCTGCTTTAGAAGCAGTGACAAAGGCAAGTGTACCGAACTCTAAAGCTTTGCATCCCCTTTGGATACAATGGGCAACTTCTTTGACGTCTCCGGATGTCACATTCATTTTCGATTCTTCTCTACAGACTCAGGAGTTTTTACAGTATGAATTCGTTCATCCTCCTCCTCTGTCTTTACTGCCGCTTGAGGATTACGACTGTGTGATCTACACCGATGGTTCGGCACAACCGGCCACGGGGTCCAAGCATGCTTATTCAGCCGCATGTGCTATAGTTGCAGGTACCTTTGTGAACGGAGAGTTCAAGTCCACCGTAGTGCATACTCAAACACTCGGGGACAGTACTGCGCAATTGGCCGAGCTGCGCGCATTGGTGCTTGCGCTTGAATTTGTAAATCCGGATGTGACCACACTTATTGTATGCGATTCTTATTACTGTGTTCAATCATACAATGACAATCTATTCTTTTGGTCACAAAACGACTATAGAGACGCTAAAGGTAGCACAATCAAGCATAAAATGATTGGGTTCGAGTGGCAGAATTGAGACAACGTTTGCCACTCACACAAGTGGTTCACACCCTAGGCCATCAGCGGGTGGGCGCACACGCTGTTGGTAACGGTCTGGCAGACGAAGCAGCCAGATCAGCAGTAGTCACGTGTTCAGTAGCAGCAGTTACCAGATCCATGTCAAAAATTGACACCGATATTTTGGCAGCTATTGCTGCGACAAAGGAAGGTGATAATTACCCTAGGGGTTTTCCTTCCAAATATTCTTATCAGTTAGGTCCCGAACAGGCTCCTTATGTAACCATACCAAACGTTGGTGATCGGCTGATACCCAACGCGGATCGCAGACTTTCCTTGATAACGGCAGCACACGAAGGCATGGCTTCGGCTCATGCTGGAGTGTCTGCAACAGTTTCCATCTTGCAGCAGCGGTACTGGTGGCGTGGTTTATATAAAGACACCCGTACTTATGTGCTTTCTTGTGACGTGTGTCAACAGATTAAGCCTTCTACGGTTACACGACCACCACAGACCTCGCTCTACATTTCTAACAGACCCTTTGGATGTGTTTACTTGGATCACTGCGGTCCATTTTCCTCAGACACTGCCTATAAATATATCTTAGTGGCAGTGGACTCGTGCACATGTTTCATCTGGGTCTGGCTACAACGGAGTGCTGACGCTCGAAATGTCATCAGGGATTTGCGTGTCTTTGTGGGAATTTTCGCATGCGGTACCTTCCATTCTGACCAAGGTCCGGCGTTTGCCTCTAAGGCGTACAAGGACGCAATGGGATCACTGGGGGTACGGGTGAAGTTTTCGTCTCCATACAGACCTGAGGGTAATTCAATTGTGGAGCGAATGAACCGTGATTTAAAGCAATCCTTGACAGCTAGGGTCTTAGGTACTGGCAGGAACTGGCTGGCCCACTTGTATACCGTACAACGTGCACTTAATAATCTCCTAGAAGATCTCTGGGTGGGCGGACCCCATACGAAATGCTCTTTGGCATAAGAATGTTTGTGCCTGACCTTGATGGTCTAGACATGGCGGCGCAACCCGCCAAGTTTGATGTAGATAACCATTCTACTATGTTACAGGACTTACAAGAAGCCCGAGACAAACTTGCAAACGCACATTTACCTTCAGCCACAGATACTGCCCTGCAGATTCCGGTTGCCGGCTGGCTTCCGAAGATTGGAGACCTGGTTCGAGAGAAGGTGGAGAACAAGAAAGAATTCGGCCCCTCTTATCGTGCACCGGTTCCAGTCCTGGGTTTGAAGGGAACACGTACAGTCATCTTACCACCGCTTCCTGGTCGTAAGGAGAACAGATACATCTCAGTGGAAAATGTCAAGCTACAACAACTGGCCGATCCTAAATAGTGTTACACCAGCGGTCTCTTGTCCTGCAATTTACCGGACTTGTGTTCGAGGCCCTCCTGCCCGAACGGTCACTGATGTTACAATTGAGATGATTGATTTGCCTGAAAGTATACTCGAACCTCCAGATACCCCCTGCATGGACGAAAACGAGTATACTTATCCCGAAACAGAATCTGTGGCTCATTTACCAACAACGCCGCTGAGTCCGAGACGTTATTCCTTTGACTCGGATTCCACCACGTCAATTGTCCCGTCCAAGTTCAGTATTTTTGTATCCTGGTTTAGAGACAATTTTTTGATTCCCCCTTGGACATACATTTGGTTGGTACTTTTCTTGATCTTTTTGTTCATGTCCATTGGCTTTGTCACAGTGTTTTTTCTACTGATCAATGGTCACTATTTGCCTGAACGCTCTGCTGTGAACAGTGTTGCTGGAACTTTGGCTCAACATTCCTCATCTCACATCATGAAGCGTGACCACACATTGGTGAACATTTCAGCTTTTCCAGTTGCTGATGGCATCGTATGGGATGCGGTAAATTTTCAAATTCATGGACCAACAGAAGTTATTAATGTACCGAATGTCCTTCGAGTTTCCTTGGGTGATGTAGTAAAAAGTAATATTCATTCTGATGATTGGGATGTGCATGCAGTTGAAGCATTGTTTGCTGATTTGAAATATTATGCTTCATTTAATGCTGAGGATTTATATATGAATTCTGCGAATTATGCCGATTTATACTGTTACCAGCATTGGGGCAACCATTTTGTCCATAAACCAAGTGCACTACGTAGCCCTGTGACCTACACTCAATGGGAACATTGCCCAAACCCTTTATCGGGTAGCTCCCGGACTCTTCGAAATAAATTTACTTATTTCACTGATTTTAATAGATCGAACCCTGGGTCCTATTATTTCAAATTACCTGCCCCTTTCACACAGAAATTCATGTTGACCCACACTAAATTGCTTTATTCGAGTTCCTTTTTAAAGGCCTTGGCTGTGGGTGGTTATGAATACTGGACGGAAACTGTCAATCTGGGGCTCCAAGCCTTGGCAGGTGCAAGGCACCGAGGCCTTGCACCGTGCCTGCCTAATCCCAGCCCAAATGGTGTTTTTGAATGCTTCGATCTATCAGACTACGTGTTGGGGTCTAGCCACTACAAAACAAATGAATGCACCATCAGTTCCAACCCTGTCTTCCACTCTAAACCACAGCTTGCACTTTAATATGTCCCTTTCGACTTTACAGGTTTTGTTTCAGAACAATTCGTTTAATATGTCTACGCTTATTCAGTCACCTTGGTTGTCTTGGCCCATATCATCTAACGAGTGCCAACTGCGTTTTCATGACACAGTTTCTGGCTATACTCAGGACAAGCCCGATCCTAGGTTTTCTAACTCCCGTACTGTCACCACTTATTCTGTTGGTAAATTATGTAAACAATGGTTGCAACATTCTTCCCTAGACTCTGTTAAACAACATTTGTCCCTCCTTTCAGGCAATATTGATCTGTCCGACTTTATATTGGGACCTCGTGGTCCACGACCGAAGAGGTTCATTTATGAAGCTTATAATGAACTCTGGAAGCTATCGCAAATGGAGGCTGCTTCCCGTTTACGGGAAATAGACCAAGCAAATTTGGAAAAGGTGCTTGCTGTTGTTGACAATAGTATTAATACCCTGTCTTCCCGCATTTATACGTCGGAGAATATTGTGTCCACTGTTGTTGATATTGTACAAGATGATGTTTCTTTGTTGTATCATGGTCAAAATCAGTTACGTTCAGTTATGCAATTTGCATGGACTTTGCAAACACTTAAGTTGGGTAAGGTTCCTTGGCACTTTTTAAACACCACTGCCTTATTTCTGCCTTTTAATTTAACTGACAAACAGCAGTTCATGTCCATGAAAGATGCAGTTTACACTCTGTTACATATCGAGAAAGTGGAGCCCTTACCATTCTCTGTAGCGGAAATAGATTCTGCTGTGTGGCTAGTTCATGGGGTTATCGCATTGCCTTTTTCCTTGTTTGAATTTAGTTCATGCATGAAACATTATCCTGTGGGCCGTTTCCAGCCTTTGGGTAGTGCCTTCCTGCATGAACTTTGGTCCCTCCCTTTCATGTATAAATGCCTTAGAGATGACAAGGAAGTTTTTCTCACGGGGAGTCATGCGATTCAACAGTGGGTCATTCCCTTGTTTGTAAACATATTAAATTGCACGGAGCTTGTAATGTTTCCGCTCCGAATCTTGCTTGTGTGTTGAAGGGCATTCCTGTTCCTACTATTTCTCCTACCTTTACTTTGCTTACAAATGGTAGCTATTTGCTTTTAAATAACGACAACTGCTGTGGTATGCAGGCCGGCATCCCTTATATTGTTACTGTATCGCACAGGGTTGTCTGCTGCAAGAATGTGCTTTTTCCTCCCCCTCACGACATCGTAGATAATTCTATTTGGCCTTCCATTCCTACTATGGAGGCGGATTTCAATAAACTGAGCAGAATAAAGGCGCTATTATTGAACGAGGAGGTTATGCTCACTTCCGCCCGGGAGACATTTGTTCTCCAGGTGGCAAGTACCCACAGTGAAATACAGGCCCTTTTGAACACTAACCTCCCACAACATTTTGGTGAATTAATACACCGTATTTTTAACGCATCTAACACTGAAGGTCTAGTGCATTTTTTTAAAGTGGTGGGGTCCGGCCTATTGTCCTCTTTCCAAACTATTTTTGGTGTGATACCGGCGTTTATTCATTCTATTTTTTCCAGTGTCTTTGGTGGCTTTCCATTAATCCTTGCTTTGGCGGCTGGTGTACTGCTGTTGATCTGCTTCCTTCGCAATGGCTGCTCCCCGATGGGCCCTTCTCGACCCCGGATGCCTACTGCTGCTCCGTGAGCGCATTTTATCTGGTTTCAGAGTTCTGCCATTGGCGACACTGAGTGTGTCCTATACCCTTTCTTTTCGCTTTGCGTGTTTCACTTGCGTGCAACCTGTGATGTCTTGCATTCGCTGCCCTTTCACCTGGGCCATGGATTATTGCCTCTCCAATACGTCGTTGTCTGTTCCGGATTTCGTTCGGTTGATGGGTCCCTTAGAGGCCCATGAACGGGATTGTTCCGTTGCAGGCTGCATGACGCGTGCGGCTGCACTGGGGATTTTGGCACAATGGGATATCTGGGCGGCTGCTCAGAATCTCCTACAACAAAGCTATATTGAATATCACGCAAGCTGTCCCGCATTGCTTTTGGATGCTCCGTCCTCTGAGGAGCATTCCTGCAGCTTTGACCTGTTGGACTGGATGGCGTCTACGTTTTTTGACGATCCCAATGATGTCCTCTTGGACGGTATAGCATATTTATGCACTTCCACGTTTTTGGATTGATTTGCCGTTGACTATCCGTGGACTGCCTCGCTGACTGTCTTTTTGCTACCTTGCCGTGTTCCACTCCTTCCACTGTGGACGCCTCTGTTCTGCTCAGGTGTTTTGAACTTTGTCTTCGTCCTTATTCTTGGTCGATGGACTGTCCAGGGGAGGGTGTCTTGTGGTTTGTGGCCTCCTGGCCTGCCTGGATACGTTGGCATAGGCCTGGGTGCCATGATGACTATTGCGCACGTTCCTCTTAGCCGTTGTTCTGTCGCCCTCTGCTCCTGCCAAGGTATTTTACAACTGTCTGCATTTTCTGTTTCTCACCTTTTCTCCTGTTCCTTTTGGGCTCAGTCTGAACAACAGTTACAAGGTCGAAAAACACATCCCTGGTTCTTGCTGATATGGCCAGTCCCTCGCACCTAGACATAACACTATGTACAGCTGCCATGGAAATTGGTGGGCTTTTATTATTGCGTTTTTCCCTCTTGAGAGGGACTTGAAGAAAACCTTTCCAGAGAGAAGAGCTGTGATTGTCTGCTGATGTAGTCTTTGCATCTAGAGACTGAGGTATGGGGGTTCGCTTGTCAAAGCCCAGAGGTCTTCTATTGTTATAATAAAAAGCTATTAGCACGGGGAGGGTGGTAAGGTCATTCAGCCCTCTATCCACTGCTTTATGAAATGCTTTCCCCGTTAGTATTCTATGGAGTTGTAACTATGCTGATTATATTATTCTTATGCATTATGCTGATAGTACTGTCACGTGTACTGTATCTTAGAGCACGTATGTTGAAATAAACACTTTAACCTATACTGTGTCTCTTCTTACGCCGGTTGTGGACAGGTATGAGTGAGTGACGAAAGGGTGTTCTTGCTACTGCGAGTCCTGAGAGAGAGAGATACCGGGTTCTGGGTTGTCTAATCATTGGTACATTGTTGCTAATGGGACGCTAAGGCTAGTTGGGTTGGGGTGTTAGGTGCTAAGGTTTATGTTTGGCTCACCACTATATTCCGAGGTCCTATTATCCTGTGCATAGCTCTGTGTGTGTGCAGAATCCCTGTAACAGTGCTATTGATTGTAAAAACTGTGCTACCCTTTTCTAACTTGCAGAGGACTAATGCATGCATTCCCAAATACACTGGAGTGGTTGCTCCTTTTCACTTGCAGGTTAGATCACCATTTTCCAAAGGTTGAAATGTTTAATACATTGTATATGTGAGTTTTCCCTGATAAGTTGAAAGAGAGCAGTTATTAGATATTTTCTTCTGTCAGAAATTGGATTATTAAATTGGGAGCAGGGAAACCCATACCAACTCATAAACACAATTTGGATAAGGTGAAAACACATTTCTGATAGAATCTGTAATGAACCATTGGTAACTATGGGGCCCGATTCACAGAACTAATCTGAGACAAAATCCTAAACTTACTACTTTTGATATTCACAGAAGGCATTTAGTAGTAGTAAAGTTAGGATTTTGTCTTAAGTTTGTCTTAAGTCTGTCTTAAGTCTGTCCTAAGTCTGTCTTAAGTCTGTCTTAAGTCTGTCTTAAGTCTGTCTTAAGTTTGTCTTAAGTCAAACTTAAGACAAAATCCTAACTTTACTACTACTAAATGCCTTCTGTGAATACCAAAAGTAGTAAGTTTAGGATTTTGTCTCAGATTAGTTCTGTGAATCAGCCCCTATGTTTATAGATGAAGGCAATTCCCATAGACGTGTGTGTGTAAAGTTCAACCACTAAAAATAATTCTAACATCAAGGAAATAACACAATAATTTTCCCAAACCAATTTACAAAAATGGAGAACAATTTAATGAGTGGAAATGACACCAAGATCATTAAAACAGGTTAAGGAAAAACATACATATAATTGCTTAATATTTTAAGGTAAAACACACCTAGAAACAGAAACTGCCATTGAAAAGCAATATTTTACAGCTGACCAGGACCTAGGTGATAATTCAGGTTGACCGTGAAGGAGCAGAAGTCAGATACATGGGCAATTGCGTCAAAGGTTTTGCCCTTGGACTTAGGGGTCGATTCCGATTCGGGCCGGAAATTTCCCCGACCGAGCCGGACCCGGAGAGATTTCCGACCGAATCGGCCCCTTAATCTTCAACTGATGGAATATTTCCTTCTTGTCAGTCCTGCAGGCCCAGGCACATTGGGTAAGGCTTCTGGGAATCATATCTCCCTCCTGCCAGGTCTCCTGCAGAGCCTAGTCCCTTGTGATCAGCTGAGCCCTTTAGAGTCAAATGTCCTTCTTCTTTTTGCATCCCTGACAAAGGTAAATAAGAGGTCAACAACTCAAAATTTAGAGAGCAGTTCTAGTCCTTGGGTGCCAGCAGGACTCAGGAGACCTTGACAACTTGAGTCCTTGTGTGAGATTTCTTCCAGTAGGTGACTTCTTCCTTCCAGCAAGACCTTCTTCTTGAGACACACTCTATCCAGGCCCAGGAATGTTGTGAGGGGGTGGTTGTTGAGATGCCAGGGAGATGGTGGTTGAGGTGACATATGTATCCTATTTACTAGTCACTGATTGGAGAAATTCTACCACCCAGTCCTAACTGCTCTTGCCCAGTTATCCCACTTAATTTTGCAGCACAACCACTTTGCCTTACTGTAAAAACTATCCAGGAACTTTTGTTTCAATTTGATAGAACACTTCTTTAGCTCCTTAGCCACTCCCTTATTTATATGAACTCTACTCCCACCTGACAGTGTCCAGTTTGGTTCTTTTCCCTACTGTCACTAGAGCCCGACTGTCTAGGAGGGTCCTAGGAATGAGTAGGAGAAGCATAGTTAATCCCTGCTCTTAGACTTGGCATCCTTGGCGTGGTTTCCCCTGACTTTTTGCCTCTACCTCCTGTATTTTTTATGCCGTGCTGGATTTCGTTTTTGCTTGCCTAGATGCTTTGGGAACTTTGTCACTGCTGATAAGTGTCAAAGTGCAAGTGCTCCCTGTGTAAATTATTGTTACAATTGGTTCTCCCTGATGGGCATATTTGATTTACTGGTAAGTCCCTAGTAAAGTGCGCTGAAGTGCGCCAGGGCCAGTAAATCAAATGCTACTATTGGGTCTGCAGCACTGATTGTGCCACCCACATGAGTAGCTCTGAAAATGTAACTCAGGCCTGCCACTGAGGCGCATGTGCGCAGTTGTTAACTGCCATGTCGACTTGGCAAGTGCACCCACTTGCCAGGCCCTAACCTTCCCTTTTCTTACATGCAAGGCACCCCTATGGGAGGCCCAAGGTAGCCCCCTGGGCAGGGTGCAGTGTATGTGAAAGGTAGGACATGTACTGGTATGTGTGACATGTCCTGATAGTGAAATACTGTCAATTTCGCTTTTCACTATTGAAAGGCTATCTTGCCCCATAGGACAGAATGGGAGTTTATTTATAACATCTTATAAATATAACTTTCCATTGGAACAAGATAGAGAAATAAAGTTTAGGCTCTCTGAATTCAGAATTTAACACCACATCGTTTATTAAGATGGTTTTTAAATTGTGTGTTTGAAAATGCCACTTTTAGAAAGTAAGCATTTTCTTGTTTAACCATTCTGTGTGCCCCTGCCTGTTTGTGTATTGACTGTCTGGTTTGGAAGTGACAGGGGCGGGGGATGTGCATTCACTGTAGACAGCCACTGGGGGGTAGAGGTGTGCTTGGCCCTTCCTGGATGACTCAAAACTGAGCTGAATAGGGCTTGGCTGAATTTAGAGTAGTGGGAGGAGATTTCCTTGTACCTGAATAGAGCCTGTCTCCCTTGCACAATGCTGTCTTCCCCCCTGTGGTCATAATACACCAGTGCGGATAGAACTGGTTTGGACTGGGCACAAAGAAACCAAAGACATTTTGGTGTATAAGTATTCAACCTAAAACCCCTGAACTTTAGACTACTTCTAGAATCAAGAGGAACCTTTGCCAAGGAGAAGAGCTAGAGAAACTTAGGAGAAGTACTGCTCCTTTGCTGTGTGTCTGGGGTTGGCCTGCAGTAGCTGTTTCTGCAAAGGAAAGGAGAAGGACATTGCTGTGTGCTGTGTCCCCTGCTTGAAGAAAATCTCCAAGGGCTTGAGTAGAGCTTGCCTCCTGTTTTGAAGTCTCAGGGACACAAAGACTTCACCCCCCAGCTCCCCTGAACTTCCGTGCTGGGAGTTCTGACCTGCCAGGAGGTGCTTGTGACTGTCTTGGGCCTCTGGAGGTTGCTTCTCCTGTTGGGAACTGGAAAAGCAACACAACTACAAGAAAATCGACGCATCACTTATCTTGCAGCAGTTTTTCAGGCACAGCACCGCTGTGCGAGAAGAATCTCCACGCATCACCGCGCTGCTGCCAAAACCGACACAGCACCTGTCGCCGCTGCAAGAACCGACGCATCGAGGGGTCATGGCTGAAGAAACTGACACAGCATCACACAACGCCTCCTCATCGATTGCCAACGTATCCCGGATTTCCTCGCATCGTACCTGTGTGGCAAGTTTTCCCGACACATCACCTGCGGACCTGAGTCACCTCAGGATCGACGCATTGCTTTTCCCCTACAGACCGGACCCAACGCACCGCTCTCCTGAGTGCAGCAGAACTGTCTCATTGCATCCCCAAGGTCTCAGGAAACAACTCATCTCTTTGTTTTTCGATGCCTCTCATCACTGCGGCTGTTTGGCCTTGTGAATTTTTTCGCAACTACAGCTACTTTGAGAGAAATCACGCATCCATAGCTTTCTATGGACCCAGTTGCTTAAAACCTTTTTAAAGACATTCTCTTAATGCTTGTATGTTGGATTTTAGTCATTTGGTCTTGTTGAGTTTAGATAAAGATACTTTATTTTTCTAAACTGGTGAAGTGTCCATTTGTGGTGCTATCACTGTATTACTGTGTGTTTTGAGTACCAATACTTTACACATTGCCTTTGGGATAGGCCTGTCTGGTCGTGCCAAGCTACCCAGGGGGTGAGCAGGGGTTATCTAAAGTGTGTATCTTCCTTACCCTGACTAGAAGCAAGGGTCCCTATTTGGACAAAGTTACCTACCTCTGCCAACTAGAGACCCCCATTTCTAACACTGGTTGTCAGCGGTGAGGATGTGAACTTGAATTTGTACTTGACCCACAGTGACTGGTGTACATCACTAGGTTAGTGCAGACCACTACGCAACCACATACTGTGGTTTATTTTTTGGTTCTATTTTTGATCTGACCCTTGAGTTATCCATGCATTATGTCTCTAAATGGTAAAGCAGTAACTGAGGCTGCAGAATTGGAGTTTGACTTTGAAATGTTAAGCAGTTACAAAGTAGAGCAACTCAGGCAATTCTGCAAGAGCTTTGGATGTCCCATAAAGAGCCACTTTAGGAAAGAGGAACTACAGAAGGCCGTAGGGGCCTGGTGGGAGGCCAGACAAGCTGAAAAGGCAGGGGATGCAGATGGGGGTGCACCAGAAAAAAATGATTTCAGATCCCAGGATTTGCCTGTTGGGGGAGAAGCCTCTAGGGATGGCAGCAATCATTCTTCCAGGAATTTGTCTCCAGAAGAAATGGAGGAGAACCAAAGGGCTAGAGAGCATGAGTTGGAAGTCCTAAAGCTCAAAACGAAGCAGATGGAAATGGAAATTCAGAACAAGGCAGGGGAGTGCCAGAGTGCTCGTGCCTTGGAAGAAAAGAAGTTGCTATTGGCACATGAATTGAGCATGAGAGAACCGGACATTAAAGCTAAGCAGTTAGAGTCCAGTACAATTGGTGGCAGCGCACAGCCAGTCCAAGGGCGTAAGGTTTACATTCCCAAGGACTTAGTCCAAAACTTCCAGAAGGGAGAGGATATTTATGCATAGTTTGCATCTTATGAGGCTGCATTGCGTATGAATGAGGTCGCAGAGAAACATTGGGGGGTGGGCCTGTGGAAACACTTCGAGGTCAATGGGAGGAACACCCTGACACCTTTGGAAGAGGCAGGTAATCTGACCTATCCCAATAAGAAGGAGGCTTTATGTCTCAGGCATGGGCTCACACCTGAGCAGTGCAGGGACAAGTTTTGAACCTTCAAGAAGCTTGAGTCTAATACTTGGGTTGAGTGTGTGAACATATATTGCAGAGCACCGGATGGTTGGATAAAGGGCAGCAAGGTAACTGATTACCAGGGATTGTACAATCGGATTGGTTGGGAGCGCTTGAGTAGTCTGTGTGTTCCAGAGCTGCTCCAGCATCTGATGGATAGTAAGCTGACTGATCCCAGGAAGCTTGCTCAGGAGGCGGACCGCTGGAAGAGTGCCAGGGTCCACAAGAGGTTTGTGGGAAACCCAGCCAAAGGTGGGCAGGGTCCACTTCAGAAGAGTGGGGGGGACAAGGGTAATCAAAAGGAGTTCTCTAAAGGGCCCCAAAATAGTTCTAAGAAGCCATGGCCTCCTAAGGGGAGGCCACACAACTGGGTCCCCGCAAGTGTTATAGATGTGGTCAGGAAGGCCACCTGGCGAATGATCCCAAGTGCCCCTAGCATCACCAGCACCCACTTGTGCACAGTCACCAGGGTTAGTTAGTGTAGTGCTAGGGGAGGAGTTGGTTCCTGGTGAGGTTGGGGAGCCAGCTGTAATGAGCCTTGTCTCATTAGGAGACAGAGAGATGGTCCAGGAAACCTGCCTGCCGGATAACACAAAAAAGTACCTGAAGTGGGTGACCATCAATGGGAGGAGGGTGGAGGCTCTGAGAGACACAGGAACCAGTGTGACATCTGTCAGGTGTCAATGGGTGTCTGAAGAGCAGGTCATCCCCAATGTACTTCACCCAGTAGTTGCTGCAAACAACTCTGAGCACCTGTGTAAGGTGGCGCAGGTTCCCTTTGAGTGGGGGGGGTCTCAGGTTCCTTGAAGATCATTGTTAGTCCGTCCATGCCTGTTGACTGTCTGCTTGGCAATGACTTGGAGAGCTCACCTTGGAGGGAGGTGGAGCGCCAGGCTCATTTAAAGATGTTGAGACTGCCTGGGTGGGCCTGTGTGACCACTCGGTCAATGGCAGCCAGTAGGGGTGATCAAGAGGACCTGGAGCCTGAAACAGTGGCCCAGGTGTCTGCCAGAAAGAGGAAGGACAGGGGCCATGGGAAACCAGCCCCCGAAGTTCCCACAGTCCAGGAGGAGGCATAACCTGAGAAGGATGCCCTGGAACCTGGGCGTCCATTTTGTTGTGCCACGCACTCCCTCTTGTCAGCGCTCTAGTGGCTGCACACCGTCCTGCCTCAGACCCCATTTAATGGCCAGAGAACGGACGCACAGCACCTGACAGGTTCCTATCTACTCGCTCTTTTGCACACATAAAATTGCACTTGCTGTTTTTAAATAACCAGACTGTGTCTTTTAGCCTTGCTTCAATTTTTTAATGTGTAATATGTTCTGAGTGTGTTATACTCAGTTTTTTCTGCACTTGCACATTGACAGGGGTTTCTTCCCTGGGCTGCCATTTTGTTGTGCCACGCGCTCCCTCTTGTCAGCGCTCTAGTGGCTGCACGCCGTCCTGCCTCGGACCCCATTTAATGGCCAGAGAATGGACGCGCCCGTCTGCGCCCATCCGCGCCCGACCGGGACCAGGAGCCACGAGCCTTGGTCTAACAAGAATAAATAAAATTGGCTACTCATCTAAACAGCTATTAAAGTACCGCAGTCCGCCCTTATCTACCTGCACTACGTTTAACCTTGATGAAGACTCCCCTAGATGTTCATACTGTAAGTTTGCCTCCAATGCGGTGCTACACAAGGATTATAACGGTAGAACCAGACTCAAGCAGAGAGACTCAGAGACTTTTACTTATACAGATCTACAGGGATATACCTCACAAAAAAACACACTTTTATCTTATAAGGAATATACCTTTTACAATATTAACTGCCGCTCGCTCCCCAAACACAAGGCGGACATCTTTGATCTTCTGATCAATGAGCAGCCTGACGCTGTTTTTCTTACAGGAACCTGGCTGCATGAGAGCTCAGGGCCTGATGTAGCTTCAGCACTCCCTACAAACTATTCCATTGTCAGGAAAGACAGGGAATTAAAGATAGGGGGGATATTGCTATTATCTACAAAAAGACTTTTGATTGTAAATTCGAGGATTTACCCTCTATTGTCTGCGAGGCCTCCCTATTTAAAATCACACTTACTCCCCAGTTTACACTTTCCGGTATACTGGTTTACCACCCCCTGGTCCTCCTGGACCATGGGCTCTGTCTTTTCCCGACTTAATAACCCCCTACCTTCTGAATGCTGCCAATTTCACCATCTTAGGTGATCTGAATCTTCATCTAGACGACCCGGCATGTGTAAAAAGTGCTGCATTCATTGCCGATCTTGAAGCAATGAATATCAAACTCTGCAACTCTGGTTCGACTCATGTGGCTGGTCATTTACTTGACCCCATCTTTTCTAACTTGTCTGTTATTTGCTGTCCCCCGGCTCTTCCACTGTGCTGGTCGGATCACTTTGCTGTTACCTTTCGGATAAAAGTAGTTTCCGGCCCCCCAGTAACCTCGATGGTATCCAAGTCCAATACTAGAAATTGGGGAAAGCTTGATATTGGAGCTTTAAATAATTTTTTATCCAACAGCACACCTGCAATTAAACAAATGACAATTGCGGACCTTGGGGCTATTCAAAATTAGATCTCACAATCGGTTGATATCTGTCTTCCTCTTTCCAACAAACGGTTTAATAATCACCGCCCCCCTGCCCGCTGGTTCACCGAGATGCTTAAAAATGAAAAAGCAAAATGTAAAAACTTAGAAAGACAATGGAGGAAGAACTACGTACTTGATACCAAACTGGCCTATAAAAAGGCCATAAGGGATTACCACTCTCTTTGCAAAACAGCCCGCGCTGAATACGTTTCTTCTACAATTTCTCAAGCTCAGAACTGCTCTAAGACCCTGTTTAAGGTGGTCAAAGAACTATCTGGATCAGAAAGTCAGACTACCCCTCTTATCCTCAATGAAACACAATGTGAGGATCTTGCCCACTTTTTTGAGAGCAAAGTTGAAAAAATATATTCGGCACTGGCTGGTGACAATCTGACTAATATTTCACAGCCGGCCAACACCTTTACCAATGCAGCCAGTGCCACATGGCCAGAGAATTGTAAAAATACTAAATCCATCAATAAATTGGAAACCTGGGGGCAGATTTACAAGCCCCTTGCGCCACTTTTGCGTCACTTTTAACATGGGAAAAGTGACGCAAAAGTGGCGTAAGGGTCTTGTAAATCTGCCCCCTGGTCTTTCTTGGATACAAGCTCTTTTAATCAGCTCCTGGCCAGCATAAAATCTGGCTCCCCATGCAATTTACTCCCTATCTCTGTGCTGAAGCAACTTGAGTCCCCTTCGCTTATGCAAATTATGGAGCTCCTCAATGCTTCCTTACAGGAGGGAATAGTCCTGTCAGAATAGAAACACACCATGGTTCTCCCTCTCCTAAAGAAGGCCAATGCTGATCCGTCTCAACCTTCCAACTTTCGACCGATCTCACTGCTTCCGGCCTTTTCCAAAATTCTGGAAAAGCATGTAAATTCCCAGCTATCCTCCTTTGTTGAATCCCAGAACGTCCTACACCCTTCACAATCAGGTTTTAGAGCAGGGTTTTCTACCGAAACTACTCTATTAGGAGTCACTGAAATGCTTCGACACCGACTGGACATTGGCAACATGGTGGCCCTTATTTTACTTGACCTGAGTGCTGCTTTCGACACGGTGTCACACACCGTGTTGCTGAAAGCTTTGCAATCCCTGGGTATTGAGGGCCTAGCGCTCCAATGGCTTGACTCATTTCTTACCAACCGTACGTTTCAGGTTTTTTCCTCCATGGCCAGCTCTAAAACTCACCTATCCCCGTATGGAGTACCCCAGGGCTCTGTTCTGAGCCCTCTACTGTTTAATGTTTATGTTCGCCCACTGGCAGACATTGCCGAAGAGGCGGGGCTCTCCATTTTTTCCTACGCTGATGATACTCAGATTATTTTTTCCTTCTCTGCAGCGAAGGAATCTGAATCATCTACTCTCCAGTTTGGTTTGAGGAAAATTGTGTCTTGGATGCAAGATAATCTACTCAAACTAAATGGAGAAAAAACGGAAGTTCTGATCTTAGGGAAAAAACAAGATCTCTGGGGTCCCCAGCACTGGCCCTTGGAAATGGGTACCTTACCCCAGCCGGCTCATCACGTGCGTAACCTAGGTTTTATCATTGATGATCAGTTATCAAAGAAACATCAAGTCGTGAAGGTGGCCTCGATCTGCTTCACCATCCTTAAATGGTTAAAGAAGATTCTTTGGATGTTACCCTTCTCTACTCAGAGAACAGTAGTACAGGCCCTTGCTACATCCAGGCTGGACTACCGCAACGTTTTATATCTGGGTTCAAACAAAGATGTGATACAAAGATTGCAGGTGGTGCAAAATGCGGCTTCCAGACTGCTTTGCTAAGTTCCTAAAGCTGCCTCTATTTCAGGCTCTCTTCACAACCTTCACTGGCTGAAGGTGGAGAATCGTATTAAATTCAAAGCCTTGAGCTATATGTTCAAAATCAAAACTGGTTTAGCCCCTCAATACCTGCAATCTTTAGTTCAACCCTATATACCTTCACTCACCCTCCGCTCCACTACTCAGTTTAAATTCACTGTTCCCAGAATCAGATTGATGCGCATGCGCGGTCGATCCTTTGCTTACCTAGGACCCTCCCTGTGGAACTCCCTTCCCATCTCATTACGAAAAGAAACGGTTTATGGGAATTTTCGCAGATATCTGAAAACTAGGTTGTTCAACTTGTAACTTTTTCCCTCCTCTTCTCTCTCCTCCCAGGCTGGCGCCGGGAAACCCCTCGGGGTAGCTGTGCACCTTATAAACTCAAATAACATAACATAACATAACCTACAGGGGAGCAAGTGGCCGAACTGGGCAACCTGCCTGAGCTGACCCATTGGCATCAGGAAGGAGGTCCCTCCAGGGAGTAGTTCTGAAAGGCTCAGATGGAATGCCCTACTCTTGTTGGTTTGCGGCAGCAGGCTGCAGACCAGGCAGCAGGTGGTCCGTCCGGATCACATTTGATTTATTGGGAGAATGATCACCTTTACAGTGAGCCTAAGGTCGCTGAGCCCGGGGCAACCCGTGTGCTGGTCTACAGGACCTTCCTACTGGGTCTGGCTCATGACGTGCCTTCGGCAGGACATTTGGGGTGTGACAAGACCTATCACAGGCTTGTAACACACTTTTACTGGCCCCAAATGCAGAGGCACGTTGGCACACATTGTAGGTCCTATCAGACTTGCCAGGCAAGTGGCAAGACAGGAGGGAAGTGTAAGGCTCCCCTCCAACTCTTTCCTGTGGTGAGCACCCCTTTCGAGTGGGTGGGCATCGACATTGTGGGGCCACTGGAACTCAAGACAGCCTTGGGCAACAAGTTTATCTTGGTCTTGGTGGACCATGCCACCTGATGCCCCGAAGCTGTCCCTCTCGGACAATCACGGCCTCTGTGGTGAGCCGTGCATTGATGGGGCTCTTTACCCGCATGGGGTACCCCAAAGAGGTGGTCTCTGACCGTGATACAAATTTCATTTCCAGGTTTATGAAGTCGCTATGGGGGGAGTGTGGTGTAATGTACAAATTCACCTCTCCTTACCATCCCCAAGGGAATGGGATGGTTGAGAGATTCAATTGAACCCTGAAAGGCATGATAAAGGGTCTTGCAGAACCCATGAGACGTAAGTGGGATGTCTTTATACCATGCCTGTTGTTTGCCTACTGGGAGGTACTGTAGACATCCTTAGGGTTCAGTCCCTTTGAATTGCTGTATGGGCACCCTGTGAGAGGACCTCTGAGTCTGGTGAAGGAGGGCTGGGAGAAAACTCATGGTAAGACCCCCAAGATGTGTTCAGCTACATGCTGGCCTTCAGAAACCAGACTCAACGCTTCAGGAAACTCGCTCAGGTGAACCTAGAAGCTAGCCAGGAGGAGATGAAACTATGGTATGACCAGAATACTTCTCTGGTTGAGGTTCAGCCTGGCCACAAAGTGTAGGTAGTGGCACCAGTGGAGCCTTGTGTGCTCCAAGACAGGTGGACTGGTCCATTTGAGGTGGTGGAGCGCAAGAGTGATGTAACCTACCTGGTTAACTTCCAGACTCCCAGGAACCCTTTGAGTTTCCTGCATATAAACTGCCTCAAACCTCACTTTGAGAGGTCTGAAGTGACAATGCTCCTGGCTATAGATGATGGAATGGAAGAGGAGAGTGAGACTCTTCCTGACCTCCTATCAGCCAAGGAACATGATGGGTCAGTGGAGGGAGTGAACCTCTCTCCCACCCTTACCCCAGAGCAGTGAGGGACTGTCGCCAGGTGCTGGGACAGTTCGCCTCCCTGTTCTCTCTGACTCCAGGAGTCACCAATTGGTGCATCCATGATGTGGAACTGGGGACAGTTTATCTGTGAAGCATAACATTTACAGAGCAGCTGACAGAGTCAGGGCCAGCATTAAGGAAGAGGTTTCTAAAATGTTGGTGTTAGGAGTAATAGAGCCCTCCAGCAGCCCTAGGGCTAGCCCAGTGGTCTTGGTTCTGAAAGCTGCTGCACCTGGTGCCACTCCTGAACTCCGGTTCTGCGTGGACTACCGTGGGCTCAATGCCGTCAACAGAATTGACGCGCACCCCATCCCCAGAGCTGATGAACTCATTGATCGGCTTGGAGCTGCCAGGTACCTTGGCACATTTGATCTAACATCTGGGTACTGGCAGATTTCCTTCACTGATGGGGCAAGAGAGAGGTCTGCGTTTTCAACACCAGAGGGGCACTAGAAGTTCTGAGTCATGCCCTTTGCGTAGAAGAACACCCCTGACACATCGCAGAGACTAGTCAACCAGGTTCTGTCCAGGCTGGAGGAATTCAGCACCGCTTACCTGGATGACATTGCTGTGTTCAGCTCTAGCTGGGAGGAACATTTGCAACACCTCTGTGAAGTGTTGAAGGCTCTACAGAAGGCAGGCCTCACTATCAAGGCCAGTAAGTGCCAGATAGGGCAGGGTTCTGTGGTGTGCTTAGGGCACCAGGTAGGAAGCGGCCATGTAAAAAACACACTCAGCAGCTGACACAGGTCAAGCACTTAAATTCCAACAGTTCCAAGAATATCCTGCGAGTGCCGCTACTTCCGACATCCGCTGCTGAAGGATGTCAATTAGGCAACAAAGTTCATAGAAAAGGAAGGCGCACTCTGATTGCAATCACTTCAAAACCATGTGTAGTGCCAAAATTTCTCTCTTTATTGATATTACTTTAACTGTAAAATAGGCACACAGCCAACGCGTTTCGTTCCCTTGTGCCAGGGGAACTTCGTCAGGGCTAAATCAAGGTTGAATGAGACACCCCTTTACAATCATGTGGGTGTTAAAACGCACGATTAGGAATCGTTGATAAAGTCGAGATAGACGATATTTCAATCCAAAAAGTCAGGAAAGTCATCTGGTAGTATAAAAGGAAATCAATCCCGTGTCCACATCAATATCAAATGGGCCACAGTCGTTTTAGACAAAAGTAACAAGGTTCTGTGCAAGGCTGACCGCACAGCGTGATAACTAGCGCTAGTTATCACGCTGTGCGGTCGCCATACACGGAACCTTGTTACTTTTGTCTGGACTGATGCCTGTCAGACCACTCTTGATGCCCTGAAATCTGCCATGTGCACGGCACCCGTGCTCAAGGCACCCAACTTCTCCCAAGAATTTGTTGTGCAGACAGATGCTTCGGAGCATGGTGTGGGAGCAGTACTCTCACAATTGAATGACGAGGGCTTGGACAAACCCGTAGCTTTCATTAATAGGAGGCTACTTCCCAGGGAACAGAGGTGGATTGCAATTGAAAGAGAAGCTTTTGCTGTGGTCTGGGTGCTAAAGAAGCTAAGACCCTACTTCTTTGGGACTCACTTACGGGTTCAGTCAGACCACAGGCCCCTCAGATGGTTGATGCAGATGAGGGGTGAAAACCCCAAACTGTTGAGGTGGTCCATTTTCCTACAGGGAATGGACTTCACGGTGGAACACTGCCGTGGTACAGAACACGCCAACACTGATGGTCTATCCAGATTCTTCCACCTTAGTGATGAGAACTCCCAAGAGGGTGGGTAGTTCTCCCCATCTTTCAGCTGAAAGGGACATGTGTTAGACTTGGCATCTTTGGCGTGGTTTCCCCTGACTTTTTGCCTCTACCTCCTGTGTTTTTGATGCTGTACTGGATTTCGTTTTTGCTGGCTTAGATGCTTTGGGCTCTTATGTCACTGCGGATCAGTATCAAAGTGCAAGTGCTACCTGTGCAAATTATTGTTACAATTGGGTCTCCCTGATTGGCATATTTGATTTACTGGTAAGTACCTAGTAAAGTGCACTGAAGTGTGCCAGGGCCTGTAAATCAAATGCAACTAGTGGGTCTGCAGTACTGATTGTGCCACCCACATGAGTAGCTCTGAAAAGGTAACTCAGGCCTGCCACTGCTGTGCCTGTGCGCAGTTGTTAACTGCCATGTCGACTTGGCAAGTGAACCCACATGCCAGGCCCTAACCTTCCCTTTTCTTGCATGTAAGGCACCCCTATGGTAGGCCCAAGTTACCCCCCTGGGCAGGGTGCAGTGCATGTGAAAGGTAGGACATGTACTGGTGTGTGTGACATGTCCTGATAGTGAAATACTTGCAATTTCGTTTTTCACTATTGAAAGGCTATCTCGCCCTATAGGACAGAATGGGAGTTTATTTATAACATCTTATAAATATAACTTCCCGTTGGAACAAGATAGGGAAATAAAAATTAGGCTCTCTGAACTCATAATTTAATAACACATCTTTTAGTAAAGATGGTTTTTAAATTGTGTGTTTGAAAATGCCACTTTTAGAAAGTAGGCATTTTCTTGTTTAACCATTCTGTGTGCCTCTGCCTGTTTGTGTATTGACTGTCTGGTTTGAAAGTGACAGGGGCTGGGGATGTGCATTCACTGTAGACAGCCACTGGGGGGGTTGAGTTGTGCTTGGCCCTTCCTGGATGACTCAGACCTGAGCTGAATAGGGCTTGGCTGAATTTAGAGTAGTGGGAGGAGACTTCCTTGCACCTGAATAGGGCCTTGCTCCCTTGCACAATGCTGTCTCTACCACCTGTAGTCATACTGCACCAGTGAGGACAGAACTGGTTTGGACTGGGCTCAGAGACCCTTGCTCAAACAGAACACAGACATTTTGGGGTATAAGTATTAGACCTAAAACCCCTGAACTTTAGACTACTTCTGGAATCAAGAGGAACCTTTGCCAAGGAGAAGAGCTGGAGAAACTGAGGAGAAGTACCGCCTCTTTGCTGTGTGTCTGGGGTTGGCCTGCAGTAGCTGTTTCTGCAAAGGAAAGGAGAAGGACTTTGCTGTGTACTGTGTCCCCTGCATGAAGAAGATCTCCAAGGGCTTGAGTAGAGCTTGCCTCCTGTTTTGAAGTCTCAGGGACACAAAGACTTCACCCCCCAGCTCCCCTGAACTTCCTTGCTGGGAGTTATGACCTGCCAGGAGGTGCCTGTGACTGTCTTGGGCCTCTGGAGGTTGTTTCTGCTGTTGGGAGCTGGAAAAGTAATGCAACTACAAGAAAATCGACGCTTTGCTCTTCTTGCGGCAGTTTTTCCGCAGCAGCACTGCGGTGCGAGAAGAATCTCCACGCATTGCCGCGCCACTGCCGAAACCGATGCAGCGCCTGTCCCACTGCAAGAACCGACGCATCGAAGGGTCTCGCCTGCAAATTTATTTCTCTATTCAATCAGGTACTTTTGAGAAATCACCACATAACTTGAGTAATTGGGAAGTTTAGAGTCCCTCCTCGTGTATAATTCATACCCCCTTTTTGTTTCTTAGATAAACCAGTCCACACCCTGAAACGAATCCCATAAACCACCTTGGGAATCGAAACGCGTCGGCATTACACAACGCGGGGACTTTCGCTTTTAATTAGGTTTCCCCCAGCAGAAATGTTATTTGAATTGTCTCATGACTGGGCCTAATGTCTCTTTTCCCCAGGGGTAGCAGCTTCTTGAATTTGTTACACAATGTGGATGCTAAAGATTGTCCTAGTAGCTGCTCCGTTTGTGAACTGGTGATATAATGTTTAGATAATTGTTGTTATGTATCACGCTTCATATATTGTTTGTTACATCACATTACTTCATCACAAAGTCTGTATGTCTTTGTTTTTATTGTTGCCTTAATATGTATAATTTGCTCTAATTTGCTCTTGACTGAAATGTATCCGCACTTACCTGACCCATGAATAAATGTGGAGTAAAGTGTACAGAATGAAGTAGCAAATAAATGCTTCAAGCCCATATCAATTGAATTGATCGGCTTTAGTCTGCTAAATTGGTTTAGCAGCATTTGAATGTGACTGCTAGGACACCCCCACCCTTTTTTCTTAGAAACCGATGCAGCGCCGCTCGCCGCATCGATCGCCGACACATCCCTGATTTCCATGCATCGTACCTGTGCGACAAGTTTTCCTGATGCATCACCTGCGGATCGGAGTCGCCTCAGAATCGACGCATCGCTTTCCCCCTACAGACCGGACCCGATACACCGCTCACTGGCATGCAGCAGAACTGTCGCATCGCATCCCCAAGGTCTCAGGAAACAACGTATCTCTTTGTTTTTCAATGCCTCCCATCGCTGCGGCTGTTTGGCCTTGTGAATTCTGTCGCAACTACAGCTACTTTGAGAGAAATCATGCATCCATAGCTTTCTATGGACCCAGTTGCTTAAAACCTTTTTAAAGACATTTTCTTAATTCTTGTATGTTGAATTTTTGTTGTTTGGTCTTGTTGAGTTTAGATAAAGATACTTTATTTTTCTAAACTGGTGTAGTGTCCATTTGTGGTGTTATCACTGTATTACTGTGTGTTTTGAGAACAAATACTTTACACATTGCTTTTGGGATAGGCCTGTCTGCTCGAGCCAAGCTACCCAGGGTGTGAGCAGGGGTTATCTAAAGTGGGTATCCCCCTTACCCTGACTAGAAGCAAGGGTCCCTATTTGGACAAAGGTACCTACCTCTGCCAACCAGATACCCCCATTTCTAACACCTGCTAAATTGTCAATAGTTAACAGCCATCTGATGTTCCTGGGCTCAGAAACAGGCTATTGTTCACTTAACCAGAGTCATTAACTCTCTCAGCTAAGAATGTGTATTTCAGCTCTGGATGTGTGATGAGTGTCAGAATTGGTTTAAAGCTAGTTCTGGCTTAAGCAGAATAAAGTACATTTTCAAAAAGTTATGTTGAAACTTGAATTATCAAATTTAAGATTTTGAAAATGAAGTAGTAGATACCTTTAAACTATTTCTAGCAGTTTCCCAAATAGAGACACTAATCCCATTTATGTCAGTTCAGAGATACCTCTAGTAGTAAAACCTATACAGTGAAAGGGATTTGCGTTTTATTTCACTGTGATAGTTTACTTACCCAATGTGTAATGTCCCCTTTTTTATACAGAAGTACCCTGCCATGCTTCCTTGTAGGGTATGTGTTAGGAGTGAACTTTGAGCAGTTCCCAAGTTTAGATGAATAGCAGTTCTTATATAAAGCACCTTACAACACCAGCTACACTCTTAAATCTGCTCACCTAAAATGTTTGTTTTTCTAGAAAGGTTTTTAAGCATAGGATTAGCACAGTGCCACCCGTGCTGAGCTAGCAAGGTGCAAGGACTTTTGCCGTTTATACAGCAAAGTCTTTAAGGATAGGATTAGCTAGTGCCATCCATACTAGATTGTAAAATGAAAATAGCCTTTTACCACTCCAGGCACAGTAATACAGCTTTGGATTGATAAAATACCATCCAAGGCAACCTGGAATGAATAAAAGCAACCCCTGACACATGTTTGACTGTCATAACAGCTCTTCAGAGAGGTTTTGCTTTGTCCAGACACAAGGGAGCATCAAGTATAAGTAAAAAAATACCCTTTCAGTAGTTGGAAGTTCCCAAATTTAGGTGGAGAGCAGCTCCTACATAAAGCACCCTACAACGGCAGCAAACACTCTGCTCAACTCAAATGTCTGTTTTTCTAGCAATATTTTTAAGCATACGATTAGTACAGTGCCATCCACGCTGAGCTAGAAAGGGACAAAGTCTTTTGCCAAATGCAAAAGACTTAGGGCCTGATTACGATCTTAAATGGGTTGCTCTGTCTCAACAGTGACGGATATCCTGTCCGCTGAAATATAAATCCTATAGGATATAATGGGATTTATGTTTCGGTCGACGAGATATCCTTCACAATTGTGACGGGATACCCCTTCCACCAAGATCTTAATCAGGCTCTTTGTCCCTTTCTAGCTCAGCATAGATTTTTGGATTTCTTTCCATAGCACTTCTGTGTGAGGAGACAGAGTGCCACTGGTACTGCAATGTGTTCAGCAGAGGCCTTCTACTTCCATTGTCCCAAGTGTTGAGGTCGAAGATTTTGCTTCATTAGGGGATTTTCCTGACAGCAGGGTCACTTCACACAGGTAGCTACCCATCTGTTATAAAATATTTCCCCTAAAAATTTCCTGAACTATTGGATTTACCAAAACTACCAGGCCTAATTACAGTCCAACGGCTCGAGAACCGCATCCGCATTCGTCTGCAATGTTGGTGGTGTGTCCAACAATGCTGCGAGGTCTGTGGTCCACCCACTGAGTGTACTATGACTACACAGTTGCACTTGCGGTCTCACAGTGGTTAGCAACAAATGGCGGTTACCCAATGGCGTTTGACCGCCACGGTAAGCGCGGAAAAAAAAAACACAACAGTGACCAATGAATAGACTTAAAAAGCAACACACCTGATGTGCTTTGGGAAGTGGGCAGGCCTGCAAATCACACTATAAAACTCTCTATCCCTGACCAGCATCACTTGCTTCCAAAATGCAGCACACCAAGACAGGTCCTACCATTTTCTTCACTTTTAGCTAAGTCACCCCTTTTTTTTCATCTTCTCATTTAGCACTCTCCACCACCTGTAATATTTGTTTTGAACTTTTTTACCTCTATCACTTGTTTGTTTTTCATACATATACTAAGTCACATTTTTTTGTTCACCATGCCTGAGGAAAAAACAAGCTTCACTGAGCAAGAGTTGACAGTCTTGGTGGATGAAATCATTAGTGTAGAGCCACACTTTTTTGGGTTCCAAGTCCAGCTAACTCCTCTCAGCAGGGAAAATGGAATGTGGTACAGGATAGTCAACAGAGTAAATGCTGTTGGTACCACCCTGTGCACACAGGGTGATATTAGGAAGAGGTGGAACAACCTCGGGCTGAGGGTATGTTCCAAGTACAACAGGCACCACTTGGACACTCAGAGGACTGGATGTAGCCCTTCCAGCGCACCATTACAACTCTTACCCTGGGAGGAGAAGGTCTTGGCCACCTGCATAATGAGGGCTTGGCAGGAATAGAGGGGGAATGGACTCTGGTAAGCTACACTTCAATAACTGGCACAATATCACAATGTCCTGTTTGCTCTCAAATCTGCTTTTGCTGTTGAGTTCTCTATCTAATTTCCAAACCAAACATGCAATACTCTAAGTAATTGAGGTGTTGGTTTGTCTGTGGCAATGCGAATTGTTGCATATAAGACCACATGTATCCAACTCTATGACATTCCACATGTTGCAATGCTGTCTGTAAGCTCAGTACCATCAAAATATCAATCCAGGATCCATGATCCATCCCAAATGCATGTTGCCAACAGCTATGGTATGCCGATCACTTGTCTGTCATGTCACTACTGAGGTTTGCTAGTCATGCAGCTTACCAATACTCAGGTGTTGCTAAAGTGTAATTAAAGTGACTACAACTACCATTAGGCCTTGTCACTCCAACTCTAACCAAGATGCTAGACTCATTTTGCCCCTTCTCACTTGGCTGCCATGTTACTACTGATGTTAACCTATTATGCAGCTTACCATTTGTCAAGTGTTGGTAAAGTGACATTGAAGTGACTACAACTACAGTGAGTCCTTATTACTCCAGCTCTAACCAAGATGGTACCTTCCTTTTGCCTCTTCTCACTTGTCTGCCTTGTTACTAATTATGTTAACTTATTATGCAGGTTACCACTTGTTAAGTGTTGCTAAACTGACATTGAAGTGACTACTACTACTACTACTACTATCATGAGGCCTTGTCACTCCAACTATAACCAATATGCTATACTCCTTCTGCCCCTTCTCACTTGTCTGTCATGTCACTACTGATGTTAACATATTATGCAGATTACCATTTGTTGAGTGTTGGTAAAGTAATATTGAAGTGACTACAACTACCATGAGGCCTTGTCACTCCAGCTCTAACTAAGATGCTACACTCCTTTTGCCCCTTCTCACTTGTCTGCCATGAAACTACTGAAGTTCACTAGTCATGCTGGTTACCATTACTCAAGTGTTGCTAAAGTGACTTTGAAGTGACTTCAACTACCTTGAAGCCTTGTCACTCCAAATCTAACCAAGATGCGGCACTCCTTTTTCCCCTTCTCACTTGTCTGGCTTGTTACTACTGATGTTAACATATCATGCAGGTTAGCATTTGTAAAGTGTTGCTAAAGTGAGATTTAAGTGACTACAACTACCATGAGGCCTTGCCACTCCAACTCTAACCCAAATGCTAGACTCATTTTGCCCCTTCTCACTTGTCTGTCATGTTTCTACTGATGTTAACTTATAATGCAGGTTATCATTTGTCAAGTGTTTTTAAAGTGACATTGAAGTGACTACAACTACCATGAGGCCTTGTCACTCCAACTATATCCAAGATGCTACACTCCTTTTGCCCATTCTCACTTATCTGCCATGTCACTACTGATTTACACTGTTCATGGTCTGTGCAATATACAGACAATCCTCCACTCAGATATACGTCTGAATACTTTCCTTGCTGGTGTCCTGGATCCATCAGTTCAAACTATTGCTGGCAAGAGTGACACCATAACAACGGTGCACCCCTAATATATGTCAGCCATGAAGGAAACACAGCTGATTAGGGGGGCCAGGTGACCCCTTGACTCTGCACTTCTCACATGATGAAGAATGCTAAATATAGAACCAAGCTGGGTGTTTGCCTGTATTAGACACAACTAGGCCTTGGAATGGACAAATATACATGTTTTGGCTACATTGTTTGTGTAACAGAGTTGGAGATGCCATGTCTATCCCTAAAGCCAATATGCCACATATCTCCACAGCTAACGAACTGATGAAATCTACTACATCTATTGAATGTTTACAAATGCCTAGTAACCAACTTCAACTCTACGCAAATAGATTACAATATTAATCTCTATCTTTTTAGTGCCATTCTAGGTTCCCATTTACCTTGACACAAACAAACAACATGGATGTAGATACGTTACTTCCACCATTAACAATGTTCTCTATCTCTCAAAAGGTCGATCTGCCACTGCACCTGCACAGAGATTGGACACCGAATAGAGTTCCTCTCCACCCCAGGATGAAGCCCTCAGTGATGAAAATGCTCCTGAAGAGGTGGACATGGATGACAGTCCTGGCCATCTGGTCAGCCTGGGTAGGCTCCAAAAGCAGAGCTCACTGTGCCGACCACAGCGCCTCCCACCACTGCTGCAACATCACAGTCAACCACTGCCCCCCAACCTGTGTGCCTAACACAGTTAGTACCATCCTGTGCCCCTCAGTCCTGGATTTTTAGTCGGCTAACACCACCCCAGTCACAGAAAACCAGGACCCAGTGGGTGGGTGAAGTCTGTGCCAAGGGCACAGTGCCATGGGTGCAGGCATAGGGGTAGGGTAAATGTGGGCCCACAGAATGAGCCATCTGAGGCCATGGATACCCAGGCTTCCACCATTCATATCCTGGTAGTCTATCAGGACTCTCAAAGTGTCATGGGCCAGGTGCTGACCAAAATATGGGAAATGGAGCTGCAGAAGGACACATACTGGGAGGTTGCTGCCATCCACACTGAGGTGGCAGCATCCGCACCGAGATGGCAAGCATCAACACCCAGGTGGCCAGCAACTGCACCGAGGTGGCCTCCATGGTTGGGGTGCTGCGGAACATAAACACCACCCTCTGCAGGGCTTTTCCACTTGCATAGACCCCTTCCTGTGGTCAAAGTGAATCCACACCATCAGCATCTGTCACAGCCACAGGAAGAGAGGCCCTGTCAGAGGAGCCTATGCCTGCATGCACCCCTTCCTCAACAGCTCTAGATCCCCCCTCTGTCTGAGGAAGGGGATGTCCATGCAAAAACCCAGAAGCTCAGGATGACAAGGCACCCACCACCACCAGTAAGATACCTCAACCCTAATAGTCCTCCTGTGTGTGCAACACATTTACTTTGTTGGACTAGTCCTGCCCACTTTTCCATATCTGATGGGAGGCGTATGTTAAACTTTGGACTCCTAACCATTTGGACTCTACCACAATGGTTTCATCCACCATGACTGAAGACTAAACTTTTTGTTGGTACTGTTGAATTGTAAGTTAATTTCTTTATCTTATCCTCGTTCACTTAATTAAAAACACACAACACCAAAGCATTGTCACCTGTTGTAAGTCTTACATATAACAATGGGAATGTACTACCAGGTGAACTTTGCAATGTGAAACTAGTGACTTCTGGAAGCATGGATATGTTGTATGTCAATAATGTTCAACTCAGGATCACTACCATGTCACAACAGCACATACATACAAGTGTCTTGACTGAGAACATCTTTAGTCTATTGTTCAAATCATAGGCTGACATGATGTCAGAAACACAGCAGAAAAGACAAGACTCTGGGTCAGTGACCGCATAATCACTTGCAGACTTTCACAACATGGAAGGAGGAGATACATCTGACAATTTCCTACACAATAGGCAACAATTAATTAGGTCTACATTGTCAGCAGGAGTCATATTGCCTTCCCCACTGGGTCATTTCAATTCAGTTTTGGTTGCATCTGGTGGAATGCCACAACAAATGTCAGTGATGTGCTACAAGCACTTTGGACTACAATGAAGAAACACATCAACAACTACATCCAGTTCATACACAATGAGGAATATGAATGTAGGATAGCATGTATTGGGTGCAACACAACATTATCTTGGATCACATGATGGCACACATATTGCATTAGAACCAACACAACACAAGGATCAAGTCCAATGGAAGCCAGGTAGCTTTCATTCTATCGCTGTGCAAGCTGTCTTAGTACTGGCTTTGTACACCCAAACTCTGTTCGGGCTGGACTGTTCCCATGAGGCACAGGGTCAAGACTGATTTGCATATGGCTGGGTTCAAACTGGAATGGCATGGTGAGCAAAAAAACGATGCATTTAGGCCCATATCTCTGTACTGGGGTGAATGTATGACATTGTTCTGCATTCTGTCCATCAACTGTTGTTTTTGCACCCAAACTCTGTGACAGACATTCCCAGGACCAGTCCATGTCCACTTCATATGTCTGAAGAGCATCATATACCTGCTAATGTCACAACTCTGAAATGTCCAAATGAAGATGCCATGGTGAAGATACCTAAAACAGACCAAGGCAGATAGATTAGCTAAGAAAATATACATATGACACACATCACAATTGTCCTCTTCTTGAGAACCCAGTCCAAAACAACATTTACAGCTGAACAAAGCTACACTTACAATACAAGCACCTGTGGAAATTTGCCTTTTAATGAGCACACCGGTGCCAGGGTCACCCTTCTCTGTCCACGGGTCCGTAGACCAACAAAATAGAGATTGGCACTGAAGCTGGAATTCAAATAACAAGTTTATTAATCACTCATGAGTGGGACTACGTCCACACAGCACTCTCAAGTGCTGCCTGAGGTAGTACATTGAAGTCACAGAACACAGGCCTTATATACAGCTTTTTCTGCACTTGTAAGCATGTGAACAGAAATAGGAAGGACAAGTTTCACAAATAGTTTTCAGCAAACAAGGACAGATGAAAAACCACATGGTCAGCAAAGTGGGAGGGGGAGCAGGAGTGCTTATGGCAGCAGTAAATGATTGACAGTTGAGTCTGAGACCAGGTGTTCTGGTAGCTACAAACTCTTAGCACATACATTTGTTTTAGCTGAGTCAGGAAGTCAACTAAAATCGACAGCATAGGCTGGGAAAAAGTCGAGCAGCAGAGGACGGGAGAATTACAAAGCCAACAAAATGGATGCCACAACCAAGATGGCTTCAGCTTATGCTAACGGAAATTATTTCAGATTTCCACAGATGACCCTTTCAGCATATGCTGAAGACATCTTCTATGCGTTTGAGGAAGTACGGAAAACATCGTGCACATCTATCTGCATTAATTCAGTAATTTCTTGGTCCATTGCCAAGCGAACATTTACATTTGTAACATTTCGTTTAGTCGGTATACATGAGGTACAAGTAGAAATACAAAGGGAACAGAGCATTGGGCCGCATTGAATACATAGGCAACAAGTGAAGAGAATCACAAAAAATATACATAGAGCTGTTAATACTTTCCATCCCCATACAGTAAATACATTCCATAGCCATCCAGTCCAAGTCCATGTTCCTGAATCCTGATGGATTTCAGTGGCTATTTTGTGCAGCTTGGAAATTGTGTCAAAAACAGAAGGGGCGTGGTCAGGGATATAGACACAGCAGCTACTCCCTATGATGCGACATGCTCCACCACGGTCGGCCAAGATTACATCAAGGACCATCCTATTTTGGAGTGTCACAATTCTCGCAATTTGTAGTTCCTCTGTGATATTTCCAAGCGCCATTGCTGTCTGGTTCATTACAGCCTCTACAACATGTGTCAAACGCCTGATCTTCCTACTGTTTAAGGCCGCACCAACAAAGAAGAATAGTCCCAAATTAAAGTCGATATACTGCTGTAGTGCAGTATCAGTTTGATCCACCTCATCATTATTTATTGTCCTCTTGAATCTATTTTTGGAAATGTCATTATACAGTTTATAGTCTTTATGGTAGGATGCAGGTGCCAAAAACACAGGTGGAAGCAAAAAGGACACTTAGCAGCTTCCCGACCAACCAATAGGTAGATTTTAATAACCTTTACTTCCGCAAATGAAATAGGTGTTGTGTGAGGACAAAAAACTGCTATTGTTCGTTCCAGTAATATTCAATACTGTAGTACAGTCACTTTTTCCCACAGGGATACTGCCAATACTGCTCACACAGAGATCCGCTTGAGCTCTAGTAACAGCGATAACAGGAGGCCCATTACCCTTGATGGTTCGAGTGTTGGGGAAAACATAGTGTGTGGAGGAATTTCCTATGTGATACTCCTCCATTTCCATACAGTTCCTTTGGCTTGTGGGTCCCCTTCCTCATCAGGGTAGCAGACTTTGTTCAACTGAGCGTTAAGTCTTCCTACATCATAGTTAGTAATATTAGCGATATGAGAAGCCCACAATAATGCAAACCAGGCTCTGCAGGAGCCATTATGTGAAAACGACAAAGGAATGAAAGGCGTTCCTCCCTTTCTCTGATGAGCTGGCATCATTCCACATACCCAGCAGTTGGTAACGTTCGTAGCATTGTGCGTGTGGTGCAACGTTTGAATGAAAGTGTTATTAAAGTAGGACATTCTCTGCTTTTGCTCATGATAAGGTAGAGTAAAATAGTGATGTTCAATGGGGACAGGAGTAGTAGCAGTCAATAGATTTCTAACAGGAGCTACTTCCTCTACAACCCAAGTTATTGTAGCGATGACAACAGTCAAAGTGAGTCCAGTAGCAATCATAGTTTGTTTATTACAGATTCTCGCACCAGCCGGTTTCTTCTCCTCAAGCATATTCATTCCGTCGTCAAACAACAAAGCAGATGGTGCCCTAAGGTCCTAGGCAGGCGTTGATTTCTTCACTAACATTGAGACGAGTAGTCACTAATAGACTACCCCCCTTTGAAGTCAGTCTTTAACCACCCAGGACAGTGGCTCAAACAGTCTTCTTCAACGAAGTGTCTTTCTTCCTGGGTCGCAGCTGATATCGAGATGTACCAGGGATCGTGTGGTCCGGGAAGACTTCCTCAGGTCCTTCAGGTGATGTAGCTTGTCCTTTCTCTGTGACCAGGATATCGCGGTGATCTGTCAGCGCAGCTGGGCTCACTAGATCCTGCAACACTTTTCGACAGTGTGTTGCATGGACCCAGTTCTTCCGATTGGTCACTCGAACTGCAGTCCTGGTAGCCAGTAGCACCTGCTCAGGGCCTCGCCAGCTCGGTGCTACGGAGCTGGTCCTCTGAAAGGATTTAATCACCACGAAGTCACCAGGGCGCAAACAATGGCCCTCACCTTGCGACCTGTCTGGAAGAGTCTCCCGAACCTGTTGATAAATAGAAGACAAACTATCAGTCAACTGTGACAAATAATCATTCATCAACACATGTGGTACATCATGAATAGGGCGTGGCTTAGGAATCCCCCAAATATTCATAGGCCTTCCGAAAACCACCTCATATGATGTGAGGCCAGATCGTGAATGTGGTATCGATTCGATAGATAACGCCAGAGGCAGAGCATCAGGCCATGTCAATGACGTGGAGGCTTGTATCATAGCCAATTTCAATTTCAGAGTGGAGTTATATCGCTCCACTAGCCCCGCTGATTGTGGGTGAAAAGCAGCATGAAACTTCTGATTAATTCCCAACCCTTTCATGAGATACTCAACAACTTGCCCAATAAAATGGGGTCCGTTGTCACTCCACAAAACTTAACAAATACCGAATCGGGGAAAGAACTCCTTTAGGAGCACCTTTGCTGTCGTAAGAGCTGTATTTTCTTTCGTAGCGTATGCCTCTACCCATTTACTGAAGGCACAAACCACTACCAAGACATACTTTAGGTTGTTACAGCGCTCAAGCTGGATGTAATCCATTTGCAGGACCTCAAAAGGTGCAGTTGGTATTGCAAACCCTCCTGTTGGAGTTCGTGTTCCCTTTCCAGGATTATACTGGAGACAGATCAGACAGGACTGAACTATCTTTTTAGCCACGCCGGCAATCTCTGAATGATCCCAAACTTGCATAAGTGGCTTTGTTATTGAGGATGCTCCATGTGCCGGCCCATGTGCCATGTGAATCATAGGGTGTAAATAGGCTGTGGGTAACTTCCATTTTGTCATTTCTTTATTCCTCCAACAGCCCTCAACATCCAATGCTCCCTCCTTGGACCATTGGTCTAATTCGTCAACAGAAGCAGATTGTTGCATGTCCAGCACCTCTTGCCTGGCATCATGCCAACGCTCAGCCTGTGACTTAACTACATACATAGATGTGGTACTTCGCTGCATTGCAGTCTCACGGGCTGTGTAATCCGCAAAGGCATTGCCTGCTCCTATTTTATGAGTCACTTTCTTGTGTACTACATTTAACAATTGCCACTTTCTTAGGATAGGTCAACGCAGTAAGGAGATTATGTACTAATTCCCCATGCACTATTTGTGTCCCATGTGAAGTAAGAAAGCCTCTTTCTTTCCATAACTGCCCAAAACTATGAGCCACACCAAAGGCATATTGGCTATCAGTGTAAATGTTAACAAGCAAATCTGTACTAAGCTCACATGCTCTTGTCAGTGCTATCAACTCGGCTGCTTGAGCTGACTTCTGTGGGATGCGAGCTGCCTCAACTACTGTTTGAAGTGTTGTAATTGCATAGGCGGCAGATGTAGTGCCATCAGGTAACTTCAGGCAGGACCCATCAACCCACAATTCCCCATCAACGCTAGAAAGGGGTGTATCTTGTAGGTCAACACAACCCTTTGTTTGTTCTTCAGTAAGGGATATACAGTCATGTAACTCTTGTGACTGAGACTGAGTAGCTGGAAATGGCAATAATGTAGCAGGATTCAGAGTCAAACATCTTTTCAACGTAATATGAGGGGCCAAAAGTGTCAATTCATATGCTGTCAAGCGGGCACTAGTCAAATGCTGTGTTTTTGTTTGATTGAGCAAGGCATCGACTGAATGGGGTACTAACAAAAGCAATCTATGTGACAAGACTATTCCCTCACTCTGACGTATAGACACATCCGTTGCCGCCACCGCTTGAAAACAACCAGGCAGCGCGCGGGCAACTGGATCAAGGACAGCCGAAAAATATGCACTAGGACGTTGTTTATCACCATGTGTCTGTGTTAAAACCGAGAGGGCACAACCTTCCCTCTCGTGTACATAGAGGGGTCGATTCTGATTTCGGCTGGAAAACGTACTACCCGACACGGACCTGTCATTTTTTCCGACCACACGCCATACAAATAGCCGAGTACGATGCGAAGCTTGAAAGTTACGACCGACTCGGCCGGAAAATATATTATACATCCGAGTCAGCAGGAAAGGAGTCTCACGTGATAGACTCGTACGTGCAAAAATCGAGATAGCCAAGCGTCAACCTACAGACACGTACGCGAACGACTCCATGTAGCCAAGCATCAACACGACCCGACCGACTCGTACACGAACGATGCAACATAGCCAAGCATCAACACGACCCGACCGACTCGTACGCGAACGATGCAACATAGCCAAGCATCAACACGATCCGACCGACTCGTACGCAAACGATGTCACATAGCAAAGCATCAACACGACCCGACCGACTCGTACGCGAACGATGCCACATAGCAAAGCATCAACACGACCCGACCGACTTGTACGCGAACGATGCTACATAGCCAAGCATCAACACGACCCGACCGACTCATACGCGAACGATGCCACATAGCAAAGCATCAACACGACCCGACCGACTCGTACGCGAACGATGCCACATAGCAAAGCATCAACGCGACCCGACCGACTCGTACGCGAACGATGCCACATAGCCCAGTATGAATGGAACAGACTCGTCCAAAACAAATTACTCAAGAACAAGCATCAAGTGCTGTCAAAACGAATTACAAAATGAAAATAAAAAAGACCAATGGAAACAGAAACAAGACTACCAACAAACGCATTGTCATCTCCAAAAAACCACATTTTCAAATAACAAGACACACCCACAACACAACCAATATAAAGGGAGCCAAAAGCTCCCAACACCATTTGCTACTTCGACAGACATGCAAGCACATCACACCACACCACTAGACAGACAACCCATCTAGCTACCACAAACACACACATCCCATCCACCAAACAACATCCACACAACTAGCACCAAAGAAACACACCTCCACTCACACACACTCACCCTCACCTTCACACACACACACATCTCCAACAACACCCATCACCATGCCCCCAAAGAAGAATCCACAGTTCTTAGCTGCTGAGTTGGAAGTGATGATAGATGAAATCATCCGAGTTGAGCCACAGTTATTTGGCAGCTTGGCCCAACAGACCTCCCAGTCCCAGAGAACCAAGATGTGGGAGAGTATTGTCAACAAGGTGAATGTCCATTCACCTAACTTGCGCACAAAGGAGGATATCCGGAACCGGTATTATGACGTTTGCAGGAGGGTAAAGAGGCTCATTGCCAGAGAACATGCCCTGAGCACCAAGACTGGCGGTGGACGTCATAAACCGGTGCATTTCACCACCTGGGAGGTGAAGGTGCGGGACCTCCTCCCACAGGAGGCCATGACTGGACTAGCTGGAATCCCTGAACCTGGTGAGTACATGTATAAATAGTCTAAATTCGCCCCAAATACACAGCCACAGACACCACAGCAACACATCTTCAATGTAACTATGTACACACTGTCATGGAACCCTGGAACATGCTGGCCCATTTGTCCTGTGTGGGAGGAGGAGTGGAAGCAATGACTACTGCCACCAGCACACACTAGTCCCCCACAGTCCCACAGAACACACCTGTCACTATGCTGTCCCTGAGAGTGAATGCAAATGACCTGTCAAGATGGCTGACACTGGCCACGGTGTGGGGAACACAAGGCCCTGTAGGCAGTCCTGTACAGCATGACTGCAGGCACCACTGTCAGACATCTTGAATGTAACTTTGTACACACTGTCATGGAACCCTGGAACATGCTGGCCCATTTGTCCTTGGTGGGAGGAGGAGTGGAAGCAATGACTACTGCCACCAGCACACACTAGTCCCCCCAGTCCCACAAGAACACACCTGTCACTATGCTGTCCCTGAGAGTGAATGCAAATGCCCTGTCAAGATGGCTACACAGGGCCACCCTGTACGAAATCTGGAAATATCTACTGCCAGTTCTTGGCCTACTCACACAACTACAGACCATAACCTTAACTGCACATTACACACCCTGACAGGTATAGATCAGTCACATGTGCCCTCAATGTGCATGCTACAAATGTGTGTGGAGGACAGGACACACTCTAATTAGCTGTCACACCACATAACACAAAACACACACAGATAAACACACATCTGGGACAATGCCCACGGACAGTAGATGTGAGGTGTAATGCAATATGGCTGATACTCTTGTGTTGTGTCATGTGCACAAGGCATTGTTGTGTGTAGCATTGCAATTCAACATCAGTCAGCGGTCTCAGCATCCTTCAAAAATACCACCCTCACTGTCATTGCTCCTCTGACAATGATGAGTAAGGTGGTCTGTTAGCCATTGGAAAGTGGGCTAGAAGTCAACACAGCCTAACTCAAGCACTAAACACACTGTACCTCACAGCTCTGACCATGAAAAGGCAAAAGACCATCCCTGGGAAAGATCTCTCTGTCCATGGAGAACAAGTAGAATGTACATGAAGTGATCATGTGCAAAAGTATGCAGCAACCAATAGCACCACATCAAGATAGACACATATGTGCAAAGTGAAGAAAAATATCGACATAAATATGACTACTAACATTGCATACGTTCACAAACAATGCAAAAAATACACACGCATAACAACCACCATGTTGGGACATAGCAGAACAGCACAATGCGATACCTCACACAAACTTGCTGTAGTCTCTGTGCAGGAGTACAAACTTGGATTATTCACCATTACAAGTCCAGTGTGGGCAACATTAGGGAATGTCAGATCATACTATTATCGCATAATACAACTACTCATGTCAGTTACTCCCCTACTGCATGCCAATGTAATTAGTTGTGTTTCAAGGCCTGCCATGTAACAATACATTTGTCAGAAGCAACGCGTTGCTATTGCATACGAGGTTACACATGTGAATGTCATTGATTGCTCACATCAACACATACATCCAAGCAAAAACATCTAATGATGACACATATTCAGGAGAGTGAGTTTGCATGTCACACCAGCAATGTAACTGTGAGAAACTCCACAAAGGCAAGCACAGATGCCCCATTCCTGCCAAACATAAGATTAGTTACAGTATGTATGTCATAGTGAAAACACTGATGTGTGAAATAACAACACACCTGGATCATGCACAGTGTGACACTTGCCAAACAACTAATAAGAACAGTCAAGTATTTAAATACATGCACATTGATGCACAGAGCTGGACATGCTCAGTAAGCCACATGTCTCCAAAATAACAATGTCCAATTACATAAAAGCTCAGTGTCTGTGACGATTGATGAGTAGAAATAAGAAGGAAATGCAACATTATCCACAACATCTTCACATTTGGCTGTGCATGACAACATTACATCTGAAAATACACAACTAACATTGTGTCTCTCTACTACCCACAGGCACTCCAGAACAGAGGACATCATCTGGAGAAGATTCAGAGTCCACCAGCAGCTCCAGCACAACGTCGGACACTGAGACCTCCAGTGTGGATGACTCTCACACCTCCTCGTGCGATAGGAACCAACCTGGCACCTCTGGTGTGGGTCAGCATGCGGCACCAGTACGATCAGCAGCCCCAGCGACCACTCCTGCAACATCCAGTAACATCCAGACGCCACGGATCCCCACGCACACATCCAGACAACAAAACCCTGGGAGCACAGCAAGATAGCCCAATCTGGATTTGGCAGGAAATACCAGCCCTGTCAACAATGAAGGAGGACAGGAGCTGTGAGTGCGTGCTACGCCAGGCAATGTCCGTGCGGGTAGAGAAAGGAGTGGTGTGAGGGTGCATGGTGGGAGGACACGTCCCACAGCTGGTGTTGGACAACAAGCTGACCCCGAGTTACAACGCATTTTCGATGTATATCGCGAATGCACCGGAGACTTTGGCCAGGTTGTCGGGATCCTCAGGGACATGAAACATCAGCAGGCTGCACATTACGACCGGATGGACAACCATATGGACCGTGTGGACCAACACATGGACCGTATGGAGTCCAACTGGTCGAAAATAGACAATCTCACGGCGGTGCATAGGGACATACTTACATGCCTACGCCAGATAACCACCAACATTACCACACCTCCCAGTGTGCACTCCACACCTGTTGCCTCTACATCGGCAACTGCCACAGGGAGGGATGAGGAGTCTGGCGTAGAGTCCCCTCCACCGCTGCAGCCTGATACTGAGGGTCGACCCCCAACAAAGAAGAGGAGGGGCCGTCCAAGGAAGGATGGCAAGTGAGAGATTGATGGACATGCATCCCCCCTGGAACCAAATAAATGCTCTGGATGTCCTCCACTGTGTGCAAATCATTCACTTTGTTGACAGTCCCTGGACTCTCCCACATGGGATGGAGCATGTAAGTTGGACTAAATGCCAAATGGACTGTGGATCTCGCTCAGAAGGATTTTCATCTGACAACACTTCCAACTCCTCTATGAACTGTGGATGATAAATTTGGGAATGCAATCACCTTTACCTGTTAGATTTTGTCACATGCACATTAATAAATTCATATTCACACAAACCCTGTGTCATCTGTGAATTGTACACTGTACCCACTTATTAGCTCATGATCTGTATCACCTGGCACTGTCTCACACTGAGGTGCATGAGTTCTGTGGTAGTGATTCTTCTCATACAGAAGTATGCACGGCAAAATAGGCCGTTGTCGAAGGATAGCTGGACATTAGTTTCACATCAGAACACACAATCCAATGACCTACTACCTCTGGTGTTTCATCATCTCAACAAAATATATGCAGAAGACACCCAATGATTCTACCACCCAGTAGCCAGCACCAACAACATCTCTGAAGCAAGGTAGCAATGCACACATTCACGCTCACTCACCCATGCTTGTCCACCCAATCAGGAATCAGAGTGTGTGTAATGTTCAATAATTCACGTCTGAGAAAGAAACAATCTCTGACTGTTGTCCTACAATGCAGCATACGAGCTAGCCCCTGCAGCAGTAAACATGATTCCCAAACAACATACAATTCCATAATCAAACATAATAGTACAGGTGAAATGTGTTCACAACCTCAGTGTGGAAAGCACCACCCTCCCTGTGATGGTGACAGATTCCTCAAACCATTGAAGAACTCTGTGGAAGTACAGGTCAACCGCTCACCTCAGACAGTAGGAGTACTGGTCACAGCATATGCACAGCAAAGCGCTGGTGCGTATATGTAGATCTTCCATCTGTGTAGATTATTGCCCTGTGCGTCAATGTAATGCAAGTATTCCACTTATGTGTAACAAAGTGTAGCATTTCATGGCGACACTATCCGGGCTGACTAGATCTACCATTACAAAGAGTCCTGTCTTTCAGCTTTGTGGTGCAGCACTTCAACAGTACCAAAATGATCTCATGTGGACTCAAAGGCATCTTGCACAACAATCACAAAAAGAATGTGTGCTAAAATGTCACACACAAAGCTATTATGTCAGCTTGGCTCCGGTAACTTTAGCATAATACAGCATGATCCTAGGGACCAGCTTACAATTCATCTACCGCCTCATGAAGAAATGTCACATGACAAATACCAGAGATAGCCACGCAAGGTCAGCACAACACACATAGCACATGCAACATTAAACATTGCACACACTGTTGTCAAATTAAATCCACTGAACCGCACAAACAAAGACCATTGTCTAATGAATTGAACACCATGGCAGAAAAACATGATCTGAACGGTTGTAGCATATTTTTGCAACGGAGAAGGCAAACATCAATGTGTGTAACAGGTTTATTACACAGGTAGAAGTTCTGTTCAACACAAAAGCAAACTGATTACAGTTCCAAGTATCCAAATAAAACAAATAAAAGACAAATCTGACCAAATAGATTGGCTGTCAGAGAGTACTGGTCCAAATTGAAAATCCATTATGGAACGGAGTGGTGTGTACCCACACAACAGCCAAAGGAGCCTGTGAAGGAGAGACATAGTACAGTCTTAATCACAACTTGCCATGATGACATATCCAATCATTGACTCACTATTGTCCATTGTAAATTCTGACCAATTGCTAGGGTTGAATACAACAATGTAGTGGAGAGCATCATAACTTAACATACACTGTACAACGGCAAGGAGCCTGTGAATTAGCTGACCCACACACATATCACAACATATTGTCCGACTTACACACATCACGCTTAGGAAAAGCATCATCAGACATACATGCATACTTACACTCAAGCAAAGAAGTTGTCAATGAGCTGTCTCCTGACATCCACCTCCTCTTCCTCCTCCTCCTCCTCACTGGCAACGTTCCCCAGGCCTGAATCCTCCCATGAGGGAGGACGTTGGTCCCTGTCATCCTGAATGAGCGGTCGCTTATTCCTCACAGCCTTGTTGTGAAGCATGCAGCACACTATGATGATTTTGCACACCTTCTCTGGGGAATATTGAAGGGCACCTCCTGTCCGGTCAAGGCAGCGGAATCTGGTCTTCAGCAGCCCAAATGTGCGCTCAATCACACGTCTGGTCCGGCCATGTGCCCCATTGTAATGGACATCAGCAGGTGTGACCGGGTTCCTGAGTGGTGTCAGCAACCAGGGCATGTTTGGGTATCCAGAGTCTCCTGAAATTATCAAATATGAAGGATCAGTTGAGCAACAACAGGGTACAACCTGACAGACAATGATCACACAACTGACACTGACAACTTGACTCACCAACAAGCCAGGCACGCTCATTCATGAAGTGGGACATCAGCTGGGGGATCCGACTCATCCTCATTATGTATGCGTCGTGTGCAGATCCCGGGAAACGCACACAGACATGGGAGATGATCTGGTCCGCCAGACATACCACAAGGGCATTGATTGAATGAAAGTGTTTACGATTCCTGTAAACCTGTTCACGGGCTCGTGGTGCTATCAAACCCACATGTGTCCCATCAATCGATCCAATCACATGTGGCATGTGTCCCAGGGCATAAAAGTCATCCTTAATGGCACGGAACTGTGGCGGTGTGGGGAAATGAATGTACAGGTCGAGGAACCTCAACATGGCCTCACACACGTCCCGGAGCACTCGACTGAACATCGTCTGGGACATCCCACCAGCATCAGACACAGTAAACTGGAACGAACCTGTGGCAAAAAAATGTAGTGCCGCCATCACCTTCACCTTGGGGGTCAGGGCAAAGGGATATATGCGTCCAGGTAGCAAGTGTGGTGACATCTGGTCTGTCAATTCCAAAATGAATGCCCTTGTGAACCTGTATTTCCTCATGCACTCACGCTCCACCATGGTTTCAAGATCCGGGAAGGGTCTGTGGACATTTGGTGCCCTGAGGAACACATGACAAAGTATGTACACATATTACTATATGAGTTATACTTCAATTAATACAGTATCAACAGATTGCGTGGCACTTACAATGATGACACAGTGAAGTCAGATGTCTGAGGTTGACCTAATCCAGAAATTACAGCAATGTGAGCATGAACATACACACAATTATTTAAGGTATTACCAAATATTCCTGTGTAGTACTGTGACTACTCACTGTTCTCTGACACTGTCCATGTGATCAATTGTAACATGCACAACACACACACAATTAAGTATCAGCCATAGGTTCTTATGTCAAATTGCACATGCATTGAATGTACACAGACATGGACAAGGTATTCCGACCTAGCAACAACACTACATACAGACAGCTTGTCACCATGCACAACACTGTCATGGTCAGGACATTGTCATGATGTGATGTATGACCTACACAACACATTGATCCCCTGGGACAGTGGCCAAGCATAGGAGGATGATCTGTGAAGTGGTCACTCACACTAGTCATGTCCCTCACACACACTGCTATAGTTGCACTGTAAGCTAGGATCATAATGTCAGTAGTCTTGTCTATTGTGTCTGTCCCATTTGACATGTGCAGGACTACATCCACACAGGGCATACAGCATGCCATTATTCATACATACATTGTCTGAGTTGATGAGTGGGCATTGCATGCACGCGCCTGCCACATCCTGAGCGAGCCGGACTGACCGATTGCATGCTTGATTCAATGCTGTACGACGCGGGTGAGTTTTCAATACACGCGTCTGCCACATCCTGAGCGAGCCGGACTGACCGATTGCATGCTTGAATCAATGCTGTACGGCGGGTGAGTTTTCAATACACGCGTCTGCCACATCCTGAGCGAGCCGGACTGACCGATTGCATGCTTGAATCAATGCTGTACGACGCGGGTGAGCTCAATCACGCGTCTGCCACATCCTGAGCGAGCCGGACTGACCGATTGCATGCTTGAATCAATGCTGTACGACGCGGTGAGTTTTCAATACACGCGTCTGCCACATCCTGAGCGAGCCGGACGCACTGGTTGCCTGTTGGTTGTCATGGTGACAGACGCGCATTTTGCATCGTGCACGATTCGCGTAGGGTACTATTCGGTTAACTTTTGGTACAAATGTATCAAACTCAAAACTGTCATGATGCAGGTATTTTGAAAGTTGCGGTAGGCGTGTCCGATGTGTCCTATCTCATGGATTGGACAAATTCATAGAATGCGAACGAGTCTGACCTATCATTTTGTACGCATGGGACCGATTCTGCCTCTGCAGCACTGACATAAGGCTGTGTCTTGCCCTGAGAGCTCACTTGCCTGCACTGAATGCTCCATACAGACATCTCTGCTACCACTGCTGCTGTCTCTGTATCCTCTGGCTCCAAGGATGGCACGTACTGTGGAGAGGGCCCCAGCATTCACAGAGGAGGAAAACCAGGCCCTGCTGGACAGCCTCCTACCACAGTACAGCAAGCTGTATGGGAAACCAGGGGAGCAGGTGAGTGTGCAGTCCACATCCTCTCTCATTGTGCATCTTGTCTGACTACCACTAATGGCATTGTGTGAAGCATTGGCTAGCATGTTCACTCTGTAGTTGTCACACCCAAAGTGTGCAGGTACCTGCACTGAACAGGTACTGTGCTGTGAGAGTGCATTTAGAGACGGTCATAATACCCAGCCAATGTTTCCATGTTGGTGATGCAGGACAAGTGTCCATCCACATAGTTGCACTAACTGTGTACATCAGATGCCCTTGTGAATAGCACATGTTTCTCCAACTGTGTGATGCACAAACATGTTGTATGTGTGTTAATGGCCCTTTCACTTTGTCATCCTCACAGGTTGATGCCCATCAGAACCAGGAGATCTGGCTGACCATTGCCAGGGCAGTTCGATCTGTGGGGGTCCACAGGCGTCGCATCTGCAGTTGCCAGAAGAGGTGGCAGGACCTACGTGGCTGGAGCAGACGCATTGCCAGAGTCCTGCTGAAGCTGTCGCCTCCTCGCAGCAGGGGCGGACACCGGACCCTGACCCCCCCACATGCGCCAGATTCTGCCAGTGGTCTTCCCTGACCTGGATGGGCTGTTAAAGGCCAGACAGCAGCAAGGAGGGGGTAAGTGCATGCCTTGTCTGTGAACTGTGTCTAACATGATCTTTGCATTCCTTCAGCCTGGTTACGCTACCGCAGTTTGTCTGTCTGCTTGAACTAGAATCATGTCCTTTATTTCTGTAATGGCCCTTCCTCATCTGATACACAGGTGTGTCCCTTTCTGTCAGTGACATGTCTCACGGGGGGCCTGCTGTTGTCCAAGGTTGATGTGGGGGACCGCATCTGCTACTGGCAGTATGTATTAGCCTTCAGGAGTGTGTAATTTATTGACATGTATCTGCACATTGACAGATATGTGACATGCACTCTGTGTGGGCCATACATACGTGTCCTAGTCGATGCTCTGCCTCGCCATATGTGCCTGGGGTGTTAGCCACACACACATGCAGCATGTGTGACAATGTTGTGATCTCTGAAGTATGTCCATCATGTGTGTCACACATGCATGGACACATGACCTACTGTTCGGGCTAATCCCATGTTGCACATGGACCAGGTCAGGTATGTCTACTCCGGACATGGTGTACATTCAGTTTTCATAATCATGTGTGTCAAAGTAAATTGGATGCATTGTGCAATGTGCAATCAGGTGTCAGCCTCTGTCTCATTGTGGAGTGGGCTGGCTTTTTAGACTCCTGGGGTGTCAATTATTTTTGGGTGGTCAGACAGCTGACATGTGGGTGTTGGATCTTCACGATGGGGTCACACATAGGTGTGTAATCACTTGACTGTGCCTGATGGTGTGTCCAAAATTTAAGTGCAGACAGCTGTACTTCATTGTCATCAGACTGTGATGTGCTCATGTTGCCAGACTTGTGCTTGCTGTCACTCTACTGTGGCATATGTTGGAAGTGGGATCATCATTTGCCTTCACATGTGGGTAGCAGTGGGGCAACATGTGTACTTGATAGATGCAGGGCTTATATTCCCCACAACTACATGATTGAGATACAGGGCAGACTGTTTGTTTTGTGATGCACTGCCCAAGTGACAGAAGGCAGCAATGACTGATTACCCAGACTGCCCTGAAGCATGTTGTTTAAATTGCTCTAGTGTTTCCTGCAGTGATGGAAGTTGTCCTGCATGCACTCAATCCTGCCATCGTCCAGCAAGACATGCGCACATCATGGTGTGTGGTGAAGGAAGCATATCCATATTACTGACAATTACTTTGTCCATCCCTTTACCTGACACATATACAAACTCAGTGGCAGGAGATGGTATATGTGTGTACTGACACATTTCCAGCACAAATCCTGCAGTTCATGCAACTGTTTATGTGTTGCATGTGTGCACAAATGAGTCGTGTCTGGCTACATGCACCAGACTGATGTCTCCATGGACATGTAGGATATGAGGGGCATGGTTTGCTGGCAGACTGACATGTGTGTTTTGCAAATATGTGACTGCAATTAAGAGTATTTACTGCAAATGATGCACAAACGTACACTGTCATGTGCTGTTCTGACTGTGATGTGTGATGTCTATACAGGTGACTGATGTTTCTCTGTTTGCCCTGTTGATTTGCAGTTACATCTACGGACTCTGGAGGAGACAGCTCCACGGACCATGAGGAGCCAGAGCGCCAGACAGGGTCCGCTGCGGAGGATTCGGAGGGACCCAGTGGAACGGAGGGTGAGGGGGGCCACACTGAGGAGACCTCGGCTATGTCCACCTCGGCTGAGGAACACGCCAGCTTCAGTGAAGACTCCCTTGTGGAGGCGGGTGCCAGCAGCCCCCAGTCAACACCTAGCAGGTCTGGCCCCGTCACCACCACCATCTCAACCCTCCCTTCTGCTTCCATTCCAGATGTCCGTGGAGGCTCCTGTGTAAGGGAGCATGTCTCCTTCATGCCAGGCACTGCACCACCTGCCCCTGTCTCCCCTGCTGCCCTGAGTGTGGAGTCTGTGGACTTACTGAAGCAGCTCCATGTAGGTCAGACAGCGATGCTGAGTGTCCTCCATTCCCACACCACTCTGTTGACACAACTGGTGTCCTTCATGGAGGGCATCTCATCAAGCATGTCTGCCCTACATCGGACCATTCAGGCCATGGCCTCCACACAAATGGCAGCAGTGTCCCTCAACCAACAGGCCCTCACCCCTGCTACCTCTGCCACATCCACAGTCACCACTCCCCTGCCTGTCCAACAGACACACACACCCGCACATGCACGCACCACATCAAGCAATGGCAGCACACAGACACGCATGCCAAAGTCTCGAGCCACAAGCACGCATACTCCGGGGACTGATGGCACACACACAGGGGATGGGTCACAGACACACAGACAGGCATCCACATGCACTCCGTATTCCTCAGATGCCTCTCCCTCCAAAACACCTTCCCTTGCCTCACCTACTGCCCCCACTTCCAAGCAGCTCTTCCTCTGTGACCTTGGCCTCTTCCCCACAGAACCATCTGCTCCAACTTATAGGGGGAAGAGGAAGTCACCCCGCACAGAGGGGAGTTCCCCTGCTAAACGGACACCCTCCCCCAGGCGCATGGACACTGAGGCCCCCACCCGGACCAGGAAGGGTAAGACACCACCAAAGGCACAGGCTTCCACCTCACACTCTCCATCCTGCAGCCCCCCGGAAGCCAATACACAGGTCCTACAGCCATTCCCTGCACCAGGTTCACCCACACACCCATACCGCATACCCAGGATGCTTAGGCCCTCCCCCTTCCACATGCACTTCCACCCCCGCCTCACATGCTCAGCCTGTCCCTGCCACTGGTGTGGAAACCGTGTCTCCCGCCTCTGTCCTGCCCACCTCATCTGAAGCCCATTTCACTCCTCTTGATGTTGGCACTGCAGTAGGAGGGACATCACACCCGTCTGCTTTGGGCACTGCAGTTGAGCGCCCGTCCACCACATCTGTCCTGCACACTGCAGTGGTGCAGGTTGACCCCACATCTGACTTGTGTCCAGCAGTGGTGACAGCGCCCACTGTGTCAGACCCCTCCACTGCAGTTGCTGGCGTCACTCCTGCACCCACCACACCTCCCCTGCCCCATTCTCCTGTACCCTGATACTGTCCCTGCGGTGCCTGGCCTGCCACTATGTATGCCCCTCCAAGGTGTGAGATGTCCCTGGTCCATAGCAGTGCAGGCAATGAAGGGATTACAAGTTTTCAACTGTTACCCTGGTTGGACTCTTTGATGGACTGGCCATTGGCCTTTTTGCATCGTGGCATGAACATTCATGGAGATTTTATTGCTGAATAAAGCCATTTTTGTTATCCAGTGGTGTTGCATATTATGTACATGATGTTGATGATGTGTATCATGAACTTGCTATTGTAATGGTGTCTGTGTTTGTGCTACAGCAACACTGCACTGTTATGTCTTTTCCCGGCCAATGACAGTGTGTTTTTGGGAGGTTTTACCCTAGTGTCCCTGTGTCTCCAGGATCATCGGCCTGCACATTCATCATGTTTGGTATCTCCCATTGCTGACATGGTATGGAACTTGTTCACATAACATCTACAGTCTCCAAAGGATTCCTTAGTGTGTGTGTCTGTTGGTGTTGATATGTGTGTATTCCTCATGGTGCTCACTTTGCACATTGTCTGACTGTTCACTGGAGTCATTGTCAAGGGTCATGGCCATTGCTTGTCTGCACATGGCAGGGGTGGTTCTTGTGATATACAGCAATATTTGCCAAACCAATTCTATGTTTGTATGTGACACAACCACTACATTGCCACAACATTGCTTGTGCAATTTGTACACGGACTCATGCATGCTGTTTTGGAGATGCTGCTATTTTCAGGGACACAATTACCTTTTGGTCACTGTGGTGATGGGGGTTTATGTCCCATTACAACGGTGATCAGTTGCAGCAGGATATTAGTGACACACATTTGCATTTTGGGCACACATGTGTTGTGAGTCACATTGTATGTCCACTGCCACATTCTGTGTTGTGAGCATTTGTCACATTAAAACATGCAATGTGGCAAAGATGGTAGAGGGAGTGGTTTGCTTAGTCTCCCTATGTGTGTGTATCCTGGTGTTGATGGGCATCCTGCCCCCTATGAGTGGGGATGGTCATTCAGATAGGCATCCACCCCCCTCTGGGGTGGACAATACTGTGAGTGATAGGCATCCACCCCCCTATGGGTGGGACAATACTGTGGGTGATAGGCATCCACCCCCCTCTGGGGTGGACAATACTGTGGGTGATAGGCATCCACCCCCCTCTGGGGTGTACAATAATGGGAGTGCTAGGCATCTACCACCCTATGGGTGGGATATGCTGTGAGTGATAGGCATCCACCCCCCTATGGGGGGATATGCTGGGAGTGATAGGCATCCACCCCCCTCTGAGGTGGACAATACTGTGGGTGATAGGCATCCACCCCCCTCTGGGGTGGGCAATACTGTGGGTGATAGGCATCCACCCCCCTCTGGGATGGACAATAATGGGAGTGATAGGCATCCACCACCCTATGGGTGGGATATGCTGGGAGTGATAGGCATCCACCCCCCGCTGGGGTGGGCAATACTGTGGGTGATAGGCATCCACCACCCTCTGGGGTAGGCAATACTGTGGGTGATAGGCATCCACCCCCCTCTGGGGTGGACAATAATGGGAGTGATAGGCATCCACCACCCTATGGGTGGGATATGCTGGGAGTGATAGGTATCCACCCCCCTCTGGGGTGGACAATAATGGGAGTGATAGGCATCCACCACCCTATGGGTGGGATATGCTGGGAGTGATAGGTATCCACCCCCCTCTGGGGTGGGCAATACTGTGGGTGATAGGCATCCACCACCCTCTGGGGTGGGCAATACTGTGGGTGATAGGCATCCACCAACCTCTGGGGTGGGCAATACTGTGGGTGATAGGCATCCACCCCCCTCTGGGGTGGGCAATACTGTGGGTGATAGGCATCCACCCCCCTCTGGGGTGTACAATAATGGGAGTGATAGGCATCCACCCCCCTATGGGTGGGATATGCTATTTGGGATAATCATCCACCCCCTATGGTGGTGTTTCCTTTCGTGTACTCTTGACATTTTGGTGTGTGATAGGTGTCTGACTTACCTTCTGTGTCGTGCGCGTCGGTAACGATGGGCGTACAGTATAGGGAAGACATGCGCGATTGGATACATGGCTGCTCCGTCTCGTCCCCGTTGTTCGTGTTCTGGCGCGACTCGGAGCTTTCATTCATACGCCTCGTCCGGATGCTGTGACGTGCTGGAGCCGGCGCCCTGTGCGACGCATATTTGGGATGCATCGTACTTGCGTATCCGGAAATTGGTTCGTTTGCGCCTCCGTACGACTCGCTTTCTGTGTTTCCTGAGCCTGTTCGCTACTGACATAGTGCACGAATCGGAGCGGACCATTCGGTCGAAGATTTTCCTGTTATACGCATCGTACTTGCTAGTTTGTAGGAAAAAGCTCCGGATACGAGTCGGACGTAAGGTAAGCCTACGAATAGCATTGGGAAGGCACTTTTGGCGACATCGGAATCGGCCCCAGAGTGTGAAAGTCTTAGTGTAGTCTGGAGTTCCTAATACAGGTGCAGAACAAAGAGCTTGACGTAACTGTTGGAAGGCATTCTGGCATTCAGTAGTCCATGGGAGGGGCATCGGAGTGTCTTTAGTCAAAAGGGCCAACAAGGGTTTAATAATGTGTGAAAAGCTAGGGATCCACTGCCTACAAAAAGAAGTAAGGCCAATCAGTGCATGGACATCCTTCTGAGTACGGGGCACAGGAGTGTCTAAAATAGTTTGAATGCGATCTGATGTCAGTGCACGTCCCTCCTTAGACAGGAGGTGACCTAAATAGGTAACCTGCTGTCTACAAAATTGAAATTTCTTCCGAGAGACTTTGTGATGATGAGAGGCAAGAAATGATAATAATGACAGTGTTCCTTCTTCACACTGTTCAGGGGTATCGGCAGCCAACAAGATGTCATCGACATATTGAATAAGAGCCACCCCTTTTGGTACAGGAAAAGAATCAAGCTGCCTTTTCAATGCCTGACTATAAATGCTAGGACTCTCTGTATACCCTTGCGGAGCTCTACAGAATCTGAATGATCTATTATTCAAAGTGAAGCCAAACAAATAACGGCTGTCAGGGTGAATAGGTATCGAAAAGAATGCATTCTTCAAATCTATTACACTAAATGTAGTGGCAGTAGGAGGAACCATAGTAAGAAGTGTCGTAATGTCAGAGACTACCAGATATTGGGGCACAATGATTTTGTTAACCTATCGTAAATCAATAATGAATCTGTAAATTTTAGTATCAGTGTCTTTTTTCAAAATAGGAAGGATAGGACTATTACAGGTATTATAAGGTACTATTTCCACAACCCCCACCTTGATCCAATCCTGAACAATGTGCGTCAATGCTTCTTTGCCTTCCCGAGATATTTTATACTGGGGCAATCGAGGCAATGAAGCACCTTCCTTCACTTGAATATGCACTGGTGGAATAACCATTTGACCCACATCGGTATCTGATTTAGCCCACAAAGTACTAGGTAAAGATGCCAGAGCGATATCCTCTTTAATGAGACAAGACCTCTCAACCACTGGATAATTATCATTCAAGATAACACGCACACTTTCTGGGGAACAACGTATTGTAGCACGAAAATATTTAAGCATATCGATACCCACAATGTTATCCGGCGTGTTAGGGGAAAGCAGAAAAGGACATACTGCAGTGAATTTATCAAGACTAAATGCAAGTGGCTGTGACAGTGGGCTAGGTGTAGGTGTCCCATCGAATCCTATTGATATTATCATTGCGCCAGACAGGGGAGCCCTAGGAACCAATTTTTTAGATAGAGCACTACGAGTAGCTCCTGTATCAACCAGAAACCGATCAGTAGAGCCCAAGACATTTGCATCAACATAAGGACCTTTCTGATCTACTGGGACCTCAACCTTGACCTTGCCAGGTAGGTCGCTCCCCCACCACACAGCTCCGCCTGTGTTGTCTGCCCACTGCTTCTGCAGGTAAGATCGCCCTCCGCTTGTGGCCCCGGTGCCCGTTTTTTTTCTGCTTGTCTCCCCTTTTCCTTTCTGTGCCCCTCGCTGCCCCATTGTCGTTGTGCCCGTGATTCTGTCTGCTTTCTCCCCTGTTTTCCTTTTTGTGCCCCTCGCTGCCCCATTGTCGCTGTGCCCGTGATTTTGTCTGCTCTCTCCCCTTTTCCTTTCTGTGCCCCTCGCTGCCCCATTGTCGTTGTGCCCGTGATTCTGTCTGCTTTCTCCCTGTTTTCCTTTTTGTGCCCCTCGCTGCCCCATTGTCGCTGTGCCCGTGATTTTGTCTGCTCTCTCCCCTGTTTTCCTTTTGTGCCCCTCGCTGCCCCATTGTCGCTGTGCCCGTGATTTTGTCTGCTTTCTCCCCTGTTTTCCTTTTTGTGCCCCTCGCTGCCCCATTGTCGCTGTGCCCGTGATTTTGTCTGCTCTCTCCCCTTTTCCTTTCTGTGCCCCTCGCTGCCCCATTGTCGTTGTGCCCGTGATTCTGTCTGCTTTCTCCCCTGTTTTCCTTTTTGTGCCCCTCGCTGCCCCATTGTCGCTGTGCTCGTGATTTTGTCTGCTCTCTCCCTGTTTTCCTTTTTGTGCCCCTCGCTGCCCCATTGTCGCTGTGCCCGTGATTTTGTCTGCTCTCTCCCCTGTTTTCCTTTTTGTGCCCCTCGCTGCCCCATTGTCGCTGTGCCCGTGATTTTGTCTGCTTTCTCCCCTGTTTTCCTTTTTGTGCCCCTCGCTGCCCCATTGTCGCTGTGCCCGTGATTTTCTCTGCTCTCTCCCCTTTTCCTTTCTGTGCCCCTCGCTGCCCCATTGTCGTTGTGCCCGTGATTCTGTCTGCTTTCTCCCCTGTTTTCCTTTTTGTGCCCCTCGCTGCCCCATTGTCGCTGTGCCCGTGATTTTGTCTGCTCTCTCCCCTGTTTTCCTTTTGTGCCCCTCGCTGCCCCATTGTCGCTGTGCCCGTGATTTTGTCTGCTCTCTCCCCTGTTTTCCTTTTTGTGCCCCTCGCTGCCCCATTGTCGCTGTGCCCGTGATTTTGTCTGCTTTCTCCCCTGTTTTTCTTTTTGTGCCCCTCGCTGCCCCATTGTCGCTGTGCCCGTGATTCTGTCTGCTTTCTCCCCTGTTTTCCTTTTTGTGCCCCTCGCTGCCCCATTGTCGCTGTGCCCGTGATTTTGTCTGCTTTCTCCCCTGTTTTCCTTTCTGTGCCCCCGCTGCCTCTCGCCATTCCCGCCGCTGCGTCCCCGCCCCCCTGACCGCCCATTCGCTGCCCCTGCCTCCCGCCTCCCAGCTGCTCCTCCCTCCCACCTCCCCATAAATGGCGGCCGCTGCGCGGTGAGGAGAGCGACCCTTGACCTTGCCAGGTAGGTCGCTCCCCACCACACAGCTCCGCCTGTGTTGTCTGCCCGCTGCTTCTGCAGGTAAGATCGCCCTCCGCTTGTGGCCCCGGTGCCCGTTTTTTTCTGCTTGTCTCCCCTTTTCCTTTCTGTGCCCCTCGCTGCCCCATTGTCGTTGTGCCCGTGATTCTGTCTGCTTTCTCCCCTGTTTTCCTTTTTGTGCCCCTCGCTGCCCCATTGTCGCTGTGCCCGTGATTTTGTCTGCTCTCTCCCCTGTTTTCCTTTTTGTGCCCCTCGCTGCCCCATTGTCGCTGTGCCCGTGATTTTGTCTGCTTTCTCCCCTGTTTTCCTTTTTGTGCCCCTCGCTGCCCCATTGTCGCTGTGCCCGTGATTTTGTCTGCTCTCTCCCCTTTTCCTTTCTGTGCCCCTCGCTGCCCCATTGTCGTTGTGCCCGTGATTCTGTCTGCTTTCTCCCCTGTTTTCCTTTTTGTGCCCCTCGCTGCCCCATTGTCGCTGTGCCCGTGATTTTGTCTGCTCTCTCCCCTGTTTTCCTTTTTGTGCCCCTCGCTGCCCCATTGTCGCTGTGCCCGTGATTTTGTCTGCTCTCTCCCTGTTTTCCTTTTTGTGCCCTCGCTGCCCCATTGTCGCTGTGCCCGTGATTTTGTCTGCTTTCTCCCCTGTTTTCCTTTTTGTGCCCCTCGCTGCCCCATTGTCGCTGTGCCCGTGATTTTGTCTGCTCTCTCCCCTTTTCCTTTCTGTGCCCCTCGCTGCCCCATTGTCGTTGTGCCCGTGATTCTGTCTGCTTTCTCCCTGTTTTCCTTTTTGTGCCCCTCGCTGCCCCATTGTCGCTGTGCCCGTGATTTTGTCTGCTCTCTCCCCTGTTTTCCTTTTTGTGCCCCTAGCTGCCCCATTGTCGCTGTGCCCGTGATTTTGTCTGCTTTCTCCCCTGTTTTCCTTTTTGTGCCCCTCGCTGCCCCATTGTCGCTGTGCCCGTGATTCTGTCTGCTTTCTCCCCTGTTTTCCTTTTTGTGCCCCTCGCTGCCCCATTGTCGCTGTGCCCGTTATTTTGTCTGCTTTCTCCCCTGTTTTCCTTTCTGTGCCCCCGCTGCCTCTCGCCATTCCCGCCGCTGCGTCCCCGCCCCCCTGACCGCCCATTCGCTGCCCCTGCCTCCCGCCTCCCAGCTGCTCCTCCCTCCCACCTCCCCATAAATGGCGGCCCGTCTGCGCCCGTCCGCGACTGGACCGCGCCCAGCGCCAGAACCCCTGGATCCCACCGATGCATCACCACCCGACGGACCTACGACGCCGCCACACTCACCGCACTCAATGCCGGCCGGAACCCTGCCTGCTACCGAGCCTCACCGAGACGCACCCACGGACCCTTCACCTGCCAAACCTGCCGATTCACCTGCCCCCGGACGTGCACCACCTCCGCCAAGTCGAGCACCAGCAGCAACCACCTGAAATGCATCCTGCTGAACACCCGCTCCGTCCACAAGCACGCCGTGGAACTCTGGGACCTGCTCGACGCAACAGCACCGGACATCGCCTTCCTCACCGAAACCTGGATGAACGCCTCCTCAGCGCTCGACATCGCCATAGCCATCCCGGACGGATACAAGATCACCCGGAGGGACAGCGTCAACCAGACGGGAGGAGGCATAGCCATCGTACACAAGAACACCATCCGCATCTCGACTAACTCCGACGAGACCTTCACCGCCGCCGAACACCTACACTTCCAGATACACACTGACCCCAAGACCACCCTCCGAGGCACCCTCATCTACAGACCCCGGGACCACGCACACTATTCAGCGAAGACATCGCAGACTTCATCAGCCCGCACGCCATGCCCTCCGCCGACTACATCCTCCTAGGGGACCTCAACTTCCACCTGGAGAACAACAACGACAGAAACACCACCGCCCTGCTGGACAACCTCGCCAACCTCGGACTCAAGCAACTGGTGAACACGCCCACCCACTACGCCGGCCACACGCTTGACCCCGTCTTCTCGTCCAGCAAGCACATCTCCTTCAGCCACGCCACCGGACTCCACTGGACCGACCACAGCTGCGTCCACTTCAGCTTCAGAAAGACTACGACCCACCACCACCCGCAACAGGCTCCCCGCCGGAGCTGGAGCAAGATCACCGCCGAGCAGCTCACCGCCTCCCTCAGCCAGAACACACCCACCAACACAACGGACCCAAACGAAGCAGCCAGCAACCTCGCCAAGTGGCTGACCGCCTGCGCCGACGACCTCGCACCACTAAAAACCCTCCCAGCAGACCCGGAAGCAAGAAAACCCCTTGGTTCACCAACGAACTCAAGGAATCCAAGAAGAACTGCCGCACTCTCGAGAAAACCTGGCGACTCGACCAGACCACAGACAACAGGACCGCCCTCAAGCACGCCACCCGCAAACACCACCAGCTGATCCGTGCCACCAAGAAGTCGGCACTCAAAGAACGACTGGACAACAACGCCCATGACAGCAAGGAACTTTTCAGCATCGTCAAAGAGTTCTCCAACCCCAGCGCCGGAAACAACGACATCACCCCTCGCAAGACCTCTGCAACTCACTCTCCGCGTTCTTCCACCGCAAGATCACCGACATACATAACAGCTTCGACGCACAAACAACGCACCCTACCGCCGAACCAACGCCCGCCACCACCACCCTCTGCAACTGGACCCCGATCAGCACCGAAGACACCACCCGCACGATGAACTCCATCCACTCCGGATCACCAACCGACCCCTGCCCACACCACGTCTTCAACAAAGCCGACGCCACCATCGCACCCCATCTCCGGGACATCATCAACTCCTCCTTCCACACCGCCACCTTCCCGGAGAGCTGGAAGCACGCCGAGCTTACCGCCCTCCTGAAGAAACCAACGGCGGACCCCACCGACCTCAAGAACTACCATCCCATCTCGCTCCTTCCGTTTCCGGCCAAAGTCATCGAGAAGACCGTCAACAGACAGCTTGCCGCCTTCCTCGAGACGAATGGATCCCTCGACCCCTCGCAGTCCGGGTTTCGGGCCAACCACAGCACCGAGACCGCCCTTATCGCAGCCACCGACGACATCAGAACCCTAACCGACAACGGGGAAACAGCTGCCCTCATCCTCTTGGACCTCTCCGCGGCGTTCGACACCGTCTGCCACCGCACCCTAGTGAAGCGCCTCAGCAACATCGGAATCCGAGAGAAAGCACTGGAATGGATCATCTCGTTCCTCGCCGGAAGAACCCAGAGAGTCCGCCTCCCCCGTTCAGATCCGAAGCCACCGAAGTCATCTGCGGCGTTCCACAGGGATCCTCACTCAGCCCAACCCTCTTCAACGTCTACATGAGCCCCCTCGCAGCCATCGCACGCCGACACAACCTCAACATCATCTCCTACGCCGACGACACCCAGCTGATCCTCTCCCTCACCAACGACCCCACCACCGCCAGAGCCAACCTACACGACGGGATGAGAGACGTCGCCGACTGGATGAGGAACAGCCGCCTTAAACTGAACTCAGACAAGACGGAAGTCCTCATCCTGGGCTCATCACCCTCCGCCTGGGACGACTCCTGGTGGCCCCCGGCCCTGGGCACCGCGCCCAAGCCAACGGACCACGCACGCAACCTGGGCTTCATCCTGGACTCCTCCCTGTCGATGACCAGACAAGTCAACGCCGTCTCATCTTCATGCTTCAACACCCTGCGCATGCTCCGCAAGATCTTCAGATGGATCCCCACTGAAACCAGGAAGACCGTCACCCAGGCACTCGTCACCAGCCGACTGGACTATGGGAACACCCTCTACGCCGGAACCACAGCCAAACTTCAAAAGACTCCAGCGCATCCAGAACGCCTCCGCACGACTCATCCTGGACATCCCCCGACACAGCCACATCACCGGACACCTGAAAGACCTGCACTGGCTCCCCGTCAGCAAGAGAATAACGTTCAGACTCCTCACCCACGCACACAAGGCCCTCCACGACCTGGGCCCAAAGTACCTCAACGACCGCATGACCTTCTACACGCCCACACGCCAGCTACGATCAACCAGCCACGCCCTCGCCACCGTACCACGCATCCGCAGAACCACCGCCGGAGGAAGATCCTTCTCCTACCTGGCAGCCAAGACCTGGAACTCCCTCCCACTCACCTTCGGCGAACCCAGGACCATCTCTCCTTCAGGAAGCAGCTCAAGACCTGGCTGTTCGAGCAGTAACTTACCCCCTCCCCCAGCGCCTTGAGACCCTCCCGGGTGAGTAGCGCGCTCTATAAATGCCGTGATTGATTGATTGATTGAACCGGTTCCTTACCCCATCCTAGGCATTCTTATGCGTAATCAGAATCCCCAAGACCATCAGCCGAATAATCTGACATTTGATATTGATTTCGTCTATCAAAGGTATTAGAATAATTTGGTCCGTGTTCAACTGCCTCAAATCTGGGACGATTGCCCATGCCTCCCCTATTTCCTGAATTCTCTGGGCACCCTCTCATATTTCCTTTACCTCGTTGGTACTGCTGACCTCGCAAAAGGGGGCACTCAGAACGCCAATGTCCAATCTCTTTACAATAAGCACACTGATCAGAGGACAAAGTTGCTCGAGGGAAAGGGGGTACACCAGGTGTATATACTGCACGTCCGCCTCTTCCACCACCTCTGAATGGTGGACCATATACTTGAGCCAACATAACTTTCGTCTTTAAATCCTTAACCTTCTTATCCTCCTTGCCTTTTGCTTCCAATTCCTGACGCTCATAATACTGGGCCATAGTCAAAAGGGAGACTGGGGAAGGCGTAGTCCACGAACTCTCGCTGGCCTTGAGGCGACTAGCTATTTCTGGCAACATATTAGTGACAAATTTGTCGACGAACAGATGCTTACCCGTGTCATCTGTCAAGGACTGCCCACTAAAATCATGGAATGTCTCTTCAAATCGTGTAAAAAATCGGAAACTGACTCATCCGCTTTCTGTTTACAAGACGCTAATGTAGTCCAATCTATTTTCTTAGGGGTATGAGAGTTTTCAACTTAGTCACAATAGCTTTAGGAAGATCTAATATCACCTGTTGCAGTTTCTGTGCAGGCTCTCTAGCCACATCTATTTCTTCTAAATGCACCCAAGTATCACCATATGCTACATTATCATCGATTTTCCGAATTGTTCTCCACATATCAGGGGGCAAAATAATAGCTCCTTCTACTTCTTCATAAAAAGCGGCAGGATTTTTTCGCGGATCGGGCAAAGCAGCCTTAACAGCCATAGCATCTGCTCTACTCCAAGGAGTATAGACCCAATTATAAATAAAATATCCCTTTGCATCATCTGAAGTTTTATCGTCATTTGTTTCCGCACCCTTCGGGGGAACATACAGAGGCGCAGCTTCATGCATTGGTTTTACAGTAACCACAGTATCACTAGGGTCATTGTCTATCCCCAAAACATCTTCTTTTTGCACTGGGGTCTGAACTGTTTGTACAGTTTTAACTTTACTAGCTGATTTTTGCTCCTCTTTAAACGTAGTGTATCATGTCTTAATTTAACCACTCGCCTAATTAGATCAGGTATATTTGAAAAAGGAAAGTTCCATCATTTAATTGTTTATAATCAGAATTGATATCAGTGGGCTCTAAGTTTTTAGAAATGTTTCTAAAACCAAGTATTACCTCCCAAGTGAACTTCTCTGCAAAATATAACTGCTCTAAATCCTTCCACTGCTGAACCATTGCTACAAGGTCTGGAGCAGAAGTAGTCCCACGAGCTTCTTTGCGAGCAGTGGATCTGATAGTGGCTTTTTCGTCAGTAGTCAAGGTAGAGCGAGTCTGCCGCCCATCTTGCTTATCTAAGTCTTTATCGTCTGAGGAAAAATGTTCTTCTTCAGAAAGATCATTCTCAGGGGCAGAGGGAAATTTATACGGGGCGGAGGTCGATCTAACAAAATGGAGTCATCCTGAGGTTTATTAAGAATGGGATAAATGGGGCACCTAATAGGGTACTGGCCAGTTACCTCTAAATGACGCTCCCTTTCCTCTTTTTCTTTTATTGCCTTCATCTATTTATTTTTTAATTCCAACGCTTTTTGATATATCGTTTTTCGCTGTTCTTTTTCTGCTATAGCTTCTTCTTTCCTCACTCTCTCTTGCACTTCTTTCTCCCACATTCGTACACAATCAAACATATCTTGTCGACTTTTCCTTTTAAACAAACACTGTTCTACATATTGAATCTTTTTAAAGTCAAATGACCCATTCACTGGCCATTGTAGATCAGGATCCTTTTTCGTATATTTGTTCCACAATGTACTATACATTATGGAAGAAATACCATATTTGACATACATATGTCTATTAGGTGTCCCCTCTGGGGGAGCCGGCTGACTTCTTTCTAAATCCTTTTTGGTACCACCAAGACAGCAACACAACCTACGGAGTGTGCTGGAAACAGGCATGCTACCAAATTTTTGTAAAATATTACTTTTCCAAAATATTCAAAAGTAGAGACAAATCTCCACATTACCTGCCTTTATCTTTTGCAAAAATAAATCAAACAAACAAAACCAGAATCTTGGCCAAGCAAATCAAGAGTGCCGCTTCAGCGACCTTACCAAACAAGAGTCTCCAACTTCCACCTGCCGATCTCTTAGTCGACCTAATGGTCACTGCAAATTTTACGCCAAAGGATACCTCAGTCGGGACCGGCCACCACCCGGAGGGTCAAATCGAAAAACCAGAAAAGTCACTTTGGCTGCAAAGACAAGGGTCTCCTCATGCAGGACGTGTCCTCAGTAATATTCCACTCTTCCATCAAGACCACTCCTTCAGACGGCCGGTCCTCGATGAGGCCCCACGTATCGGGCGCCAATTGTGGAAATGTGCCTTTAAATGAGCACACCGGTGCAGGGGTCACCCTTCTCTGTCCACGGGTCCGTAGACCAACAAAATATAGATTGGCACTGAAGCTGGAATTCAAATAACAAGTTTATTAATCACTCATGAGTGGGACTACGTCCACACAGCACTGTCAAGTGATGCCTGAGGTAGCACATTGAAGTCACAGAACACAGGCCTTATATACAGCTTTTTCTGCACTTATAAGCATGTGAACAGAAATAGGAAGGACAAGTTTCACAAATAGTTTTCAGCAAACAAGGACAGATGAAAAACCACATGGTTAGCAAAGTGGGAGGGAGAGCAGGAGTGCTTATGGCAGCAGTAAATGATTGACAGTTGAGTCTGAGACCAGGTGTTCTGGCAGCTACAAACTCTTAGCACGTACATTGCTTTTAGCTGAGTCAGGAAGTCAACTAAAATAGACAGCATAGGCAGGGAAAAAGACGAGCAGCAGAGGACTGGAGAATTACAAAGCCAACAAAATGGCTTATGCTAACGGAAATTATTTCAGATTTCCACAAACCTTTCCCCAGATATTTCCAAACCCATATGTTCCTAGTATGTAGCATTAAAATCCTCATCACAACATCACTACAAGAGTTGAAAAATTAGTCAAAGTCATCACATCTCACACCATACTTACACTCAGGGAAAGTAGTTCTGGATGAGATCCTGATGCAAGTCAGCTCTTTCCTCTTCACCACTATCATCATCTTCAACTGGCATTTCAGGGTCCCCACTCAGTGGGTCTTCATGGCCTGCATCCTCTGCGATGTAAGGAATGTTCAGTTCCAGAGCAATGTTGGAAAGTATGCAGCAGCCCACATTGATCTTACATACCTTCCCGGGTGAGTAGAGGAAGGCTCTCTTGTCTGGTCCAGACATCTGAATCCGGCTTTCAGGAGCCCAAATGCCCACTCCACAGGCTGCCATTTTCTTCCATGGGCCTCATTGAAGCAGACTTCCCCTGGTGTTGTAGGATTCCTCAGTGGTGCCAACAACCATGGCCGGTTGGGATACAATGAGTCTCCTAGATAGAAAATAGACAGAAGGGCAACATTTTGTTACACACTTTTAGATCATACTACATGACATTTCCCACACAAAGTTAGACAATCATACTTACCTGCACACCAGGCCCTCTCCGGTAGTAGCTGTGACATCAGCTGGGGTATGATGCTGTTCCACGGTACTTAGGAATCATATGCAGATCCTGGGAACTGGGCACAGATGTTTGAGATGTACAAATCTGGTAAGCAGATAACTTGCACATTGATTGAATGGAAGTACTTCCTATTCCGTAGACTTGCACCCTGTCGTTTGATGGTACTAAGCCAATATGGGTGCCATCAATAGATCCAATTACATGTGGGATGTGATCAAATCCATAGAAATCCGCCTTCACTGTGGCTAAATCCTGATGTCTGGGGAACTGGATGTAGAGGTGTCTCAAAAGTACTGCTAGCAACTCTGTGAAGCCCTGACTGAACATAGGTTGTGACATTCCACCAGAAATAGCAACAGTGAATTGAAATAAGCTGTAATCAATCAATCAATCAATCATGTCACTTATAAAGCGCACTACATACCCGCGAGGGTCTCAAGGCGCTGGGGGAAGAGGGGGGTGGTGCTGCTACTGATCGAAGAGCCAGGTCTTGAGGAGTCTTCTGAAGGCCAGTAGGTCTTGGGTCTGTCGGAGGTTGGTGGGGAGGGTGTTCCAGGTCTTGGCGGTGAGGTGGGAGAAGGATCTAACGCCGGCGGTCGTTTTCCGGATGCGGGGGACTGTGGCAAGGGCGAGGCTGGTCGAGCGGAGCTGGCGGGTGGGGGTGTAGAAGCTGAGTCGTCTGTTGAGGTAGGCTGGTCCGGAGTTGTGGAGTGCTTTGTGCGCGTGGGTGAGGAGCTTGAAGGTTATCCTCTTGTTGACAGGGAGCCAGTGCAGGTCTCTCAGGTGGGGTGTGATGTGGCTGCGTCGGGGGATGTCGAGGATAAGACGTGCAGAGGCGTTCTGGATGCGTTGCAGCCGTCTCAGGAGCTTAGCTGTCGTTCCTGCGTAGAGGGCGTTTCCGTAGTCCAGGCTGCTGGTGACGAGGTCCTGGGTGACTGTTTTTCTTGTTTCGGTGGGGATCCACTTGAAGATCCTGCGGAGCATTCGGAGGATGTTGAAGCAGGATGAGGAAACGGCGTTGACCTGCTTAGTCATGGGGAGGGTGGGGTCGAGGATGACCCCTAGGTTGCGTACGTGGTCGGTGGGTGGCGGGGCTGTTCCCAGTGATGTTGGCCACCAGGAGTCATCCCAGGCTGAAGGGTTGGAACCAAGGATGAGGACCTCCGTCTTGTCCGAGTTCAGCTTCAGGCGGCTGGTCCTCATCCATTCGGCGACGGCCTTCATTCCTTCGTGGAGGTGGGCTTTGGCGGTGTGAGGGTCTTTGGTGAGGGAGAGGATCAGCTGGGTGTCGTCGGCGTGAGGAGATGATGTTGAGGTTGTGCTGTCGGGCGACGTGGGCGAGGGGTGCCATGTAGATGTTGAACATCGTTGGGCTGAGGGAGGAGCCTTGGGGTACGCCGCAGATGATCTTGGTGGCCTTGGATCGGAAGGGGGCGAGGCGGACGCTTTGTGTTCTGCCGGAAAGGAAGGATGTGGTCCAGTCCAGGGCCTTCTCTTGGATCCCGGCGTCGTGAAGGCGTGTTCGTAGTGTGTGGTGGCAGACCGAGTCGAAGGCGGCTGATAGGTCCAGGAGGATGAGGGCTGCTGTTTCTCCGTTGTCTAGCAGGGTCCTGATGTCATCGGTGGCGGCGATGAGGGCGGTTTCGGTGCTGTGGTTGCTGCGGAAGCCGGACTGGGAAGGGTCCAGGATATTGTTCTCCTCGAGGTAGCGGTCAGTTGTTTGTTGACGATTTTCTCGGTGACCTTCGCGGGGAACGGGAGCAGAGAGATGGGTCGGAAGTTCTTGAGGTCCTTGGGGTCTGCCTTGGGTTTCTTGAGTAAGGCGGTGATCTCGGCGTGCTTCCAGCTTTCCGGGAAGGTTGCTGTCTCGAAGGAGATGTTGATTATTTTCCGGAGATGGGGCGCGATGGCTGTACTGGCTTTGTTGAAGATGTGGTGAGGGCACGGGTCTAGCGGTGAACCGGATTGGATGGTGTTCATGATCTCGCTGGTGTCCTCGTCGTTGATGTTGGTCCAGGAGAGCAGGCGGTTGGTGGTTGTGGGGGCAGTGGTCTCGGTGGTTGCCGGGGCGGTCGTGGTGTTGAAGCTGTCGTGGATGTCGGCGATTTTGCGGTGGAAGAAGGTGGCCAGTGAGTCGCACAGGTCTCGCGACGGCTGGATGTCGTTGGTGAAAAACGAGCACAATCAGGGCCAGCAAGGGGGCACAGAAAGGAAAAAAACGAGCACAATCAGGGGCAGCAGCAGGGCACACAGACGGAGCTGTGTGGTGGGGGAGCGACCTACCAGTCAAGGTCAGGGGTCGCTCTCTTCACCACGCAGCGGCCGCCATAAATGGGGAGGTGGGAGGGAGGAGCAGGGAATGGGGCAGCGAATGGGCAGTGAGGGGGCGGGGCCGCAGGGCGCAGCGGCGGGAAACAGGCACAGAAGGGAAAACGAGCACAATCAGGGCATCAAGGGGGCACAGAAAGGAAAAAAAATGAGCACAATCAGGGGCAGCAAGGGTGTACAGAAAGGAAAAGCGAGCTCAATCAGGGGCAGCAAGGGGGCACAGAAAGGAAAAAAACCGAGCACAATCAGGGGCAGCAAGGGGGCACAGAAAGGAAAAACGAGCACAATCAGGGGCAGCAAGGGGGCACAGAAAGGAAAAACGAGCACAATCAGGGGCAGCAAGGGGGCACAGAAAGGAAAACGAGCACAATCAGGGGCAGCAAGGGGGCACAGAAAGGAAAAACGAGCACAATCAGGGGCAGCAGCAGGGCACACAGACGGAGCTGTGTGGTGGGGGAGCGACCTACCAGTCAAGGTCAGGGGTCGCTCTCTCACCACGCAGCGGCCGCCATAAATGGGGAGGTGGGAGGGAGGAGCAGGGAATGGGGCAGCGAATGGGCAGTGAGGGGCGGGGCCGCAGGCGCAGCGGCGGGAAACAGGCACAGAAGGGAAAACGAGCACAATCAGGGCATCAAGGGGGCACAGAAAGGAAAAAAAATGAGCACAATCAGGGGCAGCAAGGGGGCACAGAAAGGAAAAACGAGCACAATCAGGGGCAGCAAGGGGGCACAGAAAGGAAAAAAACGAGCACAATCAGGGGCAGCAAGGGGGCACAGAAAGGAAAAAAAGCGAGCACAATCAGGGGCAGCAAGGGGGTACAGAAAGGAAAAACGAGCACAATCAGGGGCAGCAAGGGGGCACAGAAAGGAAAAAAACAGAGCACAATCAGGGGCAGCAAGGGGGCACAGAAAGGAAAACGAGCACAATCAGGGGCAGCAAGGGGCACAGAAAGGAAAAGCGAGCACAATCAGGGGCAGCAAGGGGCACAGAAAGGAAAAACGAGCACAATCAGGGCCAGCAAGGGGGCACAGAAAGGAAAAACGAGCACAATCAGGGGCAGCAGCAGGGCACACAGACGGAGCTGTGTGGTGGGGAGCGACCTACCAGTCAAGGTCAGGGGTCGCTCTCTTCACCACGCAGCGGCCGCCATAAATGGGGAGGTGGGAGGGAGGAGCAGGGAATGGGGCAGCGAATGGGCATTGAGGGGGCGGGGCCGCAGGCGCAGCGGCGGGAAACAGGCACAGAAGGAAAACGAGCACAATCAGGGCATCAAGGGGGCACAGAAAGGAAAAAAAATGAGCACAATCAGGGGCAGCAAGGGGGCACAGAAAGGAAAACGAGCACAATCAGGGGCAGCAAGGGGGCACAGAAAGGAAAAAAACGAGCACAATCAGGGGCAGCAAGGGGGCACAGAAAGGAAAAAAACGAGCACAATCAGGGGCAGCAAGGGGGTACAGAAAGGAAAAACGAGCACAATTAGGGGCAGCAAGGGGGCACAGAAAGGAAAAAAACTAGCCCAATCAGGGGCAGCAAGGGGGCACAGAAAGGAAAAACGAGCACAATCAGGGGCAGCAAGGGGGCACAGAAAGGAAAAACGAGCACAATCAGGGCCAGCAAGGGGGCACAGAAAGGAAAAAAAACTAGCACAATCAGGGGCAGCAGCAGGGCACACAGACGGAGCTGTGTGGTGGGGGAGCGACCTACCAGTCAAGGTCAGGGGTCGCTCCCCTGACCTTGACTGGCAGAGTGGTGGCATGTCGGCTTATACCACGAGCCTCCGCCCAGCCAAAATTCGTCATTAGGCCCTTTATCTTAATTTTTTGATTATATCCCATTCTTCCATACTGACAAGGTCTGGAAATGGTCTCATACCTTGAGCCCATCGTCTTTTCACTCTCCCTGGGTTAAAAAAGTGATATACATTTTGCATATTTTTGAAAGAAAACATACATTTCATTTAATTTTCAAAAAATGTGTTTTTTACATCATTATACGCAACATTTATTTGTTTTTTTAATTATATTTTTGACATGTCTATTTAAAAAAAAAGAAATGTATAAATAATACATTTGACATTTTTATTTACACAATCCTTTTTTTAAAAACTGTGGGGCCGATTCCGATCTCAGCCGGTAGGGCTCCGAATCGGATTTGGCTTAACCGGATCAGATTCGGAGCCCTATTTCCCGACCGATTCGTACGCGCGTCCGGGCGAGCGAGTTCGATGCGAAATCGCCGACCGACTCGTCCGGGCGTCCCGACCGCTCCGACTGACTCGTTCCCGGGTCTAACCGCACCGACCGACTCGCACGGACTCGACTCGCACCGCGCAATGGAGACGTTCCCAGGCCGGGTAAGTACGATGCGCGCCGCGAGCAGTCCGACCGAGCCGCGCACTCCGGCTCGAAAGAGCAGTCGGAGCCGCACTTTGGGGGTCCGTGTCGGACCCCCCTGTACGCCTAGCCATGCGAGTCGCACACAGGGGGGACCCATGGGTCCCCCCTACCTGTGTGTGTACGGCGCGAGTCGCTTCGCCGCGTACACGCTGTAGGGGGCGCACTTGTCCGCCTTGCACCCATTGAGTCAATGGGAGCCCGAGTACGCGTTGTACGACAGGCTCCCATTGACTTCAATGGGAGTCCGACCGACTCGAGTCCGATGGCATACGTGCGCATCGTACTCGTTCGATCGGGCTGCACGGGTCCGATTCGGTCGGAAATCTCTCCGGATCCGGCTCGGTCGGAGAGATTTCCGGCCCGAATCGGAATCGGCCCCTGTATGTCTAAATTCCCGTCAACGGAAGTGCAAGCAAATCTGCCCATTTAACAACTGTAATGCACTGCATAATACATTTTGGCAAAACAAATAAACAACATTAACATTTTGTATATTTAAACAAACTAGCCACCATTTTGAGTTGGTGATGATACACTTAACATTCACAAAGACACTATTTAACAATGAAAAATAGCGAAGCCTGACCGCGCTGTCAGGACATTTCCAATTAGATGGAAGTTAGCGGAAGTTGACGGGGTAGGGTATTTAGACAAAATATTGAGATAGAAATGTCGCCTTACACAAATATCGAGTTGTAAATATCGTGACACAGAAATATTGACAGCAAAAATATCGTGGTGAAGAATATTGATTTTATAGTAAGAAATATTGTTTTTAAAAATATAGAAGTCAATAATATCGTTTGCAAAAATATAGGGGGTCATTACGATGGCGGGCGGAAGCACAACCGCCGTGCTGGCGGATGCAAAAACCACCAGTTACCGCCGGCACGCAGCAGTCCACACGCCCGCCCTATTACGATGCGAAAAGTCGGCCAAACACCGCCGGCAAGCCAGCGACACCGTCCGCCATCAAAGTGCGTCCGTACACGTAGCGGCGCAGCACAATTGACACACACCGTCCGACGAAATCACGTCCCGCCCGGCGTACAAATTACGATGCCGCAAACAAACGGCTCCCACGGCTAAGAGACACCGTACGACAAACCGAAGCGGTAACACGTACGCCGAGCACGGACACCGAAGAAGCGGCTCCCCGAGCATGAATCCAGCACTGCAGGCCCTCCCCATGCTCTTGCTGATGCACCACCAAGGACGCAACGTACCGCGGAGACGCAGGTAGGCACACACACAACAAGTGCACGCAAACAGCGCACACAGTGCAAGGGCGGAAAAAGCGGACAACCCCCCACCCCCGCGTGTACACTACACATCCACCATTGCATCCACATATGACACACAGGCCAAATCGTAACATCTCGTAACACATGTGTACACACCACCTGGGACTAGGAACCAACGACCCCGTCACGGCCCCAAAGCGGCGATGACGCCGCCACACATGCGCACAACGCAGAGGCCAACCGCAGCGCCATGCATGCGTCGCACACAGACACAGGGACACAACCAAGCAGCACACACATCAGCCCCACCCCGAACGCACATGACACGTGACAGGCCTGCCACAGACATGTCCCCAACGCCCAATTCACGGACAACACCCAACGCCACACAACCGACGCACACATGTCAGTGAAGTCACGCAACAGCAGGACACACCCCAGTGTAACAAACATGGCGTAGCACACAGCGGCGGCAACACCAACTAGGAGAAGCAGGGCTCCTTCGGGAAGAGGAACGCCAGTACCACACTGAAACACCCATACCACCCTGCACATATGAACAAGACATATAAAACGGAACACCAAAGAGCCCGGGGACCGACAACAGGTGGCCCAAGAATAACATTCACACACAAGGCCCAACGCAGAGCGGAAAGGCAGCCTGCCGCCCACACAAGGGAGAGCAGACAGCACTGAATGACCTTCCATTCCAACTCCGAAACCACAGCCCTACGAAAGAAGCCGGTGAATACAGCCATTGTCCAAGAAAAGACCAACACAGGCATGCCGAGGAGACCGACCACAGGGCAGATAGCGCATATCACAGAAGAACACAACGGACGGGAAAGAAAAAAGAAAACACTCCCCCATGTCGGCCACATGCAAGTTAATTGGAAGGAGTCACACATCACTGACCTTGAACTGTCTGAGAAGCATGTGGGATGAGGGCCCGTGTCCTCCGCACAAGCCAACAGAACACAAGTCCTGTCTCCCTACGACTACACAGAGCTCACAGCAACCTCGGAGCGTGCACATTGCAGACTGCACACACAGCCGGAGCACGCCACCACAACGCACCGCTGCAAAATGGCAACCGCAACACACCTACCCAACTACGCCGGACAGGTCAAGCTGTACAAAACCAACCTGATACATATATTGGGATGCGATCTCCTGTCCCTGCTGAACGTAAGTTACCGACTGACTTACCGCATCACATTGTTCAGCTGCGTCATGCCCGTCTTCTACTGTCGGAGGTGTCCCTACCAGCATCCCGTGGAGATGTGCCTCTCCAACCCGGCATGTCTAAAGGCGGACCTGCTACCACTACTCCTCCCTCTGGACGCACACGACAGGGCCTGCTCTGCCTATGGGGGCATGGCGTATGTGGCCAACATCGCACCCGCACTGAAATGGGACCACTGTGCCTCCACACGACGGATCATCGAGAACAGCTACATCGAATGTCACCCAGCATGCCCCATCATGGTCCTCCAAGGGACAACTTACGAACAACACCTTGACAGCCACCATCCGCTACATTGGCTGGCAAACATGTACACCACCAATGACATGGAAGCCCTGCTGGACGGCATCGCATACCTGACAACCTGTAAATTCGTCGGACCACAACGCAGGTTCCCCGATTGACCTATGATGTCCAACCCCGCACCCATGCTTAGCTTCCGCACGGACTGGCCAGTCACCACCACAACAGCCATACCAAACGACCGGCAACTGTTACCACACCATCAACGACATCGCCATGACATCGGATATGACCGGGACATGCACACTGTTCCCCATCACATCCAGGAACACCGCATGCATCGTGGGAGGCAGTGGCATGGGGTCTGTGTATCGCACCCACATGGACGGAACTGCACGAACAACCAGGACACGACATGGATCCAGCGCCCATGGACACACACACCGCTCAGTGGACATGAATAGGTCGCCTGGAGTCTGTGGGTGCTGCACCCCTCCCACCCCCGCCCCGGGAATCCCATACCAGGACCTTTGCATGGACGACAAGTGCATACAACAACAACACGACCCCAGTGACTGTGACATGTCCAGTAACCACCACATTGCAACAACAAGTGGCACGCCGCTGCATGCACGCAAGCACATGCCCTGATGTCATCTCACATGCACGCGTGCATGAGGAACAACCGCAGCAAACCTGTCACATGGAACTGAGATGGACTGTGCCCATGATGCCAAGCGGTCTGGTAGGCTACATGTATACCGTCTGTGTCAAAGTCCGCAGCTCCGCAGCTATACGTAAATGTACATTAGCACAGCCTTGGCCAAGCAGATGTAACTCTGAAGCCCACATCCCACATGCAACAGCCAATCACATGTAACCCCACACCCTATCCCATTTGTAATCATGCTCAGTATATCCTCAACATGTATTCCGCTGCCAGTAGTGTCCACTATACTGCATCACAGAGGACAGAAGACTCAATATAATGTTTGAAACCAAAACTGTCTCCGCTGACTCATTTCACAAGTACGAATGAGAGAGGATGAGAGTATGTGAAGTACACGGCAGTCGTGACATGACCATGTAGTCCACTGGTATTGGATGTCAACGCAAATGAGTAGCACAACTGTGGAAGACACACATGTGTCGTGTGAAGTCGTATGGACGCAGTGCTCAGGTGGGTGGGTGTGACGGGTAGATGCGCACATGCCAAGTTGGAGCACGCCGTGTTGGGAGGGGTCATGAACAGTACACCACCGCTTCCCTGGGCATTGTGAGAGGACACCTGTCGGGGGGAGTGAACACGTGTGTGCACAGCAGCCGGGCACACGAACAATGCGGTACCAGGCGCACACGTCAGCCCACCCTCCGTGGACAAGCTGGATCCTGTTGTGCGCACGCCATGCCCCTTGACAAGGCACACACAGCCCCAGTCGACCAGGTGTAACCCCAACATAGTCAATCCGCACAGGCGATACAGGGCACGGGATGGCAGTGGAGCATGGTGTGTGAGAGGTCTCCTCGCGCTCCTCCTGGTCATATCACGCAGGCAATAGAACCTCAACGTGTAGCATGGCACAAGTCAAATGGAAGTGTAGGGGGACGCACCACAGCACGAGCAGCACTGACGTCACGGGAGGTGGCTCGCACCATCCCATCCATTGCCCATCATACCAACCACGCCACATGCCATTGCGACTAAGTGCAAGCGCGTGCGCCACCACCCCCGAGCCCTCCCCAGAGAGGCCAAAGAGTGAATGTGTGGGCCATCAGCCACAGACGGACGCGGCATGGCCGCAAGGGCAGCCACAGCCACTGGGTGTCGCAGGTGGCGGATCCGGAAGGCGAAGACTGTGATGCATAGTCCATGCAGGCCGGGTCTCCATTTGGGGCACCACGCAGGTGGACGGCGTCCCGCCACACATCATACCCTGAGACAGCCCACTCGTGCAACTGGACCCACACATACACTCCTTGCCCTCTCTGGTGCGAGCTTGGGGCTGCCTGTGCAAGCGCTAGCCTCGCAGGTGCACATGCATATTGGGGGAGCGAGGGGAGGACATGAGGGCTGGGGCGAAGATGACTGTATCACTGTCAGTTAGTACAAGGGATGACCCAGATGTGGAAAGGAAGAGACGTGTCCCGTGTGTACTGCAACTAGTCGCCAATCCAACTACCCCCCCATGTCCGGAATGTAAGCCCGCACCTAGGCCCGCCCATCCGCCACATCGAATATGCCACCAGCACGACAACCTTCCCATTCGAAACACTGACTGGGGGTGGCGACCAGTGAACAATCATGTGTAGCCTACCCACGCGTACATGTGGGCCCTCCATGATCCATGTCACCTGCGGCAAAGTCATGACATGCGCAATGAGGGAAGTGAGGAGAGCTGTCCGCCCCACGCACAGAAGGTGCATCAGCTCCACAGACCCAGCAGCGAGTCCAGCAGGGGTCACATGTGCAGGGGCAGCTGTGCCTGGTGTGAAGGCACATGCATATAGACAGCACATCGACCAATGTGTAGTCTGCCCACATCTACAGTCCATCATCATGCGGACATAGGAATTGAACACAGGGCAACACATCTTAGTTGGTGCACCCACCGTGACCAACAATGCGCAATCATCGACGTACCCGCCCTGTGCATGGCCCCCCACCCAACGGAGGCACATCCAGTGCCACCATCCCACACACACAAGCCTTCCACGGAACATGCTGTGTCCAATGGTCAGTACAGAGTCAGCGCCCATCTGGTGGATCCTGAACAGGAGACACATGCACACACATGCCAGTTCCCACTATGTACGTCTGCCACCTGGCACGTGCAATGTAACCTCTCACCTGTGACGTGTGACTGCAAGCACACAGCCGTCTTGGCATGGGGCTGTCAATGTGGACACCTGTCAATGTTTCGGGAGGTGTGATCCGTACAGTGCTGTACATAGGGTGCAGTGCTGACACCTACTACTGTCTCATATCCCCTCGTGCCACAGGTCCCACTTGTTTTGGCCGCTCAGCCTGTGCCCACATCGTCGTCGTCGTGTGCCATACTCATCCAGCCTCGGAAGCAGTGCCATGCTCAGCAGACATTCATGTTGCCGTGGCGTTGCCGCTTGACGAATATGCAGTCAGTCCCCATCAGCACGCCCGCAAGTCATTGGGGCCTAGATCCCCATGTGCATGCACATGGCAGTGGTTTGTATCACTAGCCATTGCCATTGGTGGGAGACCTGTGTAAGTGTATTGTGGCCGTGCCGTCCCTGCTTGACAGCTGGGCTGTGACTCATGTGCTTGCTCAGTCATGTCAGTGATGTGTATGCGGAATTGCTATGTGTCGTGTTGCTTTGACATGTGTCCACTGCCATTTTCCCTAGGCGGAGACCGAACATTGACCGCCCATACCAATTGCTGGCGGACATGGACGATACTGAGGTCATTAGGAAGTTTCGGCTGGACAGGCCAACCCTGCATCGACTGTGTGCCATGTTGGAACCCCATCTCCGTCCCCGCAGGGTGTATCCGACAGCAGTCACCCCCACGGCTAAGGTGATGGCCGCCATGCATTTCTTCGCCACTGGGTCATTCCAGCACACAGTGGGCAGTGGAGGAGGGATGTCCCAGCCCATGTTCAGCAAGGTGCTGAGGGATGTACTGGCAGCCATGATGCTGTACCGAAACAGGTACATCCGCTTCCCCAGGGCTCGTGAATTGGCGGCAGTGAAGGGTGCATTCTATGCCCTTGGCAGGATCCCACACGTCGTTGGAGCCATTGACTGCACACATGTTGGCCTTGTTCCACCACAGGCCACTGAGCACCTGTACCGCAACAGGAAGCACACGCACTCCCTGAATGTGCAAGTGGTGTGCCTTGCGGACATGGTGATAACCCACGTGTGTGCAAAGTTCCCAGGCTCGGCCCATGACGCACACGTCATGCGCAACAGCATCTTGCCACGACTGATGTCCAATCTGCAACAGGATCGTGGCTGTATTGTCGGTGAGTATGTGGAGTGGTGTAGCGTGCTGGCTGTGCGATGCTGTCCCCTGTCCAGTTGGATTAGCAACGGTTCTCTGTGTCCCTCACACCCAGGTGACTCTGCGTACCCGAATGGGGCATGGCTGCTCAGTCCATTGAGGAATCCTCGCACCCCAGCTGACGATCGCTACAATGAGGCACATGGGAGGACCAGACGTGTGGTCGAGCGTACCTTTGGCCTCCTCAAGTCCAGGTTCAGGTGCCTGGACCGCACCGGGGGTGCGCTGGCGTACTCCCCACAGAAGGTGTGCCAGATAGTGGTGGCGTGCTGCATGCTGCACAATCTGGCCATTCGGAAGCAGATCCCCCTCATCGTGGATGACGGAGATCAACCAGGGCCCCAGCCCGCAGACCAGGACAGCTCGAGTGAGGAGGACAGCGGAGAGGAGGAAGCTGGTAATGTGCGGCAGCAGCTCATCGCCCGCTACTTCACTTGACGGTGAGTGTCCATGTACGACGGCTGATGTGGCTGTATCTGTGCAGGTGTGTGTGTGCTGTGTCAGGGTGGCCGTTTGTTCACTGCGTGCTGTGTGTCAACGCTCCATGGCCAGGGTAGTATGCCACTGTTGGTGGCTGTGGCATTGTGCCCTATTGCTCTGTGCGATGTGTGTACATTGCTTGTAGTTGTTGACATGTACTGTGTGATGGGTGTGTGACACACTCATTGAATGTGCTCCTGTTCTGTCTCCCACCCCTAGGTCCCTACAGGCCCTCCGGTTCCATTGCCATGCCACGCATCAGGTGCCTTTCCGCCCAAGGTGGCCGTTGTATTCCGTACAAATAAAACACAGGGCACAAACAGCAGTTTGTGTAAGAGGTGCATTTATTTCAAACTGTGACATGTGATTGTGTGCGAGGTGATGACAAAAGTGGTGCGTGCAGTGACAATGAGCTGTCGGTCACGGCTGCGTGATGCTCAGGGTGTACCCACTTGTTCCATGTCCATGGTCCAACAGACACATGCCATCCAGATGGCTGTGTGGAGTGGGATCGTAGTCCAAGTCAATGCAGTGGGTGGTCAAGGAAGGATGGCTGGCTGGCTGCCTCACTTGCGTCTGGAGCGTGCGAAGTCCTCCCGGGAGATCTGTTTCCACTTCGGACGGCCCCTTCCACGTTTGCGAGGGGGGTGCCTGCTTGCGACCTGCTGGTGGTTGAGGTGTGCTCACTGGCTGTGGACGCAGGGGAACTGGACACTGCTGCTCGACCCTGCGCCCCGGCAGGTGGTGGCGGTGGTGGAGCTGCTGTCCCTGGCTGTGACCTCACCACCAGCTGGCCCATGAGGTCCACGAGTTGGCCCATACGGGCGTCCATGGACCTCAGCACCCCCAGCACCTCCCGCGTGTCTGAAGCAGACCTGGCCCATTGTCCTTGGGCCTCTTCATAGGCCCCAAGGACTCTGGCCATTTGAGGCAGGGCATGGCTCCCAGGGGAGACTGGCGTTTCCCTGACCCTGCTCCTCCTACCAGTACTGCTGCCACCGGCCTGCCCACTAGCCACATTGCCCACCACGGTCCTCGCCCTGGCTCCCAGGGTGGATCCAGTCGGCCGGGCCACCACCTGCGCTGGGGCTGGTGCCAGCGAAGACGTGGTGGTGGTGGCGGCGGTGGTGGTCGGTGCGGCGATGGTGGCGGTTGCGGCAGTGGGTGGCCGCAATGACCGTGGGTGTGGCCGCAATGACCGTGGGTGTGGCCGCAACAACAGTGGCAGCAGGGGGCTGGGAATGTTCAGCAGCCCTGGATGATGGGTTGGTGGGTAGGAGGGGTCCTGGGGAGCGGCTGGGCCCTGCCACACCAGATGGGCCTGCTTGGTGGTCCGTGTCCGAAGAGGAGGACAGATCCTCCACATCCGTGTGTCCTCGTTGGGGGCTTGTAGGCTGGCTGTGCTGGCTGCTGTCTCCATCCCCAGCATCCAGCAGTTCGTCACCTGTGGAGAGAATGAGATTTGTTATTGTGTTGCACCTGGCGAAGTATGTATTTGTCGTCTGACATTAACAGTTCGTGCAATCTCGTACATGGGTTTCCCGGAGGCGTGTGTGTGGCTGTACCATTTGTAGTTGTGTGTGCTTGGCAATGGGACTGTGTGCTGTGCACATGTGGCATGGGACGGATTGGCCATGCCGATGGGTGTGTTGCTGTGCCCCTACTTATTGTGACTCTGGTGTATGCGGGCTCCTGGCCCATCCTGGGTCTGGTTTGTACTTTGCTTTTGGTGTTCAAATGGGACGCTTAGGAACGCATATGGCAACATGGGGGCCATGCCCCAGATTCGCATTTGGGATGGAATATGCTTTTGGGGTACATGCTGTGAGCCATGGGTGCCGAACGTGACATGTGTTGTGGCAGCATGACAGTGCATGGTCTGAGGTGTGTGCATGCCTGACATGGCCTGCATATTTGCTGTCTGTTGTGATTACTGGACATGGCATTGGACGCATCGTTATGAGTGAGTGATGGTTGTGTGCCAGCCAACGTATTGCAGTTGTCCCATCTCCTTGGTGTGCGTGCTGCCCTGTGCCATGTGCATCACTGCAGTGCTCGGGGGGTGTGGCCCATGTTGTGTGTTGTTGCTCACAGTGTGGCGTGCGCTTCATTGACTTCTGGCACATGGTTGGTCATGGGCATGTATCTTAGCGTGACTGCTGTATGTGTGGCAGCTGTGCGGATGACATGCCTTTCATGAGACTGGGGCTGACGGATGGGATGGATGGTATGTTGTATGTGCATGGTGTGTCTGTGTGTTTGATGGGTTCAGTGGTGTTCGTGTGCATTTATGTTGTTCCGCTCTGTTGCGTCTAGTGTTGTTTGTCTTACATAGGCGTAGTTGTGGGGTGTGTGGTTGACAGGCAGTAGGGGCTACATGGACAGGACTTCAATGGTGTTTCGGTTGTGTGTGATGGGTTGCACAGTGGCTGCCGTGTGGTACTATATTCAGTGTGGCTTGTGCATGCAGACGTGGCTCCTTGGGTGTTGCTGTGTCTGTGATGGGTCATGTGAGGTGTGAGTCTGTGGTTCATGTCCGTGTGCACATTGTTCACTTGTTCGTGACGGTGGGCGGTGCTGCGTGTTCGTCTGCTACGTGACATGTCCCATGTGTTGGTCGTGTTACGGTCCTCATGCCTCCAGTAATCCAGCCCTGTCCAGTTTCCCACCTGCAGGTTGTTCGGGCGTGCACTGTACTGGATGCCACATGGTTCTAAGCGGGGGTGCTCCATGTTGCAGGTCTGTGGGGGTGGGGGGTGTTGTGGGTCGTGGTGGTGGCTGGACACCCACTGACACCGATTGTTGTGGACCGTGATGTCTACCTTTCGGCTGTCGGTGTGCACTGCGGTGGCTGACACGTGGCTGTGGGGTGTGGGGGATGCTCCTCCTTGCTGTGCTGTGGGACTAGGGGCCTGGTGTGTGTTGTACTTGGGCTGTCCACCCTCCCACCCACTGCACTTTGTGTTCCTGCCACTTACCTGTTACTTGTCGGTTAGTGCAGCTATGGCGGACACATGGGTGTGGTGGGTGCTCGTTGTGGCGCTTCTGGCATACTTGGGGACCTGTTGGTGGTTACGTGGCTGGCTGAGTGTACACATGTCCCCACGTATCTTACAGTTGTTCGGTTTGGGCTGTGTGTGGTGGTGTCTGTTGCATGTGTGTGTGATGTGTTGTGTATTGTGTGCTGGACATGGGGGTGTTTGTCCCTGGGAGCTGTGGCATGGTGGTAGTGCATGTGAGTACATAGCGGTGTGCTGGTATACATTAGTTTGTACTTACCAGCCTCCACTCCCCTGGTAATCCGGCGAGGATCTCCGGATGTATAATGACTCGCACCTTCTCCTCCCACGCTTTGAAGGTCTTGAAGAGCGCGGGATTCCCTCCGCCAGTGACGGCAGCCAGCTCTCTGTTCTTGCTCTCCTTCTTCTTGACCAGGCTCTTGACGTCATTCCACCGTTTGTTGATTTCAACTCTGTTCCTGGGCAGGGTCCCGACTGCATTGACCTGGTCTACGATCCGGTTCCACATTCTCTTTCTGGTGGCTAGTGGTGTGTGCTGGACCAGGTTCCCATAGATTTGTGGGTGCACCTTGATAATCTCGTCGACCATGACCGTCAGCTCCATGGGCGTGAACTTGGGCATTCTTTGTGGTGCCATGGTGTTTGTGGTGCTGGTGCGGTGTGTGTTGTGTAATGTGCAGGGGGTTTGTGGTGCCGGTGTTTGGTGGTGGTGGTGGTGGTGGTGGTTGTGATGTGTGCGTTTCTGTGGTGTGCTGCTGTCCTTGCTGTGTCACTGTGTCCTCTTCTCTCCTCTCTAGTTTGCAATGTTGCAAGGGGTTGTGGTCTGTGGGAGTGCTGCTTTTGTACTTACCTATGTGGGTGTGTCCTCATGGTCTGTTGTTTTCAGGTGTGTTGTGTCTGGGGTTCTGGCCTTTGTAGTTTTTGTTTGTCCAGGGGGGTGTTTTCGGGATGTGTACTGTGCTTGTGTATTTGTGCGTGCCTTGCTGTGTGGACTTGTTGGCCATGTTGTGTGCGATTGTTTTTGTCAGCGGATGGTTTCTGTGCAGGGACGTGGGCGCCATGGCTTCTGCCGTGTCGATTCTCATCGGCGTTGTTTGCGCTGGCGGGCGGTATATTTGTAGTTTTCCCGCGCTCATGGCGGTGCGATCGTAATCTCACGTGCGGTGTGTCGGCCGTGAGGGCGGGCGGTTTTGTGTTGTCGTGCGTGTTTCCGTCCGTGGCGGGCGGTTTGACTCCGACTCGGACGATGGCGGGCGGTATCTTGTGTGGTTTTTCCGCCGATGGCGGTTTTCGGTTTGTGTCATCGTAATGGCGTGGTCGGTGTTCAGACGGTGTGTGCGGGCGGATTTTTGCCGCTTTCATGCCTGGCGGATTTTTTTACGCCGGGTATCGTAATGGGCCCCATAGTTGTTTAAAATATCGATTTTTTAATTAGGGCCCGATTCCGATGTCAAACATCAGTTGGGAACTGGAACCGAATGACCTCCTCTCGTCGGTTCCAGCCCAGCAAGTAGGATGCGAGCGATTACTGTTCGATCGCAATCCTGTTCTTTACAATGGGAGTATGCATTCCGAGCGGAATGCATGCTCTCATTGTAAAGAGCAGAGGTGCATTTTATCCCTGCACCCCGTGGAAGTCACCTTAAGGTGCCTGTCACTGGGTGCAGGGATCAACATGGTTAGGCCGGCATCTGGAGGCCTTGTACCCATGGGGGCCCTGCTGGGGGCCCCGAAACTCTGATTCCCACAGCCTTTCTGTGTTGGAAAGGCCAGCACAGAAAGGCTGTGGGAATCTTCCATCGTAATCCCTCGGCCGGAAAGAGCCACCTGAGGGAATGAAGGAGGATTTCCGAATGGCAGCTGGACTCTCTGAGCCCATCGCAAGTGATTCGGAAATCCGGTTCGGATTCCTTTCCAAGCAACCCCAGCAAAATGGGCCAGTCAGAAAGGAACCTGAATAGCCGATTCTGATATGGTCGGAACTGCTCTGACCATTTCCGACCGCATCGGAATAGGCCCCTTAGTGTTATGTATTTTAGTATATATTTTAAATGTATGTGATATATTTTTTGTATAAGTATTGTTTATGTTTTTTAATATATGTGTTAAATTTTTAGTAGTTAACAATTTTATTTTAATTATATTTTGTGTTTTTTAGTAGCAGGTTGTGGGTTTATAGGGGATTAGGGTGGGAAGTAAATTAATTATAATAAATTAATGGTTATTTTTTATTTAATAATATTTATTTAATTGAGATTTTATAGTGTTAATTGTGGGAAGAAATGTATTTCTAATTAATTATCAATAGGTTGTTATTATTATGGTAATTGTGTAATTTTTTTAAGAGCGGGTTGTGTGTGTATGGGGTAAAGGGTGGGAAGTAATTTATTTTTAATTAATTAATAATTAGTTGTTAATTAATATTAGTTAATTAATTGAAAATCAAATATGGAAATTGTGTAATTAGTTTTAGGTGTGGGTTGTGGGGTTTATAGGGGCAAAGGGTGGGAAGTAATTTATGTTTAATTAATTAATAATTAGTTGTTGATTAATATTAATTAATTAATTGATTATTAATTAGGGTAATTGTTTAATTTTTTTTTAAATACTATTATTTTGTGTATTGAAAATAAATTTCAATTGTGTAATTAATTTTTTTACAGTTCAATTTTAGCTGTGGGTTGTTGGGATTATGGAGTTAAAGGGTGGGAAGTTAATTAATTTGTATGTGTTATAATTTGTTTTTTAATTAATAATATTTCTTAATTGATAATTAATTATGTTAATTATGGAAGTACATTTAAAAAAAAATTTAGATGTGGGTTGTGAATTGTGTGGTGTTATAGGGTAGGAAGTAAATACACTAAATGTATGTAATAATTAATGTTTTTTTCTGAATAATTTCTAAATAAAAATATGTATTTAAAATTATTTTTTTAAAATTTTATTTAATATAATATTTTTAGGTATTTGTCATATGTATTTAACATTATAATATGTTTATATTTTTTACATTTTGAATATATTTGTATTTACATTTTTAACATATTTATATATATTTTTTGTTTTTTAACTATTTTTTGTTGTTGATATTTTGTATGTTTTTTATTTTGATATGACTGGAGTGGGCATATTAATTTTTACCCTCTGCAATCCAACACTTTCCCCACATAGTAATTTGTACCTCTCTGCTATCCAACAGTTCCCCTACTGTTGCACTCATTAGAGTGGGAATAGTAATTTTTACCCCGCCGCTATCCAACACTTTCGGTACTGTTGCACTCACTGGAGCGGGAATAGTATTTTTACCACTCCGCTATCCAACACTTTCCCTACTGTTGCATTGACTGGAGTGGGAATAGTAAATTTTATCCGTCCGCTATCCAACACTTTCCCTACTGTTGGACTCACTGGAGTTGGAACTGTAATTTTTACCCCTCCGCTACCCAACACTTTCCTTACTGTTGCACTGACTGGAGTGGGAAATTTAAGTTTAAATAGTTTAATGTTTTAATTTATAATAGAATGTTTTTTTAATAGATTTTATATTATTGGTATATGTATATATATATATATATATATATATATATATATATATATATATATATATATATATATATATATATATATATATATATATATATATATATATATATATATATATATCCAAGAAAGAAGTGACTCAAACAGATAGATTCACCAAAGAACAAAAATATATTTCCACTACAACGCTTCAGCTTCGCTTTCCTCAGGTAGTACAAGATGGTTTAACCATCTTGTACTACCTGAGGAAGGCGGAAGCTGAAACGTTGTAGTGGAAATATATTTTTGTTCTTTGGTGAATCTATCTGTTTGAGTCACTTCTTTCTTGGATATTTTATTTCTTTGTGACTCATTGTATCCTTTGGGATCCAGATTTTTGCCCTGGCTGGCTGTTGTTTTCTTGTGATCCTTCATCTATATATATATATATATATATATATACATATATATATATATATATATATATATATATATATATATATATATATATATATTCACTGAAAAAACCATAGGTTTTAGGGACAGTTATAGTTAGTTGGACATTACACTCGTACAAAACCCGTGAAATTCCCCCGTTATAGTTAGTCCAGGTAACTATAACTCGCGCCCCGCAATGCACTGCTGATGACGTCACTTATTACATCACTCATGACATGGTCAGTGACATCACTGATGACATCACTGATGACATCTCAAATGACATCACTGATGACATCATCCAGTGACTGTGTGTTTCTGTAAAGTTTAAATATTTTTAATATATATAGGAAAAGACGTATTGAAGAATGAGTGGGTGTGTAACTGTCTGTATGGATGATTTAGTAGGTGTGTGACTGACTGTATAAGTGAGTGATTTAACGTATCTTACTGAATGCATGGGTTAGTGACTAAACTGGGTGAATGTCTGTATCCGTCTGTCTGTTGCTGTGTAAGTGGCTGCATATGTTTGTGAATAGCTACATGAGTGTCTATTTGAGTTATTGAATGCTTGTGTGAGTATCTGTATGGGTGCCTGAGTGTTTGTGTGGGAGGGGTGTGTGCGACTCTGTGCATAGATGTGTGAGTGGGCGATTCACTGGGTGGATAGTTTCAAGAGTGCATCTGTGATAGACTGTATGGGTGGGTAAGTGTGTGTAAGAGTGTGTTAGTGAGTGAATGTATGTCCCAGTGGTACATGTGTGAGTAACTACATATGTGAAAGGCAGAATATATGTGTGTTAGAGTATTTAAATGGCTATAAGTGAGAGTGTGTGATAGTGAGAGTGGCTGTATGGATGCGTGTGTGCTTGTATCAGTTATTGTATAAGAGCGTAAGAATGTGCTAGTATTTGTATGATTAAGTGAGCTGGTGTGTGTATAACTGTATAGGTGAGTAAATGGCAGTGTGTTTAATTATTTGCATGACTGACTAGGTGTGTGAGTACCTCTATGGATGAGTGGCGGTGTTTGAGTGTTTATATAGGAGTAAGAGTGCATATGATAGTCCTGTACTGAGTGACCATAAGTATGAGTGACTGTACGGGTGAGTGAGTGGATGTGTGTGTGTAGACCTAAGAATCAGTGAGTGGGTATGTAGTTATTGGTGTTGGAGTGTCTATGGTTTTGCGAATGGCAGTCTGTAATTTAGAGTGGGTGTATCATAGGTTATATTAGGGTGTGAGGAGGTGCATCAGATTATCACGTGGATGATGTCATCAGTGATGTCATTTGAGATGTCATCAGTGATGTCATCAGTGATGTCACTGACCATGTCATGAGTGATGTAATAAGTGACGTCATCAGCAGTGCATTGCGGGCGCGAGTTATAGTTACCTGGACTAACTATAACGGGGAATTTCACGGGTTTTGTACGAGTGTAATGTCCAACTAACTATAACTGTCCCTAAAACCTATGGTTTTTTCAGTGAATTTCAAAGGTTTTTTAAATGCTAATTTGTAACTATAACGTCCCTGAAACCTATGGTTTTTTCAGTGAATTTCAAAGGTTTTTTAAATGCTAATTTGTACCTATAACTGTCCCTAAAACCTATGGTTTTTTCAGTGAATTTCAAAGGTTTTTTAAATGCTAATTTGTAACTATAACGCGTCTGAAACCTATGGTTTTTTCAGTGAATTTCAACGGTTTTTTAAATGATAATATTTAGTTGTAAGATTTTTTACATGTATTGTTTTGATACTAATTTTCTACAGATGTTTATCTGTTTAATTTACATATTTTGTTTTTAAAAAAATATTTATATATTTGTAATATAAATCGCAAAAAATGTTTTCGAAAATATTGTAACATAAATATTTTTTGTTTTGTTTTATAATTTGTTAATAAATGTAAAATTTTTTTTTTTTTTTTTTTTTTTTTGGAGTCGCGCACCAGCAGCGTACCTTACAAGATCAGTGCGCGAATTGTACCCGCCATTTTCTTAAAGTCGTGAAGGATCCGCGTAGGGTGTGCGATGGATGCGTGTATTATAGTTACGTGATATGCGTATGTTACGTGTTGTGCGCGATTAGTATGCGACCGGTTCGCGCTTCCTACGTTTACACATTCGTGACACATGCGCATTATACTACGCGGCTCTTGCGCGGACACGCGCCCCGCGTGACGTCATATGCGTGCTGTACGCGCTGTGTACGCGACTCCCGCGAATTTTTATATGTTCTAAAATGACATATATATGTCTTTAATACACATATTAGGGCCAGACATTATCTTACTTATGCATAAAAATAATATATTTTTACATGTAATAAAGTTATTTTACTTTTAAATGCAATTTCGCTACTTCGCGTTGGGTGCGTGCTGCGTGTGCGCACGGTACGCGGATCCCATGTGACTTGAAAAAAAACTTTTGATTGGTTGATAACATTTCCCATTGTAACTATTGAAGGACCCCACCCATTTCCATCATTCTTCTTTGAGCTTCTTTGGAGACACATCTCTGCATTCAAGAAGAACTGCAATAGCTGAAATAAGAAGATGGCTTCTACACAACAGCAAGAACAGGAGTCACAACATTCTTCAGAAGAAGAATTTGTGCAAGAGGACCCACGTCCACAAAGGCATGTATCGGTGGTGTGGAAGTTTTTCACTTTTCCAGAGGGCCAAAAGAAGGTTAATGCCACGAAAGTCAGCTGCCGGATCTGTGAGAGGGTGCTGTCTAGAGGTAGTGCCGACAAGAAATATTCTTGTGGTACTGCCTCTATGTACAAGCATTTGAAAACAATCCACCCACTGAACCTGGCTCGGGAGGAGTCTCGTAGAGCTGCAAGGAAACAACAACCAGTTCCTTCTACATCTGGCACTGCTACACCTTCAACATCTCTGGACATACGTCCTGAATTTGCCTTCTTAAAACAGCACTGTGTGAAGTGCAACAAACTCATCTCCTATGGCGAACAATCCGTGGAAGCTGTTTGTGCTGCACAGCGCAATCACCACTGTTAGACTTTTTTTTTTTTTTTCTGTTTTCCAGGAATGAAATGTAATTCCTGAGGCTTCCTGTTTTTTTCCTTTTTTTGTTTATTATTTCCTAAAAAAACACCAAAAAAAAAAATAATAGTTCAAAAAATACAAAAAATATATAAAAAAAAAGAAAAAAAAAAGTTCTTTTCAGAACTAACTTCTCTGGTTAAAGAAAGAACTATATTTGTATGTTAATGTGTGAAAGGTTGGTTAATGTATATTTATAACTTAGAGAGTGCCTGGGTGAATGTATAAGTGTTTTGATTTTGGCGCAACGAATGGCTTTGTGGGTGTTGCTGAATAAGTCAACAGAAGACTGCAAGGGGACTGACAGGATGTTTGCTGCAGTGTATGGATACTGACTGGGGATTTGAAGGTGTGAAAGACAAGTGTGTAGGTGGTTAGAGAACCACATGCATAGTGGATAGGGGTTTGAAACAGTCTATGTGCTAAGGCCTGGTTCACTGAATGAATACTTGGGTACTGACTGAACGATTAGAGTACTGCAAGGAGAGTGCCTGGGTGAATGTATAAGTGGTTGGGTTTTGGCGCAGCGAATGGATTTGTACGTGTTGCTGAATGAGTCAACAGAGGACTGCAAGGGGAGTGACAGGATGTTTGCTGGAGTGTATGGATACTGACTGGGGATTTGAAGGTGTGAAAGACAAGTGTGTAGGTGGTTAGAGAACCGCATGCATAGTGGATAGGGGTTTGAAACAGTCTATGTGCTAAGGCCTGGTTCACTGAATGAATACTTGGGCACAGACTGAACGATTATAGTAGTACAAGGAGAGTGCCTGGGTGAATGTATAAGTGGTTTGGTTTTGGCACAGCGAATGGATTTTTAGGTGTTGCTGAATGAGCCAACAGAAGACTGCAAGGGGAGTGACAGGATGTTTGCTGCAGTGTATGGATACTGACTGGGGAATTGAAGGTGTGAAAGACAAGTGTGTAGGTGGCTAGAGAACTGCATGCATAGTGTATAGGGGTTTGAAACAGTGTATGTGCTGAGGCCTGGGTCACTGAATGAGTACTTGGGTATAGACTGAACGATTAGAGTAGTACAAGGAGAGTGCCTGGTGAATGTATAAGTGTTTTGCTTTTGGCGCAGCGAATGCATTTTTAGGTGTTGCTGAATGAGTCAACATAGGACTGCAAGGGTAGTGACAGGATGTTTGCTGTAGTGTATGGTTAGTTAGTGGGGAATTGAAGGTGTGAAAGACAAGTGTGTAGCTGGTTAGAGAACCACATGCATAGTGGATAGGGGTTTGAAACAGTCTATGTGCTAAGGCCTGGTTCACTGAATGAATACTTGGGTACTGACTGAACGATTAGAGTACTGCAAGGAGAGTGCCTGGGTGAATGTATAAGTGGTTGGGTTTTTGGCGCAGCGAATGGATTTGTACGTGTTGCTGAATGAGTCAACAGAGGACTGCAAGGGGAGTGACAGGATGTTTGCTGGAGTGTATGGATACTGACTGGGGATTTGAAGGTGTGAAAGACAAGTGTGTAGGTGGTTAGAGAACTGCATGCATAGTGGATAGGGGTTTGAAGCAGTCTATGTGCTAAGACCTAAGTCACTGAATGAGTACTTGGGTATAGACTGAACGATTAGAGTACTACAAGGAGAGTGCCTTGGTGAATGTATAAGTGGTTGGCTTTTGGCGCAGCGAATGGATTTTTAGGTGTTGCTGAATGAGTCATCAGAGGAGTGCAAGGGTAGTGACAGGATGTTTGCTGGAGTGTATGGATACTGACTGGGGATTTGAAGGTGTGAAAGACAAGTGTGTAGGTGGTTAGAGAACCGCATGCATAGTGATTAAGGGTTTGAAGCAGTCTATGTGCTAAGACCTAAGTCACTGAATGAGTACTTGGGTACTGAATGAACGATTAGAGTACTACAAGGAGAGTGCCTGGGTGAATGTATAAGTGGTTGGGTTTTGGTGCAGCGAATGGATTTGTAGGTGTTGCTGAATGAATAAACAGAGGACTGCAAGGTGAGTGACAGGATGTTTGCTGGAGTGTATGGATACTGACTGGGGAATTGAAGGTGTGAAAGAGAAGTGTGTAGGTGGCTAGAGAACTGCATGCATAGTGTATAGGGGTTTGAAACAGTGTATGTGCTGAGGCCTGGGTCACTGAATGAGTACTTGGGTATAGACTGAACGATTAGAGTAGTAGAAGGAGAGTGCCTGGTGAATGTATAAGTGTTTTGCTTTTGGCGCAGCGAATGCATTTTTAGGTGTTGCTGAATGAGTCAACATAGGACTGCAAGGGTAGTGACAGGATGTTTGCTGTAGTGTATGGTTAGTTAGTGGGGAATTGAAGGTGTGAAAGACAAGTGTGTAGGTGGTTAGAGAACCGCATGCATAGTGATTAAGGGTTTGAAGCAGTCTATGTGCTAAGGCCTGGGTCACTGAATGAGTACTTGGGTACAGACTGAACGATTAGAGTAGTACAAGGAGGGTGCCTGGGTGAATGTATAAGTGGTTGGGTTTTGGCGCAGCGAATGGATTTTTACGTGTTGCTGAATGAGTCAACAGAGGACTGCAAGGGTAGTGACAGGATGTTTGCTGGAGTGTATGGATACTGTTTGGGGATTTGAAGGTGTACAAGACAAGTGTGTAGGTGGTTAGAGAACCGCATGCATAGTGATTAAGGGTTTGAAGCAGTCTATGTGCTAAGGCCTAAGTCACTGAATGAGTACTTGGGTACAGAATGAACAATTAGAGTACTACAAGAAGAGTGCCTGGGTGAATGTATAAGTGGTTGGGTTTTAGCGCAGCGAATGGATTTTTAGGTGTTGTTGAATGAGTCAACAGAGGCCTGCAAGGGGAGTGACAGGATGTTTGCTGGAGTGTATGGATACTGACTGGGGATTTGAACGTGTGAAAGACAAGTGTGTAGGTGGTTAGAGAACCGCATGCATAGTGGTTAAGGGTTTGAAGCAGTCTATGTGCTAAGGCCTGGGTCACTGAATGAGCACTTCGGTACTGAATGAACGATTAGAGTACTACAAGGAGAGTGCCTGGGTGAATGTATAAGTGGTTGGCTTTTGGCGCAGCGAATGGATTTTTAGGTGTTGCTGAATGAGTCAACAGAGGAGTGCAAGGGTAGTGACAGGATGTTTGCTGGAGTGTATGGATACTGTTTGGGGATTTGAAGGTGTGAAAGACAAGTGTGTAGGTGGTTAGAGAACCGCATGCATAGTGATTAAGGGTTTGAAGCAGTCTATGTGCTAAGGCCTAAGTCACTGAATGAGTACTTGGGTACAGAATGAACGATTAGAGTACTACAAGGAGAGTGCCTGGGTGAATGTATAAGTGGTTGGGTTTTAGCGCAGCGAATGGATTTTTAGGTGTTGCTGAATGAGTCAACAGAGGACTGCAAGGGGAGTGACAGGATGTTTGCTGGAGTGTATGGATACTGACTGGGGATTTGAACGTGTGAAAGACAAGTGTGTAGGTGGTTAGAGAACCGCATGCATAGTGGTTAAGGGTTTGAAGCAGTCTATGTGCTAAGGCCTGGGTCACTGAATGAGTACTTCGGTACTGAATGAACGATTAGAGTACTACAAGGAGAGTGCCTGGGTGAATGTATAAGTGGTTGGCTTTTGGCGCAGCGAATGGATTTTTAGGTGTTGCTGAATGAGTCAACAGAGGAGTGCAAGGGTAGTGACAGGATGTTTGCTGGAGTGTATGGTTAGTGAGTGGGGAATTGAAGGTGTGAAAGACAAGTGTGTAGGTGGTTAGAGAACCGTATGCATAGTGATTTACGGTTTGAAGCAGTCTATGTGCTAAGGCCTGGTTCACTGAATGAGTACTTGGGTACTGAATGAACGATTAGAGTACTACAAGGAGAGTGCCTGGGTGAATGTATAAGTGGTTGGGTTTTGGTGCAGCGAATGGATTTGTAGGTGTTGCTGAATGAATAAACAGATGACTGCAAGGGGAGTGACAGGATGTTTGCTGGAGTGTATGGATACTGACTGGGGAATTGAAGGTGTGAAAGACAAGAGTGTAGGTGGTTAGAGAACTGCATGCATAGTGTATAGGGGTTTGAAACAGTGTATGTACTAAGGCCTGGGTCACTGAATGAGTACTTGGGTATAGACTGAACGATTAGAGTAGTACAAGGAGAGTGCCTGGGTCAATGTATAAGTGTTTTGGTTTTGGCGCAGCAAATGGATTTTTAGGTGTTGCTGAATGAGTCAACATAGGACTGCAAGGGTAGTGACAGGATGTTTGCTGTAGTGTATGGTTAGTTAGTGGGGAATTGAAGGTGTGAAAGACAAGTGTGTAGGTGGTTAGAGAACCGCATGCATAGTGATTAAGGGTTTGAAGCAGTCTATGTGCTAAGGCCTAAGTCACTGAATGAGTACTTGGGTACTGAATGAACGATTAGAGTACTGCAAAGAGAGTGACTGGCTGAATGTATAAGTGGTTGGGTTTTGGCACAGCAAATGGATTTGTAGGTGTTACTGAATGAGTCAACAGAGGACTGCAAGGGGACTGACAGGATCTTTGCTGGAGTGTATGGATAGTGACTGGGGAATTGAAGGTGTGAAAGACATGTGTGTAGGTTGTTAGAGAACGGCATGCATAGTGGATAGGGGTTTGAAGCACTGTATGTTTTAAGGTCTGGGTCACTGAATGTGTACTTGGGTATAGACTGAACAATTAGAGTAGTACAAAGAGAGTGCCTGGGTGAATGTATAAGTGTTTTGGTTTTGGCACAGCGAATGGCTTTGTCAGTGTTGCTGAATGAGTCAACAGAGGACTGCAAAGGAGTGTCAGCATGTCTGCTGGAGTGTATGGATAGTGACTGGGGAATTGAAGGAGTGAAAGACGTGTGTGTAGGTGGTTAGAGAACGGCATGCATAGTGGATAGGGGTTTGAAGGATTCTATATGGTAAGGCCTGGGTCACTGAATGAGTAGTTGGGTACTAACTGAATGATTATAGTACTGTAAGCAGAGTGACTGGCTTAATGTGTAAGTGGTTGAGTTTTGGCACACCAAATGGATTTGTCAGTGTTGCTCAATGAGTCAACAGAGGACTGCAAAGGGAGTGTCAGGATGTCTGCTGGAGTGTATGGATAGTAACTGGGGAATTGAAGGTGTGAAAGACATGTGTGTAGGTGGTTAGAGAACGGCATGCATAGTGGATAGGGGTTTGAATCAGTGTATATGGTAAGGCCTGGGTCACTGAATGAGTAGTTGGGTACTCACTGAACGATTATAATACTGGAAGGAGAATGCCTGGGTGAATGTATAAGTGGTTGGGTTTTGACACAGTGAATGAATTAGTACATGGTGCTGGATGGCTGATTGGAAAAGTACAATTACAAAGACTCACTAGCCTAGAAGCAGTTAAGTGACTACATACATTCTACAAATTTCACTACAACACTGCTAGTGTGAAAGCCTCACTCATTGTGCAAATACATAAGCAGTAATTTAGTTGTACTACAAGGTAACTTAATTATATAAATAAAAACAGCAACAGAGCATCTTTCCAGAGATATCTACACCGTCCATCCCCCTTTCTTCACCAGTGTCCTCTCACAGACCATTTTTTATTTTAATACTTAGTTAATTTTTCATTCACAGTAATAGTTATAAAAAACACTAATTAATTTTCCCACTTGGTTTTTTAACTAAAATTTCTGAAAAATAAAAAATTGTAGAATTAGGACCTGTAAAAGACAAGAAAAAATCGTTATAATATATAATATTATATTTTTTATAACAAAACATAATTTTCACATTTTAAAAATTATTTTCTTTATCTTTTTGCTGTTCTCAGAATACATTGAATTTCACTACAAATAGTGATTACAATGTTACTCATCACATAACAGCGGGCAAAAAAATAAAACAATCAATAAGATTGTTTTAAAAAACCCAAAACTACTTGTAAAATATTTAAAATATACTTAACTATTTATGAACATTTCATAAAAACTTCCTGCTCAATAACATACCATATAATACAAATTACAGGTATATAAAATGCTCTCTGCTAAGAAAATGTTATAACTTGAAATTGTATACACAGTAAATGTTTTTCTTTCAAAATATATGCTGAGAGGATGTGCAAGAAAAAGTCCATAATTAAAATAGATACTTTTCCTCCTGGCCAAATAGTTTTTTTGAAATCCTTTAAATTAAAATTGTCCAATAGTAATCATATTAAGAAATATCAATAAATTCTTCACAGGTTGAATTATGTTCCTAAAACTTTGGTTTTAAAAATATTAAGTAGGAATTTTGTAATTCTCTAGGCAAACGTTGTTTAAAATCCAATTGAGCATCATTACAATATGTCCATCCTCTATTGCATTTTAAATACACAGTGTAATGTCCAGATGTTGTAGAAGGACCATGATGGAAAATAATTGATACTGCTACAAAAGTCCTTCCAGATATAGATAGTTGACTTGCTACAAATTCTTTAATTAAAGTTTCCATTTTTCTTCCATCAGCTCTACAACGTTGTATCATTAAAATTATGTATTGTCCAAATCTTTGTATAAATAATGTTGATAACATTATTGATTTGCATTGGCTACACTCCATGTTTTGATTTGCTGCTTTAACTAGTTTATTGAAAGACACTGTTTTACAGTCTGGTAATGTCAAATATATAAATCTTTCAGTATCTATGTTAGTTGTACATGTAAACATACAATTTTCACATTCATGTACCCATTTATAACGAAGGCCAAAAAGATTTTCAATTTGTATTCCCTCATTTTCTAATACTGTAAGCATATACATTAGAAATTCCTGAGCGTCTTGTTGAATATCCTGCGTAAATTGTGTACAACCAGAACATATATCCAAAAGATTACGAATATGAGAAACACTTTGTAATTTGCTTTTATTAGTGTTCAATTTTTCATAAAAACAATGCAATATGGAACAAAATCTTTTTCACGATTTTCCATAATTTGCTGTTGCAAACTTTCTAGAAAAAAGACTACATTGACCACTACATTAGCATAGCAGTTGATACCTGAACTGTTTTCTAACTGATACCCAACAATTTCTTCAATACTATCCTTTTTCTTTTTGCTTGCAATATGAACATTATCTTTATTTTTTTCCTTCTCTATAACTTCACTACAGATATTCTCATATCTTCTTTTTCGATGTACTACAGACTTTTCAAATACAGGATATTCACCTAAATTTGGAGTATACGCTCTTCTTAACCTATTATACTCTTTTACACAGTTTGCATCTGCAGTAATCTTTGACTCATCAAAATCAATCAAAAACAATCCAGATAAAGTTCTGACTCGGGACAAAGCAACATATGCCATACCTTCTTTAAACACGCTACTTCCTATGTTCACCAAAGCACTGTCTACACTCAATCCTTGAGATTTATGAATAGTGACTGCATATGCCAAAGAAAGTGGAAATTGCTTCCTACGGACATACAAATCTTTAACAAGCAAAAACGAACAGAACAACACCAATTTTTTTTACTTCTTCAATTTGATCAAATTTAATTTTTAAAAATTCTATTCCATCTCTTTTTTGATAATTAACAAAATTCACAACTTTCCCCATTGCTCCATTAACTAAACCTTTTTCCACATCCAAATTACGCCGTAAAATTACTCGACAGTTGACACATAGATATAAATTCTTTTCTAAACCAGCAGTTTTAGATATGGATTTTTCTAAAGAATTCAATTTTTTTTCAATTTGTCTGTCAAAATAATTGTAATTCCTTCGTGCTCTATTTTATCAATGGCTTCCATTTTTTTGATTTCTTGATTTTCTAGCTTCAAAAGTTGTTCATTGAAAATAGAACATTCACGGAGTGTTGGCATTAAACAAATTATAGATTTACTTTCAGCAATTTTACTATACATTTTTTCTGGAACTATATTTTCATTTGGAAACAAATTCTTAAATAGTCGACTTTGCAAAGCTTGTTTGCCTTCTTCTGTGAGAACTCCAATTCTTATATCTTGAAGTATAGATCCATAGTTAACATCATTTGCCTGTCGCATATTTGTAATGAGTTCTTTGTATTCAAAATAAGACCAAATATTAACGTTGCCAACACTTCCCAAAGACTTTCTGGTGTCTTCATGCACAAGTGTTTTAAATACTGGTTGTCCTTTTACAGGAGTAAGTTGCAGAAGATCTCCAAAAACGATAACATGTTTACCTCCAAATAAGACATCATATTCTGTTTTAAGAATTTGCTGCATTCTTAAATGCACAAAAGCAAGCATTACGTTTGAGACCATACTTACTTCATCAATAATTAGAAGTTTCATTTTCTTTAGCACTATTGAAACTTCATAACAAGCTTCTCCTGATAGCTTATGATATTCCAATTTGTTTTCGTGCTCTACAGGTAGCATAAGTAAACGATGTAATGTAATCCCTTTAATGTTGTGTGCTGCTAACCCAGTTGGAGCGGTTACAACACAAGATAAATGTGAGTCAGTTGATTTCTGCAGATAACTGGTCAATACTTTAATTAAGAAACTTTTTCCTGTTCCAGCTTGACCACTGACATACATTCGGATAGGTTGAAATGATGTGCATGTGCATTCTTTCTTTTCATGAAGAAATCCATGGTCAATCTGTTGTGTCACTTGCTGATATATTTCTTTCTGTTCAATATTTAGTTGTTCTTCCAAGTTTCCTAAGTCCATAATATCTTCTTGAGCTTGATGCATTGCTGTTTCCACCTCATTCATTGCAATTGCTGCTTCATTTTGAACAATTGGTTCTCCTAGTGGATCTTCACTCAGTGGAGCAGAACTTTGACTGTCTTGAGAACTGTCTCTAGCAATCTCAGCTGCAATAGTAGCTTCTTGATCCATTTCATCGTTCAACATTTTCAGATAGTTAGCAAAAACTGGACATTCTATGGTATCTTTACAAGCATTGAAGGAATCTTCATAGCTCTGAAAATCCCCAAGTAATTCCAATTCTGTACGCCACGGTTTGAAGAGTTGCAAAAGTGCTAAATAGTAAAATTCCCTTTTCTGTTCAGTGTCACAACTCAGTTTTCTGTGATTAATCAAGTTTCCTTTCCTTTGTTTCACCAAACATCCTTCAGAACCAATAACTGCATATTTTCCATTGTTTATGTTTTCTGTAGTATTCCGTTTAAAACTGTAGTATTGCAGCACTTCATATAGACATATGTTGTCAAGATTATGACTTCTATTTGGATAATATGTATCCAACATGTTTGTTTTCACAATATCTGTACTTTCTGGATCTTTTTCTGCTAAATATTCAATTTCTTGTACAGATTTAAGTACTCGATTTCGTGTTGCAGCAAGACCTAGACTCACCCAAATAATTGATCTTGATTTTGAGTATAAGCTTGCAGATGATAACCGATCTGAGCATTCATATGCTCCAATTTCTCGATGGGATAACATCTTCAAACTGAAACTGTATAACTTCTTACTAAGACTCTTCTCATGAGCAATTTCTTCCCACATTTCTTTTAACTCTGTTTTTTCAGATTTTGTTATATAAGATGTCACATACCGGGCAACTGCAATGGAATTATCCGCAACATACTGAATATCCATATTAGCATTCCACATTGAGAGAATAACTGGATTATAATCCTTAATATATTTTGATTCTTCACTTCTTCTTAAATTATATGTATTTTTGGGTGATTTTCTGTTGATTGTATGTCTCATAGCTGACATAAAACTGTTTACTCTTCCTTTGGATATTACAGGACGTGGAAATCCAAAACGACATTTGGTGTAAAACTTTTCCTTAGACTTGTACTTCCGTCGGCAGTATTTTCCACATCGATGATGTTGGAATCGTAACACTTGTTGTCTTAAGCTGTTCTCATCTGTTCTTTTTGGTATAGCACATGTCGCATATTCCTCAATAAAAGACAAAACGGTATCATCCGAATCAGTTCCAAATTTAGGTGCATCCTTAATCCATAACAGCATATGTATATGAGGAGCACCTCTAGCTTGATACTCCTTTCTCCAAAAAAATCTAAAACTTCTCCAAGAGGAGGATTCTTTTTATTGCAGATAAAAGACATCATAGCTTCAAACCTATGATTGAAATACCTGCATACATTAACAGGATCCAAAGAGCACAATTCTCCAGGTGTCTTGTATTCAATATTTTTTACATTTGAATTTGCCTCACGAAGAAATTCAAGTAAATCATCCCAAGCGTATTCAGCACAGCTTAGGGTAAGAAACCATGTAGGAGTTCCTAAGTTCCTCAGCATGCATTTAAGTTCTCCATGACGACGGTACCAATACTCATTAGTACCACGCTGACATGCCATCAAATTAATCAACTGAGATTCTAGATGATCGTCTCTCTCATGTACTTTATCCATAAATTGCTTTGCAGAAACATTTTGAAAATGTACTCCTGTTTTCAAAATGTGGTTGACTGCATAAGAAAGTCCTGCCAAGTCACTCTCAAACAAAAGATGAAATATATATGGGATACATTGTCGAAACCTTGGGTCTTCTGCATACAATCTTGTTGTCCGATATTCAGATGCAGGAATCTGCACTGGTCGTTCATCATATCGTCCACCTTTTCCAGTTGGAAACAGCTGCGGAAAACAACGAGCTTCCAAACTTTTCTCCCATACACTCATGGGAGTACCCTTTGCTTTCTTCATTTGGAATAATTCAATTGTATTCCCCATCACTTCTTTCGAATGAAGTGGATGTACACTATAATGTTCATAGATTTCTTCACTTTTGGTCATGTCCACTTTTTCAATTTGTCCATTTGACGTTTCAGTATCATCTCCTAAAAGTATTTCTTCTTGTTCCACATGTACATTTTTGTAGTAATCATTGTTTTGAATCAGATATAATGTTGCCTTTTGCACTTTCGTAACATCCACTAATTCTTGACAGATTTTCTTACTCTTAGGGGTCGGTTCCGATTCGGGCCGGAAATTTCTCCGACCGAGCCGGACCCGGAGAGATTTCCGACCGAATCGGACCCGTGCAGTCCGACCGAACGAGTACGATGCGGCCGTATGTTATCGGACACGAGTCGGTCGGACTCCCATTGAACTCAATGGGAGCCGGTCGTACAACGCGTACGCGGGCTCCCATTGCCTCAATGGGTGCGAGGCGGACAAGGGCGCTCTACAGCGAGTACGCCGCGAAGCGCTTCGCGGCGTACACGCACAGGTAGGGGGACCCTTGGGTCCCCCCTGTGTGCGCCTCGCACGGGTACGCGTACAGGGGGTCCGACACGGACCCCCAAAGTACGGCTCCGACAGCTCTTACGAGCCGGAGTGCGCGGCTCGGTCGGACTCGCTCGCGGCGCGCATCGTACTTACCCGGCCGGGAAACGTCTCCATTGCGCGGTGCGAATCGGGTCCGAGCGAGTCGGTCGGAGCGGTTCGAGTCCGAGCGAGTCGGTCGGAGCTGTCGGGACGCCCGGACGAGTCGGTCGGCGACCCGCATCGTACTCGCTCGGCCGGACCCGCGTACGGTTCGGTCGGGAAACAGGCTTTCGCATGGCTTTTTTCCCGACCGAATAGTATTGGGTGCGCCTCCGACCGAGATCGGAATCGGCCCCTTAGTAGGAACACCATTAACTAGAATAAGTAGTGGCTCACTTTCTACATTCTCTCCACCATTAGTTTCAATATTTTTCTTTAAATCTAGAGGTAAATATACAACTCTTCCTTTTAATCCTCTCTGTAAATCTGTAGGAGGCAATTTACCTGTTTTAGGCTCCATACGAACAATAGCTTGAAATGGGTGCACACATTGAATCAGAATAGACTCATACGTATTTAAATCTATCAGTTCTGGAGGAATAGTTACCAACTCTAGATTATTATGGACAGCTCTAGCAGGCATTTTATTGTCGTTTAATTTGTTATAACAATATTTACAAATACGCTGATCAGAACCCAAATAAAAACCATCCTCTACGAACAAATAAGTTGCAAATTCCTTCCACTTATTATTATTTTCTCTTTCACTTTGTAAATACAGATCAACAGTCCTAGTCTGAATTTTATAGTGAGTTCGTCGGCAACAAATACAAGTATAATTTGGCCTTTCACATGAAATCACCTCAAACTTTGTAATTTCGTCTTCAAATTTTTTTGTACTGGTATGTTGCACATTCTCCTCAACATTTTCCTGTATTAATGTGTCTGTTTCTGCACTCTCTTCTCCAGGACCAAAGTAACAAAACTCAATTTTTTCACAAACGTTTTTCACATCTGATACTGACCCACGCAAAAGAGCACTGTTCAACTCATTTAACATTAGTGCTGGACTTTTTGCATAATACAATCTTCTGACTAACTTTCGCATTTCAGAATGATGTACTGCTAACATCCTAAAATGATGAAAAACACTTCGACATACTTTTCTAGAAAGACAAGCAAGAGAATGTCCTTGCAAACCAGTATTTTTTCTCACTCTGCAAGGGTCTAGTCCTTGCAACATCTTAATCTTTTGCTTAACACTTTTTTTAGTATACTGTCGTAAGAAATTGCGTAAAATATCAATAGATTCTTGTCGTATACTACAAATACTACTGCAATCCCAAGTATACACTGGGGCTTTAGGTCGTCTCCCTACAACTTCATCAGCTAACACTTCTTCTACATTTCTGGAAACGATCTTCTCTTTCTCAATTGGACAACCATTTCTAACCTCATAAGCTCGACCACTTGTATCAACTGTATGCAATAAATTATTGGTCTGAAAATAACTCTCTTCATTAAAGAAAGGCTCTGAACTTGAAGTGTGTTTCCATTCACCCAAAAAAATTCACAAAAATTAGTTCTGTTAATTACTCTTTTCTTCTTACTTTTATCCTTTAATAAATGGATTGGTTTATCTAGAGATCGAATTCTGTTTAAAACTAAAATGAATAATTTCCTTTTAATGCAAAAGTCTTTTCAACTACAGTTTCAATATGCTTCTTCTTTCGATAAAATACTGCTCTTTTTTTAGATTTCCTCACATCTTTCAACAAATTAAGAACAACTCTATTATAAAAAATCTTTTTCTGATTTCTTTATACTGACTCTGCCTTCTTTTACCATACATTGTGTTTTTTGAATGTAAATTCCCATTTTTTTTTTGTTTTTATTCATATTCTTTTTTGTGGTTGAACGATTTTCCATATTTTCCACATTTTGCACACTGTTTCTTGGCTTTGAAAGTTTTTGAATAAATTGTTTTGTTCTCTTACCAGAAGACTTATTGTTTTTCCCCACATGTTGTTGCTCATCCAATATTGTGTGTTGATTTTTCTTCAAATAATAGCCCTTTTTGTTTCCTTTTCTCTTTTCGTTTTTTTAGCCATGATAAGTTTATTTTAATGATCCTAATGAATATCTGTAAAAAATAATTTTAAATACATTAATTGAAAAAAATATATAAATTATACTTTTCTATTTCTAAACAAATACATTGTATATAAAAAACATGTAAGCACTTTCTTTTCTAATGACTAATTAAAGGTGTGAAACAGAAGTGTGTAGGTGGTTAGAGGAGTGCATGCATAGTGGATAGGGGTTTGAAGCAGTCTATGTGCTAAGGCCTGGGTTACTGAATGAGTACTTGGGTATAGACTGAACAATTATAGTAGTACAATGAGAGTGCCTGGGTGAATGTATAAGTGCTTGGGTTTTTGCACAGCAAATGGATTTTTAGGTGTTGCAGAATGAGTCAACAGAGGACTGCAAGGGGAGTGACAGGATGTTTGCTGGAGTGTATGGATACTGATTGGGGATTTGAAGATGTGAAAGACAAGTGTGTAGGTGGTTAGAGAGCCGCATGCATAGTGATTAAGGGTTTGAAGCAGTCTATGTGCTAAGGCCTAAGTCACTGAATGAGTACTTGGGTACTGACTGAACGATTAGAGTACTGCAAGGAGAGTGCCTGTGTGAATGTATAACTGGTTGGGTTTTAGCGCAGCAAATGGATTTTTGGTGTTGCTGAATGACTCAACAGAGGACTGCAAGGGGACTGACAGGATGTTTGCTGTAGTGTATGGTTAGTGAGTGGGGAATTTAAGATGTGAAAGTCAAGTATGTAGGTGGTTAGAGAACTGCATGCATAGTGCATAGGGGTTTGAAGCAGTATATGTGCTAAGACCTTGGTCACTGAATGAGTACTTGAGTACTGACTGAACGATTAGAGTACTGCAAGGAGAGTGACTGGCTTAATGTATAAGTGTTTGGGTTTTGACGCAGCGAATGGATTTGTAGGTGTTGCTGAATGAGTCAACAGAGGACTGCAAGGGTAGTGACAGGATGTTTTCTGGAGTGTATAGATAGTGACTGGTGATTTGAAGGTGTGAAAGACAAGTGTGTAGGTGGTTAGAGGACCACATGCATAGTGGATAGGGGTTTGAAGCAGTATATGTGCTAAGACCTTGGTCACTAAATGAGTACTTGGGTACTGACTGAACGATTAGAGTACTGCAAGGAGAGTGACTGGCTGAATGTATAAGTGGTTGGGTTTTGGCACAGCGAATGGATTTGTAGGTGTTGCTGAATGAGTCAACAGAGGACTGCAAAGGGAGTGACAGGATGTTTGCTGGAGTGTATCGATAGTGACTTGGGAATTGAAAGTGTGAAAGACAAGTCTATGTGTGGTTAGAGAACCGCATGCATAGTGCATAGGGGTTTCAAACAGTGTATGTGCTAAGGCCTAGGTCACTGAATGAGTTCTTTGAGTATAGACTGAACGATTAGAGTACTACAAGGAGAGTGCCTGGGTGAATGTATAAGTGGTTGGGTTTTTACGCAGCAAATGGATTTTTAGGTTTTGTAGAATGAGTCAACAGAGGACTGCAAGGGGAGTGGCAGGATGTTTGCTGGAGTGTATGGATACTGACTGGGGATTTGAAGGTGTGAAAGACAAGTGTGTAGGTGGTTAGAGAACCGCATGCATAGTGATTAAGGGTTTGAAGCAGTCTATGTGCTAAGGCCTAAGTCACTGAATGAGTACTTGGGTACTGACTGAACGATTAGAGTACTGCAAGGAGAGTGCCTGTGTGAATGTATAACTGGTTGGGTTTTAGCGCAGCAAATGGATTTTTTGATGTTGCTGAATGACTCAACAGAGGACTGCAAGGGGACTGACAGGATGTTTGCTGTAGTGTATGGTTAGTGAGTGGGGAATTTAAGATGTGAAAGTCAAGTATGTAGGTGGTTAGAGAACTGCATGCATAGTGCATAGGGGTTTGAAGCAGTATATGTGCTAAGACCTTGGTCACTGAATGAGTACTTGAGTACTGACTGAACGATTAGAGTACTGCAAGGAGAGTGACTGGCTTAATGTATAAGTGTTTGGGTTTTGACGCAGCGAATGGATTTGTAGGTGTTGCTGAATGAGTCAACAGAGGACTGCAAGGGTAGTGACAGGATGTTTTCTGGAGTGTATAGATAGTGACTGGTGATTTGAAGGTGTGAAAGACAAGTGTGTAGGTGGTTAGAGGACCACATGCATAGTGGATAGGGGTTTGAAGCAGTATATGTGCTAAGACCTTGGTCACTGAATGAGTACTTGGGTACTGACTGAACGATTAGAGTACTGCAAGGAGAGTGACTGGCTGAATGTATAAGTGGTTGGGTTTTGGCACAGCGAATGGATTTGTAGGTGTTGCTGAATGAGTCAACAGAGGACTGCAAAGGGAGTGACAGGATGTTTGCTGGAGTGTATCGATAGTGACTTGGGAATTGAAAGTGTGAAAGACAAGTCTATGTGTGGTTAGAGAACCGCATGCATAGTGCATAGGGGTTTCAAACAGTGTATGTGCTAAGGCCTGGGTCACTGAATGAGTTCTTTGAGTATAGACTGAACGATTAGAGTACTACAAGGAGAGTGCCTGGGTGAATGTATAAGTGGTTGGGTTTTTACGCAGCAAATGGATTTTTAGGTTTTGTAGAATGAGTCAACAGAGGACTGCAAGGGGATTGGCAGGATGTTTGCTGGAGTGTATGGATACTGACTGGGGATTTGAAGGTGTGAAAGACAAGTGTGTAGGTGGTTAGAGAACCACATGCATAGTGCATAGGGGTTTCAAGCAGTCTATGTGCTAAGGCCTGGGTCACTGATTGAGTACTTGGGTATAGACTGAACAATTACACTATTACAAAGAGAGTGCCTGGCTGAATGTATAAGTGTTTTGGGTTTGGCACAGCAAATGGCTTTGTAGGTGTTGCTGAATGAGTCAACAGAGGACTGCAAGGGGAGTGACAGGATGTTTGCTGGAGTGTATGGATAGTGACTTGGGAATTGAAAGTGTGAAAGACAAGTCTGTGTGTGGTTAGAGAACCGCATGCATAGTGCATAGGGGTTTCAAGCAGTCTATGTGCTAAGGCCTGGGTCACTGAATGAGTACTTGGGTATATACTGAACAATTAGACTAGTACAAAGAGAGTGCCTGGGTGAATGTATAAATGTTTTGGTTTTGGCGCAGCAAATGGCTTTGTAGGTGTTGCTGAATGAGTCAACAGAGGACTGCAAGGGTAGTGACAGGATGTTTGCTGTAGTGTATGGATACTGACTAGGGATTTGAAGGTGTGAAAGACAAGTGTGTAGGTGGTTATAGTGTATAGGGGTTTCAAACAGTGTATGTGCCTAGGCCTTGATCACTGAATGAGTACTTGGGTATAGACTGAACAATTAGAGTACTACAAGGAGATTTTCTGGGTGAATGTATAACTGTTTTGGTTTTGGTGCACCAAATGGCTTTATAGGTGTTGCTGAATGAGTCAACAGAGGACTGCAAGGGGTGTGACAGGGTGATTGCTGGAGTATATATTTACTACCTGAGTAATTGAAGGTGTGAAAGACAAGTGTGTAGGTGGTTAGAGAACTGCATGCATAGTGGATAGGGGTTTGAAGCAGTCTATGTGCTAAGGCCTGGGTCACTGAATGAGTACTTGGGTACTGACTGAACGATTAGAGTACTGCAAGGAGAGTGCCTGGGTGAATGTATAAGTGGTTGGGTTTTGGCGCAGCGAATGGATTTGTACGTGTTGCTGAATGAGTCAACAGAGGACTGCAAGGGGAGTGACAGGATGTTTGCTGGAGTGTATGGATACTCACTGGGGATTTGAAGGTGTGAAAGACAACTGTGTAGGTGGTTAGAGAACCGCATGCATAGTGTATAGGGGTTTCAAACAGTCTATGTGCTAAGGCCTGGGTTACTGAATGAGTACTTGGGTACTCACTAAACAATTATAATACTAGAAGGAGAGTGCCTGGGTGAATGTATAAGTGGTTGGGTTTTAGCGCTGCAAATGGATTTTTTGGTGTTGCTGAATGAGTCAACAGAGGACTGCAAGGGGAGTAACAGGATGTTTGCTGGAGTGTATGGATACTGACTGGGGATTTTAAGGTGTGAAAGACAAATGGGTAGGTGGTTAGAGAACCGCATACATAGTGCATAGGGGTTTGAAGCAGTGTATGTCATAAGGCCTGGGTCACTGAATGAGTTCTTTGGGTATAGACTGAACAATTAGACTAGTACAAAGAGAGTGCCTGGGTGAATGTATAAGTGTTTTGGTTTTGGCGCAGCAAATGGCTTTATAGGTGTTGCTGAATGAGTCAACAGAGGACTGCAAGGTGACTGACAGGATGTTTGCTGTAGTGTATGGTTAGTGAGTGGGGAATTTAAGGTGTGAAAGTCAAGTATGTAGGTGGTTAGAGAACTGCATGCATAGTGATTAAGGGTTTGAACCAGTCTATGTGCTAAGGCCTGAGTCACTGAATCAGTACTTGGGTACTGAATGAATGATTAGAGTACTACAAGAAGAGTACCTGGGTGAATGTATAAGTGTTTTGGTTTTGGCACACCAAATGGATTTGTCAGTGTTGCTCAATTAGTCAACAGAGGACTGCAAAGGGAGTGTCAGGATGTTTGCTGGAGTGTATGGATAGTGACTGGGGATTTCAAGGTGTGAAAGACAAGTGTGTAGGTGGTTAGAGAACAACATGCATACTGGATAGGGGTTTGAAGCAGTCTATGTGCTAAGGCCAGTGTGATTCTAGAAAACCAAAACTATTCCCTGGGCTTTAGCAAAAGAGACGCACTAGTCTGGAAGAGGTTAGGACACTGCATACATTTTACACATTTCACTACAGCATTGCTAGTGTGAATGCCTGAATAATTCTGCGGATCCATAAGCACTGACTGAGTTCTAATACTAGTGCAACTTCACAATAGGATAGGTTTTTAAACAGTTATATGTTAGCAGAGACATGAAGTAACCACATGCTTCTGTCACAATGGTTACACAAGTGCAGACATACTCACAGTGTGATTCTACACAAGCCAAACTATTCTCTGAAATTTATCAGAAGAAACTCACTAGCCTGGAAGCAGTTAGGTGACTTCATACATTATACACATTTCACTACACCAGTGCTAATGTGAATGCCTGAGTCATTGTGCAAATACATAACCAGTAACTAAGTTCTACTACTACTACAACTTGACAACAGGTTAGAATTTTAAGCAGTTATGTGTCAGCAAAGACATAAAGTAATCACAAGCTTCTGTCACAATGGTTGCAGAAATGCACACATACTCACAGTGTGATTCTAGAGAACCAAAACTATTCCCTGTGCTTTAGCAAAAGAGACACACTACTGTAGAAGAGGTTAGGTGACGGCATACATTCAACATATTTCACTACAGCATTGGTAGTATGAATGCCTGAATTATTCTGCAAATCCATAAGCAGTGTCTGAGTTCTAATAGTACAGAAAGTAGACAACACGATAGTAGAATAAATAATTATTCAACTATTCCTTTCAACTCATTTAAAAATATATATATTACTATACAAAGGGGCAAATTTACAAGGCCCTTGTGCCATATTTGCGTCACTTTTCCCATGTTAAAAGTGACGCAAAAGTGGCGCAAGAGGCTTCTAAAACTGGCCCATACTATTTTTAAAACAAACACCAAATACAATAAAAATAATTAAACTATACATCAGTACATTTAATAATATATTTCAAAAAAGACAGTTTCCTTAAAGTATGAAATCTTTTTTAAATAAACATCTAAAATATATAACTCACCTATTAAATAAATCTGTTCAATTAAAAATCTCACACACTCAGTCAGGATTTTCTTTTTCGCACAGAATGTAGATAAGCACACTCTCCAATATAAAATCAGTAATGGCAAACTTTCCCTCTAATTTTTCATACATATACACATGACTTTCCAGTGTTTTTCAAATTGTAAAACGAATTTCCATTGGTCATAGAGAATAATACTTTTCAACTGACATCTTTCCCCCTTGTTCTGAATATCAGTTTCCATAGCAACAGCTCATGCAACATTCAACTTAGCTGCCAGGTCACAAGTTCACCACACAATGTTGCAAATGACAACAGCAGGTGTGGTTGGCTTTGCAAAGCATTCACTAATCCTTTCTGCTGTACCTTGCAAACTTTTCATTATAACCAATAAAAAACATGCTTTCTAAACCATGAAAAATGCACCCTATATTAGAATGTAGAGTGTTCTTAAACAGCCAATCAAATCTCTACTTTCTTAAAAACAGCATGTTGTCCACCATTTTAGATAGATTTCATTTTCCCTCCTACCTACCTCAGGTACAGACATCTTTTTATTACCTACATTGATCCCTTCAAGATGCTTTCAGTGTGGATTGTGGGACACAGCTATGTTTTCTGGTGCAAAAGGTATGCTGAAAGCAGAGGTATTGACAAAGATTTAGCTTTGCCAAATGTAGACATTAAATGGATTGGTCAGAGAGGATTAAAGTGGCACCAATTGATGCCATTGGTTAAATCCTTTTGCATCTCCAACACCCTGACCTCATAATTGTGCACTGTGGTGGCAATGACCTAGGCACTTTGACTGGGGTAGGTCTGGAAATGCTTATGAAGGACACCTTTGCAGAATTCATGTCACTTTTTCCCCAAACTGCCTTTGTCTATTCGAACATATGCCAAAGACAGAAATGGCAGTGGTCCAATCATTTTTGTCCACAGTTTGAGAAAGCTAGGAAACATGTCAATAAAGCTGTTTCTGCTTATCTCAGAGATTATAGGATGGGGTCCATTTTCAACAACAATCTGCGTTTTAATATAGATGGCATCTATAGGAGAGACGGTGTTCATTTTACAGATGAGGGTAACCGAATCTTTCTCATCAACTTTAGACTCTGCATCGGTACTTACTTGTAGGTACCATAATGTATCAATAAACACAAGGGCTCTTTTTAGAGCCACCCAAGATATAAACATATATTCTTCATGTATATTTACTGTTTTTCAAAAAATATTTGGGGGATTCGCGCACCCAACGCGTTCACCTTGGAGTCGCGCACCCAACGCGTTTACACCAGGGGGCCGCGCTGGGAGTCGCGCACCAAACGCGTTCACACTAGGGGCCGCGCTGAGCGGCGCGCTGGGTGCGCGACTCCTTATTTTCCCGTAAAAATGTTGATAGCTCCTATCACTAATTTGTATTCTGCCCGGGGACGCCATCCCCCGGGGTTTATACATAATGATGGAGACCGTGAGGGGAGCCCCAATGCCCCCACGGTCCCGCCGGCTCCCCGCGTCCTTCGAGAGCCGGCATTGCTTTCCCACATGGGGAGCTGCTGACATGCAGCTCCCCGTGTGGAAAAGCAATTTGCTTTAGATATTGGAAGAGACTCTCTTCCAATATCCAAAGCAGTTTGCTATGGTAGGACGTGAGCCGCGAGGCTCCCGTCCTGCCATAGCAAACTACAGTGTCCCGGGGTAGGCACCCCGGGACACTGCAGGAGCCGGCCCTGGGGGTGGCACTCCCCAGGGCCATCAAGGGCTCCAGGAGGGGGCCGCGCGGCCCCCTCCCTTAAATTGCACAGCCCCGGGGAGGTGGTGGTCCCCGGGGCTCTGGGGGTCTGTAATGGACCCCCACATTTATTTTATAGGTGCCCCGTGGACGTGGTGGTCCCCGGGCGTGTGGGGGGCTGGAGCCCCCACACAGGTTTTTTTAAATAAAAAAGAAGCCCCGGGGGTGGCGGTCCCTGGGGCATGGGGGCCCTTTGAGGCCCCCACCCATTAAATTATCCCCCCCACCATGCCCCCTGGACTTGGGCCACCCGGGGCCAATTAACATCGAGCGCGGGAGACCGCGCCTCGATTTTTTTTTTTTCGGCAGGATTCGCGCACCCTGAGCGCACCCAACGCGTTTACACCAGGGGGCGTGCTGGCAGTCGCGCACCCAACGCGTTCACACTAGGGGCCGCGCTGAGCGGCGCGCTGGGTGCGCGACTCCTTATTTTCCCGTAAAAATTTTGATAGCTCCTATCACTAATTTGTATTCTCCCCGGGGACCCCATCCCCCGGGGTTTATACATAATGATGGAGACCGTGAGGGGAGCCCCAATGCCCCCACAGTCCCGCCGGCTCCCCGCGTTCTTCGAGAGCCGGCATTGCTTTCCCACATGGGGAGCTGCTGACATGGAGCTCCCCGTGTGGAAAAGCAATTTGCTTTAGATATTGGAAGAGAGAGCAGGTTTCCCTGCTCTCTCTTCCAATATCCAAAGCAGTTTGCTATGGCAGGACGGGAGCCGCGAGGCTCCCGTCCTGCCATAGCAAACTACAGTGTCCCGGGGGTAGGCACCCCGGGACACTGCAGGAGCCGGCCCTGGGGGTGGTGGTCCCCAGGGCCATCAAGGGCTCCAGGAGGGGGCCGCGCGGCCCCCTCCCATTCAGTACATAGCCCCGGGGAGGTGGTGGTCCCCGGGGCTCTGGGGTCCGTAACGGACCCCCATATTAAAATGTTTAGTGCCCCGGGGAGGTGGCGGTCCCCGAGGCGTGTGGGGGGGCTGGAGCCCCCCCCACACAGGTTTTACAATTTAATTAAAAAAGCCCCGGGGAGGTGGTGGTCCTCGGGGCTGCGGGAGGGCTCAGAGCCCTCCCGCACCATTTTTCAAAAAAGCCCTGGGGGTGGCGGTCCCCGGGCTTGGGGGCCCTTTGAGGCCCCCACACATTAAATTATCCCCCCCCACCATGCCCCCGGGACTTGGGCCACCCGGGGGCCACTACCATCGAGCGCGGGAGACCGCGCTCGATGTCTTTCGGCAGGATTCGCGCACCCTGAGCGCATCCTGCCGATTTTTAATTTTTATTTTTTTGCCCAGGGGGTCCTTGTGGGACCCCCTGAGCAAACCTAGGGGGTCAGGGTGTTTCTACCCTGCCCCCTTTGTGCGCTTTGTTTCTGTCCCTCGGTTCTACCGAGGGACAAAATGGCTGCCAATATTTCCTGAATCGGAATGTTGACAGCCAGCTGACAGCCAATTAACATGCAGCTCGTGATCGGGACGGTGCGCGCAGGGTGCGCTGAGGGTACGCGGACCCTACTCGGCCATAGATATCACTAACTTTTTACTTTTCATTTTCTCAGCAACTACTGAACGGATTTACACCATTTAACAAAAAGGGTTCTTTCTGAACCAAGAACTACCTCTTTGCCAAATTTGGTGTAATTCCGTTCAGCAGTTCGGGCTGTAGCCGTGTCTAAAGTTTCCTATGGAAAAGTGCATGGGGAAAACACATTTTGGGACCCCCCTTTTTTCTCAGCCCCCGCTTGACGAATCCCCCCGAGACTTTCAGGGTAGGAGCGGACCGGAGCTGGCCACAAAGTTTGAAAATTTCGCGAAGATACGTCAACCAGCAAGAGAGTTATTTCAAATAGAATGTCGCGGATTTCCTATGGATAATAGGTTGTAACTATAACTATCTACTGGCGACCGCCAGTAGATAATATATATATATACATATGTTTGTTAAATGTTAATATAATTTTAAAATTATAAAGTAAATTAAAATTAATAGTTTAATAATTGTTTTGAAGTAATATATATATATATATATATATATATATATATATATATATATACATATATATATATAAATATATATATATATATATATATATATATATATATATATTCTTCACCAAACAGTCCAGATTCAGCGCGCACTGTCTCACAGCCAGTGCGGTATTGCGAGGTCGGACTTAACCTCGTAACAAATTCCTCATCAAGAAAAATTACTGCACTCCGCAAATGCGCTTTATTCAAAGTGCAATTATCACCACTACCACCTCCAACGTTTCAGCCAAGAAATGGCCTTGATCACGGTATCGTGAGTCCTTTGTTTATGTCTCTTTTATATAGTAGTTCCATGTAAGCCCATTATGAGGCATTATGGGACTTTGAGTTCTTTGATTTATATTTGGATTTATTTTGGATAAGCACATTAAAGTTGAAAGTGAAAGCAATGAAAAACCTCACTTGCCTCCTAGAAGTGCCAACAAGAACACCTCCTCAACTGCTGCTGCTGTTTCCTACCTCTGGGAGCTACAATACCTGGCAAAGAAAGAGACAGGGCCTCAAACTTCTCACCAGATATGCTGGGGGCTGGTACATGAGGCACCGTCTTTGTACAGCAAGCTATATGGCCTACAAGAGGAACAGGTATATGTTTTAAATGAAAATGTAATCACGACTAACAGGCTAGAATGTCCCTTTTAGTTCTTGAGTGAGGTGCAGTGATTGAAGTGAAGTTTCTGTTTACTTTTACTTACATAGAAAAATTATGGTGTGTATAATAAAACACATTTAAATTATACAACACCACAACATTCGTATGTAGCCCGTATTTGTGTGTATATGGATAGATCTAAACATTTCATTTTAAATTTACAAAATTAATATTGCTTTAACTTAAAAAAGAAAATATGTTTATAGAACAAATTAACATATTTATTATTCTGACATAGCAAGTGACAAGGTTACTCAACGGGTTACCACTTTATTTATTTTTTAAACAAAAGCTATGCAGTTTTGGTTTTTAAAAATGCCTGTGATTGATTTCTCAAAATTGTGTTACATCAAAACAAAAAAAAGTCACAAAATGTTTTTTTTCTTTTTTGTATCTATACAGGTCAGCTCCCATCAGAAGAGGGTGCTTTGGAAGGCCATCCCCAAGAAGGTGCGGATCCTGGCGGTATACAAGCAGGGCAGCATCCACTGCCGCAAGAGTTGGGAGGACGTACAATGCTGGATCAAGAAGTCATCAGAAGCCCAGCTCGTCCAGTCCTCCCAACATTCGAAGTGTGTGCACCGCACCCTTACCTCTCTAATGGCCCGCATACTTGCTGTGGCCTATCCCCTGCTTGATGGGCAGCTGAAAGCAGACAGCAGCATGAAAGGTCAGTTTTTTTGTGTCTGTCATTTTAAATAACTATTTTTGTTACAGTAACACCATTTGGCATCAATATAAAAGTTGACACATGACCAATGCACAAGAAGAGTTCTTGAAGGTGTACGTTTTGCACAAGGTGTATCATGATGCGTTTAAAAAATAAAATGTTAAAAATGATACCAGTATATTTGTGATCACTTACAAAGGACGGTTTTGAGCAGACACATGCCTGCCTAAAATAAATTAAACATGATTTTGTTCGATTATATAAGGCACAGTTGCACCAAAAAGGCCAAAAGTTGTATTTGTCAGGTGCGATGCTCCAACACAATTGTAAAGGATGTTGTGTCCCCCCTATTACAAGTGACATAGCATAAAATGCACTGATGATACAGTGGATGTTCCACACTAAACATTTGTGAGTTAGTTATATAGACAAACAATATGAAACATGTGAGCCAAAATGACAAAAAATGTAAGATTAAATTGATAACATTTTGATTAAAACATATTAAAATGTAGTTTTTAATAAAAAATGCACTTTAATTTATGTTAGAAATTACAATTTTGCATGATGTTTTAACCATTCACAAATGTGGATATAAGCCAGTCTGTTTATTGAAATATGTATTCGATAGGTATACATGTTTGAAAAAACAGACAGGAATGTGAACACATTAGTGACAGAGCAACACATACCAAAAACATTCATTTTATGTGCTCTGTTATGTTTACATGATAAATCAATAATGAACAAAAATAGAATACTTGAAGGGACTTTTTCAAATGGAATATTCAGTCACCAATGAAACAGATATTTTGTCCAACCTATCCCAAGGCAATATTTTATAATGCAATTGGAATTCGACGGATGGAAATTCCCTCACATATATGTTGGAGTATACCATCTGCAAAACTCAAAATCAGGCACAAAAAACGACTCATTTATAAGTATTTGAAATTCATCAAAGTTAAAAAAGTTTAATTGTAAATTGCATTTTGATTTTTAATTTTAAAAATATATATGAATCTATGTGTTTAAAAATCTCCTTTAATGCTGTACCACTTTATGACTAAATTGAAAGCTAGAATATATATTATTTTTATTTTTACAATAGTAAAAAATCTAAAAATAAATTAAGATATCTTAGAGAAACATTTAAAAAAATTACATCTATACTAAAGTGGATTCAAAATGTATCAAGCTCTATGTATTTACTTATGCTGTAGAAGTTATTCAAAAGTAAAAAAAATATATATTATTTTTGTTTGGATTTCTTCAACACCATAGGTAATACATAGGGCATGATACATTAATAAGCAACTTAAGTACTAAATCAAAAAAAAATATATAACATTTGAAAAATAGTTAATTAAAGTAAGTTTTACCATTGTGAAATGCCCAAACACAAAAAGAAGTCTTTCAGTTTATACAAATATTAGTACATTACAGCAAATATTGACACACATTGATTCATATTTAAAAAAAAAAAAATCTGTGTTGTTTTGCCTTGTGCACACAATGTACAAAGGGACTTACATTTTTGTAGCATAATTTCACTATTCAACAGAACAATTCAGAACAAGTCAGAAGTGAAAAACAGTTCCTGGAGAGAATTGAAAATAGTTAAGGAAAATGATCAAAAAGAAATTGGAGTAACAGTAGAAAATTACAAAACTGTGACCAAATGGTTTCTGAAGATGTTCCCTACATGCAGGAGATAAAGATAAAAACAAACCAAAGTTTAAAAGCCATGAAGCAGGTGAAATATAAAAATGTAGAAAATGTTTCAAGAAAATACTTCATGATCAGTTATATTTCCACAGATACAACAAAACTTTTGTAAGTGCCTTTGCAGCATCTTTAAGAGCAGGCGAAGGCGATATTGGCGAGGAAGGCAAGGATGCAGCTGGCCACTGTGTTTTGGGTGGTACAACATCAAACACCAATGGAAACAGTCGCATGGAGTGTGGGGGGACTGGAATGGAGGCCACCCCATCATCATCTTCATTGGAGGCATCCACAAGTGACCATTCCCTAGTGGTGGGGGACCCCACCGGAACTGTAACAATCTCATCCTTGTCCACCACCCAGAGACATATCTCCACCCTCCCTCTTGCTCTCCCTCAGTTGGCCAAAGCCATAAAAGGGCTGTGATCTCTTTGCCAGAGGCACCTCATCCCCTACCCCTGTCACCCCGGCTGCACTCAGTGAGGAGGCTATTGACCTATTATGCAACATCTCTGTAGGCTAGACAGCAATAGTGAATGGCATCCAGGGGCAAAGCTGCCAAATACAACAAATAGTTGCATTTCTGGATACCATTCACAGTTCAATGTCTGGCATGCAGGGAATGATTGCCAAAGTAGCAGATGCCTAACTTGCCTCAGCCTCCCGATCAGCCAATCGACACACCCACAACCACCACAACCACCACTACACCCACAAGCACCACAACCATCATCACAACCACTACCACACCCACAGCCACCACAGCTGCCACTACACCCACAACCACGACCACACCCACAAGCACCACAACTATCACCCCACCCACAATCACCACAACCACCACCACACCCAGAAACAACACAACCACACCAACCATCACAATAACACACGTATCAAAAACCAACACACTCACACAAAAGCATGCATACACACATAACAACACCAACCAAAAGCAAATGCACACACTCACCAGTATATCAAACACTAGCCAAAAACTTACATCTAAACATACACAACAAAACACAAGACCCACATTCAAATGCCAAACATAAAAAAACAAACACTTCACCCACTCCAGCTTCCTCTACCTCCAAAAGCCAATCCACTACCACCCCTCCTACCCTTACTTCTCCTTTCGAATTCACCTCTTATCTGTCCTTGACCCCTACCAAACCTAAACCCACCCCTCCCGAGAAAAATCCTTGCGGATCCTACTCTGTTCCCAATAGTTGCCCCTTCCTGAGGAGGTTGCCATTTGAACTATGTTTAGGAGGAAAGTTATGGGCAACAAAGCCACAAGGTGGTGTTGTGAAAAATCCTTTTTTCTTTTTTTTTTCACTGAAAAAGGTTAATGAGAGAATTATCTTAATTATAAATAAAAACAAAGGGCCCTATTACGATGGCAGGCGGACAAAGTCCGCCCGCCATCGTAACGGTAAACGGGACCGACCACCAGAGGTGTGGCTGTCCCGCTTGGCCCATTAGGATGCGACCGCCACCCTGGCGGTCGCATCCCGCATATTTTACATTGCGGCGGTTGGTGTTGTAAGCAGCACCCGCCGCAATGTAAAAGTTGCATGTTGTGCATTGACATGCACGACGTGACAAGCACCGCGCGGTGCCTGCCACCTTGTACATGCCAATGAAGCGGGGTACCATGGGTACCCCCCAAGTGCACCCCCACCCCCAACACCCCGGGGGCCCGCAACGGGCCCCCAAAGCCAAAGACCGCATGCCTTTCCATGGCGGCATCGCCACCATGGAAAGGCACAAATCCGCACACATCGTAATATGGCGGGGGGTGCCTGCTAGGCACCGCCACCATATTATGGCCCAGGACCGCACGGCAGGCAATCGTAACGATTGCCTGCCTGCGGAATAGCGGCAGACGGTCTTTCAGTCCGCCGCTGTACCCCCCACCATTGTAATGTGGCGGGGGGTAAATGGAGGGCGGGCGGGGAAAGATGTCAAGCAGATCGCCTCCGCCGGTCGGGCGGTGGCGATCCACCCGACATCATAATGGCCCCCATAGTTTGTCCTAACATTATTATTCATTTACAATTCATTCATTATTAAAAATGTTAATGATGAAAATATGAAATGCATATTCTTACTTACATTTATAACAGAAAATACAAAACTATTTTTAAATAACATATTTGCTAAGTCCAAGCATTAAATTTTTTTTACTGGACATTAAAATTTTGGTACAAGCATTCATCATGATAATGGACACTTACAACAAAATTCATTGAATTTGTTATTTTTAAGTGATAATAGAGGTGGGTTTATATTAACTTAATAAGTGAAAAACACATATGCATTCACCTTAAAAATAAAATAAATAAAATACAGAAAATGCACTGGACAAGGGAAAATGTTACAGAAATAAATATAAAAAATGATTTAAGGTTAGAACTAACATTTATTTTGCATTTATTTTTTAAAAAAAGTTTTACCTTGTCTAGTGCAATTACTTCATTACATAAAATTTAAATTATTCAAAAATGTGAAATGCATATTTTTATAACTTGATAGTTGACGAAAAATAATTAAACACACTTGTATGAACACATGAATTTTGAATAATGTCAGCTTTTGTATGTGCCCATTATCATGATGGAAACTTGCACCAAATTTGAAAAATAAGACATTTAATACATGTGTGTTTCTTTAAATTTCTTAAACCACAACATTACACACATAAGCATTACACATTAGAAAAAATAGCTTTTTAGAGAAATTTAAAAATTCATCAGTACAGAGCAAATGTGAACAGACAATTCAAAAGAAAGCAAACAAAAAAGCTCACCTTCCATTCCGGCGTCGAGGGGGTTGGTTTGCGTCATGGTTAAGTAGCAGCAGCAAAGGAAGGACTTGGACGATCAAGTTCATGATGGAAAGGGAAGTGAAAAAAAGAAAAAACTGTAATTTTCTACTTATATTACTTCAAAACTGTCAACTCAGAGAGAATTATCTCAATTATAAATAAACAACTTACATTTACAAAGTTTATCCTACCATTATTATTCATTTACAATTCATTCATTATTAAAAATTTAATGATGAAAATGTGAAATGCATATTCTTACTTACATTTATAACAGAAAATACAAAACTATTTTTAAATAACATATTTGTTAAGTCCAAGCATTAAAAAAATGTAATGGACATTAAAGTTTTGGTACAAGAATTCATTTACCCGCCAAAGTTATGTTGACAGGAAGGCAAATGGTGATTTGCCCGACGGAAATATTGGCTGAACTCCCTCTGACAGTCGCTTTGCCTATGATGCCATTGATGCAGGAGGAAAATTCTGGTGGACACATGGGACTCCGATGATCTATTGTCTGTAGACCCACTAGCATCTAAATTGAGCAGTCAGACCACCTAATAGGTGGATGGATTAACTGACAGCAAAGTGACACTAGAACCAGATCCACCAAGATCTAAATCAGGCCCAGAGTGCCCTCAGTGCCTCCAACCTACAGATCTCCTTTGGCCACTTGCAGAGCAACTGGGTCAGCGGAAGTCAGGGACCCTCTCCCTCTGGAGTTCACAGTCATGCAGTACCAGTCCAACAAAGATTTAGGAAATAATCCAGGGTCTACTCAACATGTCTATTCCTCTACTGTCTCCTTGAGGGTGTTGAGGGGGCAGGCCCAGGCCCTAGAGGAACGCGTCCTTGTACCCGGGTGTCAACTGAAATCAGAAGTTTTTGAGTTTATCTTTGGTGTGTGATCAGGTGTCTTCCCTCCTCCAGCTGAATATCTATCTGGCATCACTTCTCCCAGGTCCTTACTGTCCTCAAAAGTCACTCCCCTGTGACTTTTTTTTAAGTGGTATTGGAAAGTTTCAGAAAAGAGACACCTCTGCCCAATCGTAGGGAGGCACAGCATCACTCTACCCCTGCCCAAACCTCCTGCACAGCATTTTGGGAATTTCCAAGATGGCACCTCTCAATTAGTCTACTTGACCCCTCTGAGAGATTAAGCCTTGCCCTTTAATGCTACCAATGCATAGTACCTTCCTTCCAAAACCTCAAAGTGCAGCCGCTCTTGTGACTCACTCCAGAGGTCTGGATAGCCTCTTTTTTCTGTGGTATTAAGCCCTTACCAGCCAGTTGCAGTTTGAAATGTAATAGGCACATGCAGATTCCACTCCCATCCTTTCCCCCAGAGCAGGCCTCATTACTGGATAATGGCCTTATTGTATGTGGAGGCCTTTGATTTTCCAACTGGCCGGCAAAGTACTTTGCTTGGCCTAACATGGTGATTAGAGGCCTGAATGTTTTTAGGAGGTAAGTCAGAAAAAGTGATCGATCTTGAAGTTCCACAAAGACTGCAGATATGTGGAAATTAATGTCAGATCTGCATTTGGTATTCTGATTTACCATAATATTGGTGGGTCAACTGAGTGTCTAGGCCTAACTATAGTAAAATTGTAGTTCCTGCAGATTTTGCCTGTAGTGTATAACATAGTGAAGAACACACACTTTTCAGTAATCACTACAGATGTACATACTCGCACTTTTAATGCCCACATGCACCTGCCCAGATCATCAACAATCACTGAAGGGTCCCTTCTGTGGCAGACAAACTTTATGGAGATACGGGAGTGAGTTAGATGAAAGTTTCACATGTTCAGGCATCACACATGTGCAACCAACCACCCTGAAGCATCTTACCCCAGCTATGCAGCAGCAGTACTTATAATAAAAGGCAGACACTGGGGGTTAGCACTCCCAATCCATTATAACAGAGCTTACAGTAAGTGAAATTCAATAAGTGAAACTCACTCAAGTTAGTCCATAAACCAGCCCGAAAAGTGAAAAATCCAGGGGAATTAAATGAGACAGAAGTAATTTCTAACACCCACCAATGGAAAGAAACCTATTTATTGTATACATTGCAACAGAGAATATTTTTTGATTGTGCTTGGCATAAATGGATGAGTATTGTGTGCAAATAAACTGTCAAGGCACATTACACCTTTTAAATGATTAGACAACAACCATATCATTGAAATGTCACCCAGGGTTATTAATAAACACATTATAAAATTCACATTCATCACATTCTTCTGGTCCAAAATAATCACATCACTCCTTGGGTAAAAGATCACCCTGTGAATCTGCCACTGGTTGCAACAACCGTCCTGCATCTAAATCCAATGATCAGTCCGATGGTCCACCTTTGTATCCGAATTGAACAGTGACCCATCTCAAGGCACCCCCTATCAGTCAACAAAAGTTAAGAATAATCTGACACATCAGAATGCTCTGAATTACTCAACCCTAGAAACAATGCCTATCTAAGCAAACCACTTCAACTTAATAAAGCACACAAAAGCAAATTTCACTCACTGAAATGTCAAGAAATATCTGCATTATGGAACAATTGCACCAGCTCTTCATGTGATGGTATGCAAAAAATATTATGACACACACAACTATGAATAACTAATTAATGCAGCCACTTAATGGTGCCCCCATAGTACATGGTGACTCCCCCATTTGTTAATAGAGTGCAGGGTAAGCCTGAAAACAGTGGCAGAGTTATACTTTGCTGAGCCGTTAGGTCAAATAAATGTTTACAAGGGCAACTCTTTAGCCAGATGGGCCTTGTTGCTTTATAAAATGGTTGATATTATTATTATTTTTTTTTCTGGTATGTCCACATGTAAGCACAAGATGTCTTTTGGCACTGGGAAGCACGTGGGAAACATGGATGGTTCTGATTTCTTCATACTTAGTTGATGGCACAGAAAGTAGGGTTCTCCTGAGGCTGGGACCCCCAGATCCTCTTTATACTAGACATTGATGATGTTCAAGGTGCTTCAGAAAACGGTTGTATGTTGGAACAACGAGTTCCCCAACCACGACTTCCCTAACAACGAGGTCGCAACCACGACCTTGTCTAAACCACGATTTTTTTTACCACGCATTCCTTTACCACGATTTTTCGTGGTAAAGGAATGCGTGTTAAAAAATGCTTTCCAACTAGTACCCCGATCTCCCACCCCTTAAAACGAATTCCCCAGCCTAAAAATAAACACGATCACCCACACACACTAAACTAATTCCCTCCCACCCTAAAAATATACTCGATCACCAACACATCCTTAAAACAAACACGATCACGCACACCCCCTAAAAACTAACCCCAAACCCCTAAAACTAACCCCAAACCCCCAACCCCTGCATACTAACACCAATCCCCCCGCCCTCCTAAAACTAATTCCCCACTCTAAAAATAAACACGATCACCCACAAACCCTAATAACTAATTCCCCTTCCCTAATAATAAACACGATCACCCACACCCCTTAAAAATAAACTCAATCCCCATAAAACTAATTCCCCCTCCCTAAAAATAATCATGATTACCCCCACCTCCTAATAACGAACTCAACACCTTTAAACTAATTCCCCCACCTTAAAACTAAACCCCAAACCCCTAAAATCTAATCCTAAACCCCCACCACCCCGTGAAAATTAACCCTCTTACCTGTTCCTCTGCGATGCTCCTCGGAACTCCGCCCTGCCCAAACACTAGACCGAATCAGCCTTAACCATGCACATGCGTGGTTAAGGTTGAGTCGTTGTTCGGGCAGGGTGGAGTTCCGCTTTCGTGACTCCGGAACTCGTTGTTCCGGAGTCGTTGTTCAGGATGTTTCCCTCAGAAAACAGTCAAGTCAACTTATGGGGTGGATGAAATGTTGAATAAACTGAATGTGGCACTTTCAAAACTAATATGGACACATACAGCTATGAATAACTAATTAATGCAGCCACTTAAAGGTGAAGTACATGGTGACTCCTCCATTTGTTAATAGAGTGGCAGAGTTATACTTTGCTGAGCCTTTAGGTCAAATAAATGTTTACAAGGGCAACTCCTTAGCCAGATGGGCCTTGTTGCTTTATAAAATAATTGATTTTATTATTTTTCTGGAATGTCCACATGTAAGCACAAGATGTAAGCACAAGATGTCTTTTGGCACTGGGAAGCACGTGGGAAACATGGATGGTTCTGATTTCTTCATACCTAGTTGATGGCACAGAAAGTAGGTTTCTCCTGAGACTGGGATCCCCAGATCCTCTTTATACTAGACATTGATGATGTTCAAGATGCTTCAGAAAACAGACAAGTCAACTTACAGGGTAGATGAAATGTTGAATAAACTGAATGTAGCGATACAAAAGGGGATGATGGACGGAACGTTTGAGCCAATCAAACACTCACCCCCAGTCAACTGATCTGGGTTTAATCCATCATCATTCTTTAGCTCACTCCACCACCCCAGTTCAGACATGGCCATATGCAAATCAGTCTGACCCTGTGCCTCATGGGAACAGTCCAGCCCGAACTGCCAAGCCATGTCTTCCCTGGACCGGAAACAAGAATCCTAGGACCGGTTTCTGGCATTCCAGCCATCATCAGCCAGGCTTGCTTGAATCCAGTGGCAAAGTGAGCAAGGGACCCACGTCTGGGCATATCCCCCCCACCTTAGGGCGAACAAAGCGATACAAAAGGGGATGATGGACGGAACGCTTGAGCCAATCAAACACTCACCCCCAGTCAACTGATCTGGGTTTAATCCATCATCATTCTTTAGCTCACTCCACCACCCCAGTTCAGACATGGCCATATGCAAATCAGTCTGACCCTGTGCCTCATGGGAACAGTCCAGCCCGAACTGCCAAGCCATGTCTTCCCTGGACCGGAAACAAGCATCCTAGGACCGGTTTCTGGCATTCCAGCCGTCATCAGCCAGGCTTGCTTGAATCCAGTGGCAAAGTGAGCAAGGGACCCACGTCTGGGCATACCCCGCCAACTTAGGGCGAACAAAGCGATACAAAAGGGGATGATGGACGGAACGTTTGAGCCAATCAAACACTCACCCCCAGTCAACTGATCTGTGTTTAATCCATCATCATTCTTTAGCTCACTCCACCACCCCAGTTCAGACATGGCCATATGCAAATCAGTCTGACCCTGTGCCTCATGGGAACAGTCCAGCCCGAACTGCCAAGCCATGTCTTCCCTGGACCGGAAACAAGCATCCTAGGACCGGTTTCTGGCATTCCAGCCGTCATCAGCCAGGCTTGCTTGAATCCAGTGGCAAAGTGAGCAAGGGACCCACGTCTGGGCATACCCCCGCCAACTTAGGGCGTAACAAAGCGATATAAAAGGGGATGATGGACGGAACGCTTGAGCCAATCAAACATTCACCCCCAGTCAACTGATCTGGGTTTAATCCATCATCATTCTTTAGCTCACTCCACCACCCCAGTTCAGACATGGCCATATGCAAATCAGTCTGACCCTGTGCCTCATGGGAACAGTCCAGCCCGAACTGCCAAGCCATGTCTTCCCTGGACCGGAAACAAGCATCCTAGGACCGGTTTCTGGCATTCCAGCCGTCATCAGCCAGGCTTGCTTGAATCCAGTGGCAAAGTGAGCAAGGGACCCACGTCTGGGCATACCCCCGCCAACTTAGGGCGAACAAAGCGATACAAAAGGGGATGATGGACGGAACGCTTGAGCCAATCAAACACTCACCCCCAGTCAACTGATCTGTGTTTAATCCATCATCATTCTTTAGCTCACTCCACCACCCCAGTTCAGACATGGCCATATGCAAATCAGTCTGACCCTGTGCCTCATGGGAACAGTCCAGCCCGAACTGCCAAGCCATGTCTTCCCTGGACCGGAAACAAGCATCCTAGGACCGGTTTCTGGCATTCCAGCCGTCATCAGCCAGGCTTGCTTGAATCCAGTGGCAAAGTGAGCAAGGGACCCACGTCTGGGCATACCCCCGCCAACTTAGGGCGAACAAAGCGATACAAAAGGGGATGATGGACGGAACGCTTGAGCCAATCAAACACTCACCCCCAGTCAACTGATCTGGGTTTAATCCATCATCATTCTTTAGCTCACTCCACCACCCCAGTTCAGACATGGCCATATGCAAATCAGTCTGACCCTGTGCCTCATGGGAACAGTCCAGCCCGAACTGCCAAGCCATGTCTTCCCTGGACCGGAAACAAGCATCCTAGGACCGGTTTCTGGCATTCCAGCCGTCATCAGCCAGGCTTGCTTGAATCCAGTGGCAAAGTGAGCAAGGGACCCACGTCTGGGCATACCCCCGCCAACTTAGGGCGAACAAAGCGATATAAAAGGGGATGATGGACGGAACGCTTGAGCCAATCAAACATTCACCCCCAGTCAACTGATCTGGGTTTAATCCATCATCATTCTTTAGCTCACTCCACCACCCCAGTTCAGACATGGCCATATGCAAATCAGTCTGACCCTGTGCCTCATGGGAACAGTCCAGCCCGAACTGCCAAGCCATGTCTTCCCTGGACCGGAAACAAGCATCCTAGGACCGGTTTCTGGCATTCCAGCCGTCATCAGCCAGGCTTGCTTGAATCCAGTGGCAAAGTGAGCAAGGGACCCACGTCTGGGCATACCCCCGCCAACTTAGGGCGAACAAAGCGATACAAAAGGGATGATGGACGGAACGTTTGAGCCAATCAAACACTCACCCCAGTCAACTGATCTGGGTTTAATCAATCATCATTCTTTAGCTCACTCCACCACCCCAGTTCAGACATGGCCATATGCAAATCAGTCTGACCCTGTGCCTCATGGGAACAGTCCAGCCCGAACTGCCAAGCCATGTCTTCCCTGGACCGGAAACAAGCATCCTAGGACCGGTTTCTGGCATTCCAGCCGTCATCAGCCAGGCTTGCTTGAATCCAGTGGCAAAGTGAGCAAGGGACCCACGTCTGGGCATACCCCCGCCAACTTAGGGCGAACAAAGCAATACAAAAGGGGATGATGGACGGAACGTTTGAGCCAATCAAACACTCACCCCAGTCAACTGATCTGGGTTTAATCCATCATCATTCTTAGCTCACTCCACCACCCCAGTTCAGACATGGCCATATGCAAATCAGTCTGACCCTGTGCCTCATGGGAACAGTCCAGCCCGAACTGCCAAGCCATGTCTTCCTGGACCGGAAACAAGCATCCTAGGACCGGTTTCTGGCATTCCAGCCGTCATCAGCCAGGCTTGCTTGAATCCAGTGGCAAAGTGAGCAAGGGACCCACGTCTGGGCATACCCGCCAACTTAGGGCTGAACAAAGTTGATACAAAGGGGATGATGGACGGAACGTTTGAGCCAATCAAACACTCACCCCCAGTCAACTGATCTGGGTTTAATCCATCATCATTCTTAGCTTACTCCACCACCCCAGTTCAGACATGGCCATATGCAAATCAGTCTGACCCTGTGCCTCATGGGAACAGTCCAGCCCGAACTGCCAAGCCATGTCTTCCTGGACCGGAAACAGCATCCTAGGACCGTTTCTGGCATTCCAGCCGTCATCAGCCAGGCTTCTGAATCCAGTGGCAAAGTGAGCAAGGGACCCACGCCTGGGCATACCCCGCCAACTTAGGGCTGAACAAGCGATACAAAGGGGATGATGGACGAACGCTTGAGCCAATCAAACACTCACTCCCAGTCAACTGATCTGGGTTTAATCCATCATCATTCTTTAGCTCATCTACCACCCCAGTTCAGACATGGCCATATGCAAATCAGTCTGACCCTGTGCCTCATGGGAACAGTCCAGCCCGAACTGCCAAGCCATGTCTTCCTGACCGGAAACAAGCATCCTAGGACCGGTTTCGGCATTCCAGCCGTCATCAGCCAGGCTTGCTTGAACCAGTGGCAAAGTGAGCAGGGACCCACGTCTGGGCATACCGCCAACTTAGGGCGAACAAAGCGATACAAAGGGATGATGGACGGAACGTTTGAGCCAATCAAACACTCACCCCCAGTCAACTGATCTGGTTTAATCCATCATCATTCTTTAGCTCACTCCACCACCTCAGTTCAGACATGGCATATGCAAATCAGTCTGACCCTGTGCCTCATGGGAACAGTCCAGCTCGAACTGCCAAGCCATGTCTTCCTGGACCGAAACAAGCATCCTAGGATCGCTTCTGGCATTCCAGCCCATCAGCCAGGCTTGCTTGAATCCAGTGGCAAAGTGAGCAAGGGACCCACGTCTGGGCATACCCCGCCAACTTAGGGCGAACAAAGCGATACAAAAGGGGATGATGGACGGAACGCTTGAGCCAATCAAACACTCACCCCCAGTCAACTGATCTGGGTTTAATCCATCATCATTCTTGCTCACTTTGCCACTGGATTCAAGCAAGCCTGGCTGATGACGGCTGGAATGCCAGAAACCGGTCCTAGGATGCTTGTTTCCGGTCCAGGGAAGACATGGCTTGGCAGTTCGGGCTGGACTGTTCCCATGAGGCACAGGGTCAGACTGATTTGCATATGGCCATGTCTGAACTGGGGTGGTGGAGTGAGCTAAAGAATGATGATGGATTAAACCCAGATCAGTTGACTGGGGGTGAGTGTTTGATTGGCTCAAACGTTCCGTCCATCATCCCCTTTTGTATCACTTTGTTCGCCCTAAGTTGGCGGGGGAATGCCCAGACGTGGGTCCCTTGCTCACTTTGCCACTGGATTCAAGCAAGCCTGGCTGATGACGGCTGGAATGCCAGAAACCGGTCCTATGATGCTTGTTTCCGGTCCAGGGAAGACATGGCTTGGCAGTTCGGGCTGGACTGTTCCCATGAGGCACAGGGTCAGACTGATTTGCATATGGCCATGTCTGAACTGGGGTGGTGGAGTGAGCTAAAGAATGATGATGGATTAAACCCAGATCAGTTGACTGGGGGTGAGTGTTTGATTGGCTCAAACGTTCCGTCCATCATCCCCTTTGTATCGCTTTGTTCGCCCTAAGTTGGCGGGGTATGCCCAGACGTGGGTCCCTTGCTCACTTTGCCACTGGATTCAAGCAAGCCTGGCTGATGACGGCTGGAATGCCAGAAACCGGTCCTAGGATGCTTGTTTCCGGTCCAGGGAAGACATGGCTTGGCAGTTCGGGCTGGACTGTTCCCATGAGGCACAGGGTCAGACTGATTTGCATATGGCCATGTCTGAACTGGGGTGGTGGAGTGAGCTAAAGAATGATGTTGGATTAAACCCAGATCAGTTGACTGGGGGTGAGTGTTTGATTGGCTCAAACGTTCCGTCCATCATCCCCTTTTGTATCGCTTTGTTCGCCCTAAGTTGGCGGGGTATGCCCAGACGTGGGTCCCTTGCTCACTTTGCCACTGGATTCAAGCAAGCCTGGCTGATGACAGCTGGAATGCCAGAAACCGGTCCTAGGATGCTTGTTTCCGGTCCAGGGAAGACATGGCTTGGCAGTTAGGGCTGGACTGTTCCCATTAGGCACAGGGTCAGACTGATTTGCATATGGCCATGTCTGAACTGGGGTGGTGGAGTGAGCTAAAGAATGATGATGGATTAAACCCAGATCAGTTGACTGGGGGTGAGTGTTTGATTGGCTCAAACGCTCCGTCCATCATCCCCTTTGTATCGCTTTGTTCGCCCTAAGTTGGCGGGGGTATGCCCAGACGTGGGTCCCTTGCTCACTTTGCCACTGGATTCAAGCAAGCCAGGCTGATGACGGCTGGAATGCCAGAAACCGGTCCTAGGATGCTTGTTTCCGGTCCAGGGAAGACATGGCTTGGCAGTTCGGGCTGGACTGTTCCCATGAGGCACAGGGTCAGACTGATTTGCATATGGCCATGTCTGAACTGGGGTGGTGGAGTGAGCTAAAGAATGATGATGGATTAAACCCAGATCAGTTGACTGGGGGTGAGTGTTTGATTGGCTCAAACGTTCCGTCCATCATCCCCTTTTGAATAAACTGAATGTGGCACTTTCAAAACTGGACTTTATGGTAAATAAAGTGGAGTGTTCTCTTGGACAACAGCTAATAATATCCCTGGAACAGACTTCTGAAATCAAGGAGGTTAAAGAGATGTGCAGTGCACATATAAATATGGAGAAATCCCTGGTAGACGAAATAGAGTAATTGAAACACTACACAAGAGTTGTGTATATTTGAATTGTATTCCGGATCTCAAAGGTTTTCTGGGAGACACCTAAACCAATCATGAGAAAGTCTCTTCCTGTGGGCTGTGGGTTGCCACAGAATCCTAACCAATACCATGAGGTTTCAAAGGGAGCAGAATGGTTCCACGATCATTGTACTGCTTCACATCAAGCTTGAAAATGATCAGGTAGTGAACAGGGTCAAGAAGAGGTGAAAAGTAATGTTTAACTAATCACATATACTGATATTTTTTTAAATGTGTAGCTGTCCTGTAAGCAGGAGAAAGGAAGTGAAGGTAACAAAGGAGGACTTTTAGATTTTGGGACAGCACATGGTGACAAGCAGTAGAGATTTTAGGACTCAAAGCTGGCTGCTACCTTGTTACCGAGGGACCACTGAGGGGGTAAAAAGTTTCTTTTAAAATTTTGATCAGTGGAAAATCTGCTGATCCAGGTGCCAATCTAACAAAAAAATGGCAGTCTCCCACCTATGTTTTTTAAACCCCAGGGGTGTATCCCATCCTCTGGGGCTGATAATTCACTAAAGGGGAGGTAGGCATGCCTGTGGACACCCTCACAGGCCAATGGTTGAACCCTGGGACCCCCATTCCCTGGGACCCAATACATCAGTAGTATCCCAGGGACTCCATCTCCCGAGGACACTGCTGTTTTAATCTGGGAGAATGTGGGCATACCCTACCTGCATTCTACTGGAAGAAAACAAAACATAAACTGTTGCTTCTGCCTGGGCCTGCTCGCCACCAGGTGGGCATCAGGGCCCCCAAAATAATTTATCCATGCAAGGGCTATTTTTTTACATATTTGGATGCTGGTTGTGCCTTTAGAAGTCGCATGGGCACCACCAAACATTTTTCATATGTTGTTGGGGGCTGGAAGGAGTGCAGTATCCTCCCAGCAACTTTAAAGAAAAACACAGTAAGTCTCCTGGATCATTAAGATCATAACGCCAGGAAAGATTAGTATATTTTTTGTAATCTCTACTAGCTGGAGCTCAATGCTCTACAGCTGGCGTGCAGAACCCACTTCAGGTTGATTCCAAGGCTACACTTTGTAGGTTGAAAAATGTTTAAAAAAAGACTCAAAGACTTGTTGATGATTTTTAAATATAACTTTATAAATTTATATTATGACAATTAATTTTATTAAATATTGCAGTATGTGAATTGATGAAAGACCCACCCTTGAGATTACTGGCCGACTTCTGACTGGCCGACGTGCTCCAGGAGCCCGTCGGAAGCTAGCCAGAATGACCGGCTGGTTTGCTTTCTGACCCCCTAGTTCATAATTAGGCAGTCAAAAAGTAAACCGAGCAGCCCGTTACGATGCAGCCCTGAAGGCTCTGACCATCGTTCGGAGCCTTTACGGGCCACATTGTAATTGGCCCCTAAATGCTAAAAGGCTTGTTCACGTATTTCTGCAGTTGCTTTGCATAAGATATTTTTCTTTTCTTCCACTGCAGATGCTGTATTTTTCCAGAAGCCTACTGTTGTGCATTTGTTATGTATTAGACCTTTGATAGTGAGGTTCTCACTAGAAGGAGAGGAAGATGCCAGGAAGCGCGACTTGTGGGAAGAACTGCCTGAACCACAAGATTCGGTTCAGAATAACAAATCAAGGACATAGCCATGTATGAGCCATTGAGTAGAAATGTGAAACTGGGGAGTTTAACTGCTTCCAGAGTTTGGAGAAGACAGATTAGTTCATGGGAGTGAGAACAAACTGAAATGTTACAAATAGTGTTTTGTTGCATTATAATAGCGTGTGTTCCTTAGACTGTGAAGTGCAGATCTTAGAGATGCTTGCTGACTTCAAACTGAGAAGACCATTCCACCTTCTGCTAATCTCCACTGCTAAGGCTTCTTGCCTGTGCATTCTCTCATCAGAAACCTTTATTTGGTTTTCTGAAAGTGACACTTTACCATATTTTGCTTTATTTAAATGCTTTACATACCCAAAGCTTCTTTGATTTAGATTAGGGATTTTTCCTTTATGGAACACACTTGCTGCATATTTTGCATTCTATTTGTTATGCTTACCAATGTGATTTTACTTCATTTTCTAATTTCAACTTCTAGACTATTTAAATCTGTAATAATGGTAACTAAACATTGAATAATTAATACATTAATGTTTTGGTTTGAACTAACTTGTTAATAAATCCCATTATACTTACTTCAAATTACCTTGTCGTTTCCTGTGAAGTCCCAATTGGTCTTCCCTGTCTATGGAAATTAATGTCAATGATAGCTCCTTATCCACTCTCTTTATCGAATAACAAAGGTCCATATGACCAATGTAGGGGGCTATATCATGATTATACCCGACGTTTGAGATACAAAAATCCCTGCTCCGGCATAGGCATAGCAAGGATCCATCTCTAGTACCACTGCACCTGCTGCACCACTGCTATTTATGTTGAGATGTTCGCCACCTTTTTTGTGCTGCACATGGTGAGTTTGTTTATCCTTGAATTAATTACTTGCCACTGAACTAGTATTGATATTTCTGGTAGATGGTAGAGATGCCTGCGCAGGACTGCTTCATGAGATAAAAAACATCAAGATGAGTATAATTGCATCGCAAAGCCTGCCAGGTCGGAGTGACCCCCAAAAAGTGTTTCTCAATGTTGACTTCTTAGTTAATTACAAAAAAAGCATTTGATAATGTGTGTGTTGCCCATCAATATTCGCAGATGGCAGAACTACTGTACTCTACTACCAAAAGAGAAACTGGTAAAAAAAAACTAGGCTGATGGAAATTAATATTTCACAGTACAGTTAGGTGGGTATGGTTGATTCGTACCACAAATGGTTGTTAAAGCTCATTAGTGCTGCAAAAGGCTGTATGTATGATTCATATACGTTACTAACTAGTGACGAGATTGCAGATCAATATTTGCTCATGTTTGTGGTTAATGCACAATAACCAATCGGTTGAGACGACTACTACATGAAACATGCTTAAAGAGAAATTACTCAAGGAAGGAGCAGTGTACAAAACTAACTGCTGGAGAGAATGATGTAATGTAAAATACTTTTTCTGATGGTGGTTGACTGCACTTATGGTTGTTGGTGTGATCGAAACATAGTATGTACTTATGACATAATTGCTATATGTTGAAACAATGGATATTTTTGTGAAAGTTAAGCTGAGGAATCTCGGTGCGGGATACAGGATAACTGCATGGTATTGGCTTCCAAGGTAGTCACTACTAGATGATGCCTAGAGCGAATGCATTACAACAGAATACTACCTAAAGGACTATGATTGTTACACAATAGTGTTATTCGAGGTCGTACAGAAATCCCCTATTAACATATTGAAGTGCAATACACTGTAGTGAACAGTACTGTGTTTAGTGGAACAGAAAATAGTGCATTAGTGACAGAAAAAGATACAGAACGAGTAGACAATGAAAAAGAAAGGGTGAGAAATAGGTGAGAAATAGAGTAAAATATTGCGAATTTAGGATTAGAGGTAATGCACTATGAAAAATTCAGTCTTGGAGTATGGCTGAAATATTGTGAATTGTTTTAAGAAATCAATAATGCAATGTCTATTCGAGAACAGGTAAACTGAAGAATAGAAAGGCAAAACAATAGTTAGGCTTAAAGGGACAACATCTTAACTCCTTGCTTAATCTATGTGTGAGCCTACCATCTTATACAGGATATCTCATCTGTCTGAGGCTTCATATTATCATATCATTCTCAAAGCTCTGATGTCTGGGTGATATGTGTCACTGGAAAATGCTATATGGCACATGAACTTAAGCATTCTGCGTGACCTAAGGGACAAGCCTGTTGTCTAAAGGAAAGGAGTTGTTCTGTGTAATGTGAATGACCTCTCTGCTGTCTAAAGACAAAACATATAGATTCTTCTACTTGATGGATTGCTCAGTTTCGTAAGGTTAAAGCTTGTGAACTCTGTGCCTGTTGAAGTATAACTCTGCTGTTTAGAGTCAGAGCATGTTCTCTGCACCCACAGGCAAAGTTCTGCTGCCTGTGGTCTCAGACAGTCCGATCCGTGTAACAAAAGAAACACCTATGCTGAGCAACCCAGAGACAAATGAGCCAGCTCTACTGTCTATATCCTAACCTTGCAAGTATATGCCAAAGTATATGTCAATCTGAATGATAGCTCCTCTGACTCCCTGACCTGTAAATTCTTTGTAGCCTAAGTGGTTGCTTAGCTGTCTTTTGCAAAAGCATTCAGATTCTGTATTGTTTCCTGCTACCGCCCTGCTATCAGAGCTGCTTGAACCGGACCCCCAGGAGCTGTTGGGCAGAGGAGTCGTCGGCCAGTATTGTTTCTCGCTACCTCCCTGCTACCGCCCTGCTATCGGCCAGTGGAGTGGTGCTCACGGAGGAGAGTGAGACTACAACTCCCAGTATCCATAGCGCGCAGGTCGCGCTGATAAGCAGAGCGCTGACCCGCGGCGCGGTGTATTGTTTCCCGCTACCGCCCTGCTATCAGAGCTGCTTGAACCGGACCCCAGGAGCTGTTGGGCAGAGGAGTCGTCGGCCAGTATTGTTTCTCGCTACCGCCCTGCTACCGCCCTGCTATCGGCCAGTGGAGTGGTGCTCACGGAGGAGAGTGAGACTACAACTCCCAGTATCCATAGCGCGCAGGTCGCGCTGATAAGCAGAGCGCTGACCCGCGGCGCAGTGTATTGTTTCCCGCTACCGCCCTGCTATCAGAGCTGCTTGAACCGGACCCCCAGTTGCTGTTGGGCAGAGGAGTCGTCGGCCAGTATTGTTTCTCGCTACCGCCCTGCTACCGCCCTGCTATCGGCCAGTGGAGTGGTGCTCACGGAGGAGAGTGAGACTACAACTCCCAGTATCCATAGCGCGCAGGTCGCGCTGATAAGCAGAGCGCTGACCCGCGGCGCGGTGTATTGTTTCCCGCTACCGCCCTGCTATCAGAGCTGCTTGAACCGGACCCCCAGGAGCTGTTGGGCAGAGGAGTCGTCGGCCAGTATTGTTTCTCGCTACCGCCCTGCTACCGCCCTGCTATCGGCCAGTGGAGTGGTGCTCACGGAGGAGAGTGAGACTACAACACCCAGTATCCATAGCGCGCAGGTCGCGCTGATAAGCAGAGCGCCTGACCCGCGGCGCGGTGTATTGTTTCCCGCTACCGCCCTGCTATCAGAGCTGCTTGAACCGGACCCCCAGGAGCTGTTGGGCAGAGGAGTCGCCGGCCAGTATTGTTTCTCGCTACCGCCCTGCTACCGCCCTGCTATCGGCCAGTGGAGTGGTGCTCACGGAGGAGAGTGAGACTACAACTCCCAGTATCCATAGCGCGCAGGTCGCGCTGATGAGCAGAGCGCTGACCCGCGGCGCGGGACGCGCCCGGGCAAAGCCCGGGCCAAGGGCGGGCCCGTCCACGCCCGTCGGAGCCCGGAAGAGGCCGGGCTGGGCCCATTCTCTAATGTCCACGATCACATAAGGTAATTTGTTGTTTAAATATTGGGTGTACTAGACAATTGTTATACTAACACGGGCCTGTTGCCATAAACATCACTAACGTAATCATACCTTGTCGTGGGCCTGGTTGACATTATGAGTAATCGTGGAAGTTCAAGCACCCAAGCGGCTGGAAGAATCGCTGGGACATTAGACTCTTTTCTTACAAGGGCCACAACTGTCTTGGAGCATGAGATTGCACTGACGGAACGCCGTCTATCGTCCGAGTTTTTTACTCAGAAGAGATCTTCACTGGGGGGTAATGTCGTCTAATAATCTCCTAGAAGCCCCCTTGTTAAGTGAACTAGTCATAGACACGGAAAGAGTCACAACTCCCGGCTCGATACTGCAAGAGTTAGGAATGAAAGCCCAGACAGAAAAACCACAAAGGGCCACTAGGGCAGCCGCCAAGAAGAAAATTCTGGAAAATAGAACTGATATAACAGCAAAAGGAAACGGGTGGGGCCCCCAAAGACCAAAGTCAGCAAAAACATTGAGATCAAATACAATTGAGGACGAGGCACTAACAGAGGCAATACAAAGTGACATAAGTGGTGCACAAACAGTAAAAATTGTACTAGGGCCAGTGATGGACGAGGCCATCTGGTTGAGATTGGAAAAACTGGTTTCTTCTATGTTTAATCCAATCTCAGAAAGGTTAATGCAGATGGAGAAGAAAATCATCAGCTTGGAATCCCAGGCAAGGGAAAATTACTGTGGTCTAGAACTGTTATTAAAGGATATTTCGAACTTGTATATTCATAAGGCCCCCCCTATAGTAGCTCCAATGGTACCAAATTTAAATACGAGCACCTCCATTCCTAACATCCCTAACATATCTAGTGACACCTCTAACATTTTACCCGGCAACTTCAGTAACCCCGTTGGTAGTAATCAAAGGCAATCTTCCATAAATAATATACACAAATTGGGGGGAACCCTAAATCAAGCAACAGGTGAAATTAACATATCAACTGGAGTACATAGGAGATCATCAAGAGCCCGAGAAGGAGGAGATGATCCGTTGAGGGAATTGGGCCCGATTCAGGAGCACCAATTGAACGGACCCCAAACATTACATCTCCCCCCCGCAGCTGCACCTTTGGTTTTGGTCTTGGGAAATGTACCCTTATTAGGGGAGGGCAAAGGCGAATCAACTTCCCAGTTGATGTCGAAAGCTCTTCATTGGTTAACTCAAAATTTGGACAAGAAGGGGGCTCAAGGTGGGAATATATTAAATGAATTAATTATGGCAAGAAGGATACCTTGGGTGGGTTCTGCTAGAAAACAACTGTCAGGGGATTGTGTGGTTTTAAACTTTAAAAGCAAATATGTCGTGGGCCATCTCCTAGCACAATTAGGCAATACGCCTATTAGAGGTTCTAACATTACTGTCCTCCCGTTGGGCTTCTTTTACAGACCACCCACACAACCAAGAATATGTGGCCACTCACAACAAATGATAGTCGGGGTGGGGGGCTTGAGGGAGGGCACACCTGGGCAATCTGGCTGGAGGGTTCAGAATAGATTTGCCCCTCTGTCGGACCTAGAAGCTTGTGACTGACTATATCCAGACCCAACCCGCGTTCAAAATAGCTTGGAAGGGCAGGGTACCTCAAAGATGGCTATACGCGAGAAGGTTCAGTCACCGCTAGTTGACCATATGTTAAATAGAAAGGTATTGAAAATTGCCTCATGGAATGTGGCTGGCATTGCCCCCAAAGTCAGTGAAAATGAGTGGCTAAAGTCGTGGCAGGATCAGGAGATAGTCTGCTTTCAAGAAACATGGGCCATGGAGCCTGTATTTGTGAACGGGTATAGATCTTTCCAGACCCAGGCAGACCCATCACCCTCAGGCAGGGCAAAGGGGGGTATTTTGACCCTAATCCGGAACGATTTACCTGCTAAAGTGAAGATGGTCTCCCAACCCAATCCAAATTTCCATATCCTGACCTTAGAGTTACCACAGGAAGGGATATGGTTATTAATACATTTTTACAATAATAGATTTGGACCCAACATGCACCAAATTATGGGGGAGGTTGAGAAAGATATTGCAGTCATAGCACACAATAAAACGAAGGCAAATATTAATGTCATATGGGTAGGTGATTTTAATATTCATCCTTGTAAACATAATACACTACCCATATGTGGCTTGGAGGATGGGGGGGGAAATCCAATATACCATTTCTCTCATACCGAGTACGGAAACAGCCTAAATAAATTATTAGCAGTTTTAAATATGGAAATGGCTTGTGATAAAGATCCTGAAACTGATACTATATTGAAAACCTTCCACCGGAATGGAGCGGAGACAACACTTGACTATATTCTTTTAACTTTTCCGCTTGGTGCAAGGGTAGTTAAGGTATGCAATACATTCAATACTTTTAGCGATCACGCCATTGTTTCAATTGAGATGAAATTAACATCACAAAAGAGATATAACAGAAGCAATGCCGGTAGACCGATTGTTGCTAGGAAAACGGTGTCCAGTTAAAATGGGGACATATAGATAAAACGGTGTTGATCCCGGAAATTGTTTTAAAACACAAGACAAACTACAATTGTGTCTGGATCCTGAAGCCGATCGAGGTGAAGTTGTTCTAGCTTTTGTGAAATTTTAGGAACTGTTAAAACGGCCCTTACAAGGGGAAAAAGTGCTCCGAAACAAGCAACAAAGAAGGGCTGGTTCGATTCCACGGTGCACAAAGTCAAGGTCAGCCCTGCTGAGTGCATTAAAGGCGAACCCTAGAAACAAGGAAAATATAAAACTTTGCGTGCCTCATATATAGAGGCACGGAAAAACCGAGAAAAAGAGATTAGGAGGACCTTTGGGCTGAATTAGACAAGGCCGCAATTCAGGAAATAGCTGTCAATTTTGGAAACTGGTAAATGCCCCATATTTTAAAAATCCTACTGATCCATCATTAGATATAAATGTTGACGAGGAGGCATGGGTCACCCATTTCGAGAACATTTTTGCTTCTGATTCGGTGATCCAATTTCATCAAGCAGCCGAAAATGAAATTCAATATCAGACTCTCTCGTTTTCTTATACTGAAGTTAAAATAGGGTTGAACGCATGTAGTCAGGGAAAAGCGCCCGGACCTGACGGCGTCCCTATAGACTTTTTCCAAGACAATTTAGACCTATGGACACCACTCTTGACGAATGTCCTGAATAGCATAGCTTTGGTAGGCCCCCTCCTTCCTGGTCATCAGGGTGATCGCACCCATCTACAAAAAAGGAGACAGGGCTGACCCGAAGAATTATAGACCCATTTCCCTGCTGGATACAACATCAAAGCTCATGGGCCGCCTCCTTCTATCGAGGTTAGAGGCATGGGCTAGGATAATAACATCTTGATCCAAGCCCAGTATGGATTCCAGCAGGGAAGGGGCACGGTGGACCAAGCCCTGAATCTGGCAATGACCATAGAAAAGTATACTCGAATAAAGGAAGGGAAATTATATATGGCATTCATGGACCTGAGCGCAGCCTTTGACTGCGTGGTCCATGATAAACTTTGGAATATAATGCAGATGATGGGAGTTGACCTTGCCATACTTAATTTTATAAGGCAGCTATATGCCAATGCATCGGCATCAGTATCGTTTTACCAAAAATGGAGACTGCACGCGCCCTTTAAAATCTCCAGGGAGTAAGGCAGGGCTGCGTATTGGCTCCATTTCTTTTCTCCTTATATACAAACGGAGTAGAGAAAGCACTCTCAGTTGTTACAAGTGATGTTCCCTTTTGAAGATCAAAAATACCAATATTGGCTTATGCTGACGACGCTGTGTTAATCGCCAGGACAGGGTTGGGGCTACAAAGGTTGATCACGGCATATGTTTCCTTTATGGAATCATTGCAAATGAAAGTGAACCATAACAAGTCCTTTGTAATAGTCGCCGGAGCAACAAAAAGAGAAAAAGGTTGTATTTCCATGCCGAGGCGAAAATAATTGAAGTAGTGGACTCTTTTCCCTATCTGGGGATTCTTTTCGATAAAGACTTGTCGTGGGTCAAATTGGTGGAAGGCAGAAAGATGGTGATGGAGAGGGGCATCATAGCTCTGAAATCTTTTACAAAAACTGGGGGCGAAACCTTTAATGCCGATTAAAAACATTTACCAAGCTAGAGTAAAAGCTGCAGTGACCTATGGGGCCGGCGTCTGGGGGTGGCTGAATCCTCATCTTTACAGACTGTTGAGAATACATTTTTAAATCAGTAGTAGGCCTCCCCCTCATTCACAAATTGCATTTTACATACGGAACTGGGTGTCCCTTTATCTCAGAGCAGATCCAAATAGCCCCAATATTACTATGGCACTCAATTTGGAGAAGAGAATCTGTCCCACTTACGCAATTAATAATAAAGAGCTGCCTAGCCATGGATAAGTGGAGGAGGTCTAGGTGGCTGAGTTATGTAGAGTCTGTATTAAGAGAAATTGGTCTTCCAGAACTTTTTAATGATCCCTTGGCATGTAAGAACATCTCTAAGCAGAAGGTAACTAACATGTTTTTGCTGATGACCGAGTACAAGCGCAATGAATATTACAAGGAGAAATATGCTGTCCGGTCATATCGCAGTAACCCCCACCGTCAGAGGGGGGGTTTTCTTACCTTGTATCTGTAAATAGATTACAACATAGATTTATCTTGCTAAGGTTTCGAACAAATTTAATTCCTTGCATGTTAGGTTACCCGGAAAATTCTTTTAATTATGCTGATTTAAGCCCGTGCCCCTGTGATAATTCATCAGCGCAAACCGAACTGCATATAGTCCTATTCTGCAGCCTATATGAGAAGGAAAGGAAGGACTATCTGAAACCAATTTTAAAGAAAGGAAATTTTAAGCAGTGTCGGGTGGCATTACATTTTTTAAATTATTACCAGATCCTCTGGTATGTTTTTCTGTGGCGTCCTTCCTATGGGCTTGTATGAGGAAGAGAAAGGGATGGCGCATAGAGTAGTGAGATGACTTTTATAGATGAACTGTTTTTCTTTTAACTGATTGTGTCAATAATAATATAATCGCCATAAATAGTATGTGAAGGATTTTAATGATTTTAAAATTAAGAATTATTTTAGAAAGGTATGTAATTTGAGTGAACATTTTATATATGTTTATTAATTATGATGAATGTATTTGTTCTTTTATGATCATTTTTGTTGTGGTCGAATAAAGAATATGATTGATATGATTGATTGATTGAGTAATCTGAAAGATAGTTCTTTTGCCGAAATAGTGTAATTTAATAGATAGCTTTAGCTGTAACTGTCGTGTATGCTAAACTATAGTTATTTCTACTATCTGATAACTAATAATAGTGAAGTTAGTGCAACTTTAACAATAGTTCTGAGCCAAGTGTCAATTCTTTAATCAGTCAGTTGCCAGTGTCAGAAAAATAGCTTAACCTGCATCTGTTGGGTTTGCTAAACTATGTATATTTCTACTACCTCAAAAACCAGCAAAGTTTGTCCAACTTCAAGTATAGCTCTGCTGTGTGAGGACCGAATGTCAGTTCTTAGTCATCTCAGGAACAGTTCTACCTGAGCCTGTAATTTCTTTGTCTCCATGGGTGTTTCTCTGTGAACTGTCAAGTAATTAGGTTGTGCCTTGATGATTTCCAAATTTCACCTGCAGTATTGAAGTAGGAAACTCTTTTCCAGAAAACAGAAAAAAGAATAAAATTATATTTCAAAATGTTTTCTAATTTCTCAACTATAAACATTTAAGTGTACGACTATACAGGGTTAGTAAGTCTGTCAGTGTTCCCTAATTTCACAGGAAGTATGTACAATAAAACAGTTTAACTGAAAGACATTTTTCATTAAAAAAGGGAAGAGCAAACAATTTTTAATGTTACCCTGTTTCCCCTAAAATAGCTACAGCGTTAAGTGCTTTATGTGAAGGAAAGTGCAAGTGTGGCCTGTCAGATGTTTTTATATATTGTTAATTAATTTTATGGCAAGACCGGAAGCTCATGTTGTCATGCATTCACCTGGTCCCAACTGCAGAGACAACACTGGAGTCGATGCTGGACCTCCTGTCTCTCTCAAAAAAATGCAAGATCAAGGGACAAAACTCCTAAATCACACACTGTCCTGAGGGGGAAGGGAGGCAGGGACAAAATATGAAAAGAGAGACTTGCAGTATTGTATCTGCTCTGCGGCAATGCACACTGCTTAGCAGAATGTGTTGCTCCTGAGACCTTCTGTCTTAGCCAAGGTAGGGACTTTTGGTTTTGTGAAGACATCATACAATGGAAACAACAAGAACAGGCAATTACCATCAGTACAATAGCAGGTCTTCTTATACATTGACCTTGCATTTACTTTAGTGACATTCACTTACATGCTTCTGCTAAAATATGACATGAAAGTAGGATGATCAGGATCACAGGGTGGAATTCTCTGAGACCCTCGAGGATGAACCCAAAATACTGATATGAGACTCTGACACTCCCAGGATAAAACACTGAACATGGGTAGGAGTTACTGAAACTCTGATGGTTACACTCAAAACATGGGTTAGTGTTTCTGGCGCTCCCGGGGTTTCTAGGAACACAGGGTGGAGTTAACAGAACTCCCAAGGTATACTCAGAACACAGGTTGGAGTATGAAACTCCCAAGGTACATTAGGAACACAGGTTGGGGTATGACACTCCCAAGGTACACTAAGAACACTGGTTGGAGTTTGACACTTCCAAGGTGTACTAGAAACATTGATCTCAGTACAAGGATCGCACATTACTCAAGTGCTCTGAAGAGAATTTTCTAGGCACAATTGTACATCAGAGAAACACAGAGCAAATGCTCTAGTCCTTGCATAAACACAGTTCAAAGGCAAATGTTGCAGGAAGGGTCCAGAGCAAGATAAATCAAGGAACTGGAGGGAAGTCACTGAGAGGAAACTTGAAAACTGTCTATAGTCTTGAAGTCATCAATACTCTGGCCTGCTTACTACTATAAAAGGATAGTGCACACTAACCTGATATCAAGTACTTACACTAGTGCTTCAACTTGTCCTGCGTTCGAAGAAGCTCTCAAGATCTTTACTCATGAAGTTGCTGAGGAACAGGAGTAACTGAGCAGGAGGCAGAGACAAAGGATGCGTCGAGGGAGCTGGAGCCAAGGGAACCACTGGAGGAGCTTAGTACTGCAGCCAGGAAGTGCACGGCCTAGGTACCGTTGATTCTTCAGGTGGGTGGATAGGAAGGAAGCTTGTTCCACAGGGAGCGTAGGCCAAGCAGGTGACTTGGGTTTGGGCGTGGTCTATATAGCATGTTCATGGTCCAATGGATACAGTTGGATCATATGTAGCACGAGGAGCACATGGCAATCTGGAAGTCTCTCGAAGACTCCTGAAGGAAAAACGTGTTAGTACACTGCTCTTAACCTTACAGGAAGAGCAGGTGCAAACTAACGGATGGAATCAATCAATAGGAAATTAATGGTTTGCTTTGTCTAAACTTGAAAACGGGAAAAGCACTTAGGGCCATATGTATGAAGCTGTTTTGCGATCGCAAACACTGCGAATCGCAGAAAAACGGTGTTTGCGATCGCAAAACAGAGCCCCGCTATGTATGAGACACATCCCGACTGCCAATGTGCAAATCGCATAATTAGCGATTCGCAAAATTGCGAATATTACCTTTTTGTGAATAATTTGCGAATACGCTAAATGCGTCAAAATCTAGCGAAATTCGCAACTGTTGTGTTCAGATTTAGCAAATTCGCTAAACGGAATGCATGTATAATTCTCAATTTGCGAATTCACGAAATTCGCAAAATAGAGAATCGCAATTACCACCAAGTCTGAGCAGGTGGTAACCAGGTGCAACCTATATAAAGAGACCCACAATGCAACTGATGTTTGCCACAATGTCAGGGCTGTACATGATAGTCAGGAGGCTGCGACTCAGAGCTGCTGCACAGAGAAGGAGACGCCAGGAAAGGATCTTCAGAGCGTGCATAACCCTGCTCCAGCGGACTGAGGAGGAGATTCATACAAACTACAGGCTGGATGGAGAGAGCATCCTGGAATTAATAGCAGAGCTCAAACCTATCCTTGAACACCCCACACGCAGGACACACACAATCCCCACCCACATACAGGTCCTGTGCTCACTCCACCTCTTGGCGTCAGGGAGCTTCCAGGGGGTGATAGCCACAGCAGGAGGGGTCTCACAGAGTGCATTGTCGCACTTCTTCCACGCGTTCCTTGATGCCATGGTACAGAGGCTGCATAACCACATATACTTCCCCAGCACACCACAGGCACTAGCCCAGACCAAGCAGGAGTTCTACCAAATTGCACAATTCCCCACGTCATTGGATGCATAGATGGGACCCATGTCGCCATATCCCCCCTCCCAGAACGAGTATGTGTTCAGGAATCGCAAGTCCTACCATTCCCTGAACATACAGGTGGTGTGTAATGCCAGGCACATCATCACCGACATCGTTGCTAAATACCCAGGCAGCACCCACGACTCATTCATCTTCCGCCACAGTGGGATACACCGCCGACTCACAAGTGGGGAGTTTGGTGAGGGATACCTACTAGGTAATTGCATGTGATAGAAGGACACACTAGTAATGCATAGCAGTGGCAGGACAGTGTTCAACCAAATTTTCTCGCCCCACAGGTGACAGTGCGTATGCGGTCCGGGACTACATACTCACTCCTTACCTTAATCCTGCCAACGCTGGGGAGCAGAGGTACAACAGTGCCCACATAGCAACCAGATGTACCATCGAGCGGACCTTCGGGATACTCAAGAGCCGGTTTCGATGCCTACATAAGAGTGGAGGGGCACTTCAATACAGCCCCCAGACCTGTTGCAAGATAGTGGTAGCGTGTGCCATGCTGCACAACATCGCCACCAGGAAGGGCACACCAGTGGAGCTCACTGAATCAGAATCATCAGATGAGGAGGGGCCAGCTCCTGGACGCATGCCGGCCGGAGTAATTGGTGCAGCTGCTGGGCGCCAGAGGCGAGATGAGATCACACAGAACTATTTCTAGGTAAGAAAAGATGACACAATGCCAAAGATCTAATACAGGACTGTGTTTAATTTCCCTTTGTACAGGATATATATCGGCACACAGCCTGTGTGGCACACAATGTATTGTCAAAAGTACCGCACATGTGTGATTCACAGTGCAAATTGACTCTTGACCAAGTGTCTGTGTGCACTGGGTTAATGCACCCATATCCATGCCTATGTGTGAGCGCCTCAACTGCGGCGCTGACGGGCTGTAGGCCCTCGCCGTGGGTGCACTGTGCCCTCTTCGCTTGTCTCAGAGCCCTGCCGTGACGCACACTACGGCGCCTGTCCGGTGGGGGCGGTGGTGTAATGCTGCTCCTGCTGGATTGTGCGTCCTCGTCTGTTGGAGTGAGGACTCCTGGGCCAGCAGTGGCAGCTGCCCGCAGCTGATCCACAGCACATGTCACCTGTACCAGACCCCTGGCCACGTCCCGGCTGCAGTGTGACACCTCGTGCTGCATACTGATGCTGCGCCTTGACAGCACAGAGGTCGCTGAGGAAAGGCGGTTTACCGCCCTGGTGTAGAGGTCTAGGCGGGTGTGGAGGCGCTGCCTCTCCCTGCGCCTAGCAGCACGGTCCGCCCTTAGTTCAGCACAGAGTGCCTCCAGGGCACCCGTCAGGCCCATGAAACCAACCCTGATTTGCCTCTGGATTGACCTTATGTTTTTTGCCTGAGGCGCTGGACCTCCAACATGTGGCCCTCCAGCCCTTGGAAGACTGTGTTGTCTCCTGTGAGTGCTGCACTAGTGGATGCACGTGGTGCCCTGCGCCTGGATGGGATTTGTGGAATTGGTTCGGCACGTGCACGTGCACGGGGTTGTGGCTCTGACTGTCCCTGGACTGTTTGGACATTCACATCGGTGTCCTGGGATTCCTCCTCCAGTGGTGGCAATGGTGGCACTGCAATCCGCCTGCAGCGTATTGGTGGGATGACTGGGCTGCCCTCGTCTTCCTCTTCCTCCTCCTCCTCTTGCCCTGTTGCCTCTGGGCTGGGGGATTCATCCTCCCCTCCACTGATTGTTCCCTGTGTTTCTGCTGGTGCTGTGGACATAAATGCACACATTAATTTACTGTCCTGCCTTGCATCTGTCATGCATTAAATATAACTGTTTGGAGTTACATGGGTCCTATCCATCTGTATTTTGACTTTCATGATGCACACATACTGTTTGAGCCTGGCTGGGTGTCATTGCTCCACTGTTAGGTGCATGTAACTACATCTCCCATAATGCATTGCTGTGTGTGCTTGTGTACCTGCACTGGAATTGTAGTTTTGTTGTGCCCCTGGGACTCTCCTGGGTGTGTGGGGGTAGTAGGGAGGTATCAGGGGTGTGATGGCATGCTTCTTACCTTGTCTTGGTTGTGTGTGGTCGGAGCTGTCCAGGTCTGACACACCCACTGCACTCTCCGGAAGCAGGGTCCCCTCAACCATTTCTTCGAGTGGTGTTGAAGCGGTGGCAGTGGAGGTCCCCCACCGGTCTTGTTGGCCTCCTCCAACCTGGTAGCAACCTTCTCCTTTGAGCGCGCGCGCATATCATACCAGCGCTTCTGTAGGTCTTTGACGCTGCGATGTGTGACGCCAATTGCGTTTACTTTGCGCTGGATGTCTGCCCACATCCTCCTCTTGCGTGTCTCTCGCACACGCAGGGACTTCTTGCCAAACAGGAGCTCATGGCTCACAACCATCTCCTGTATCAGAGCCTCCTGCTCACTTTCTGTGAACTTTGGTTTTCTGATTCTGGGTGTCTCCCCCTGCTGCTTGTCCTTGCTGGCCATGTCTCCACTCTCTCCAATGTGTGTATCACTGCAGTGATGCCTCAGCCTCAACTCCTGCTCTCTCACTCTGCTCCTGGAACTCAGGTGCAGCATGGGTAGTCACACTTCCTGGTTGTGATGTCATCAAGCTGCACCTGTGTCTCAGAATTGTCGTTCGCGAAATTCGCAATTTTGCGATTATCGCAATTTTGCGAAATACGCAAAATAAAAAGTTCAATGCTAAATGAACGCTATTTGGGTAATCGCTATTCATTTAGCGAACTTTAGCGAATCGCTATTGTTTTGCGATTATTTGTTTACATACGGTTTTGCGTTTCTCAAATAGCGATTCGCAAAAATTCGCTATTTGAGAATCGCAAAAGGGGACTTTGATACATATGGCCCTTAGTCCCTAGTGACAGTAGGAGCAAGCAAGCCATTGGTTAATGTGTTCAGAGAATGCTTGCATGCTCAGGCATAATGGAATCAAGGGGAATCGGTGAAACTCAGTCATGACATCATGGTGCACCATAAGGTGCCTCAAAGTTAACACAACACAGAGTCAAGGGTAAAGGACACTTGTGGTTTTTGGAATAACACTACACTGAATCAAGGCTAATGGAATCAACGGTCTAAGTCATGCAAGTTATCATAGCACACCATAAAATGCCAAAGGGGTAACACGACATGAGCCCTGCGTGCTAGGCCCACTACACATAGGGCACATGAGGGGGTTGTGACACATATTATGCTTTCTTGTGTTGCTTTAATTTAAATGGCAGGAGTCAAGATAACTTTGGAAAACTACAATTCCAGTAAGGCATAAAAACAGAAGCATTGGCAGCATAACAATAGAACTACTGTTAGCAAATCAGAGACAAGACACCTCTATAATACCTATCTTGGCAGCAAACAGTCCTCTTTTCCTGCTGCTCGCAGTCAAGATAAGTATTATTTCTGTGTCTTCTCATCATTAATCCTCTGATTTATATTTTCATACGGTATTGCTCTTGTTGTTGGAGACTATATTATTATTTTGGAAATTGGTTGTTAAGGTATCACATATTATCCTTTTGAAGAGATTTTGGGAAAGCAGTATTGGCGATGAGGCTCTGCTTAGGCTTGCTTCTTTTATGCAACGCAGAACTTGTCAAGTGTCTCAAAAACATTCCCCTCAAAAACGCTTCTGCTGTGCCAAGGAGTACCTCAGGGATCTTCAGCTTTAGTATCTATGTCCAGCCCTTGGCTGATGTTATTGAATGTCTTGGCTTTACCATCATTTTGTATGCAGACGATATACAGTTGATTGTCACTCTCTCTCAAAAAAGCAACAACACAGTTTGCGAGCTGGGCTTGTGCCTTTTGGAAGTGGCCAACTGGATGGACAACAATTGCTTAAAGTTAAACAGTGAGAAGACCAAGGTTCTGAACCTGCTTAATCAGCCTGATATTTGGTCCACTGCATGGTGGCCTGGCAGTGTGGGTCCTTTACTATCGTCAAAACAAAAAGTTAAAACATCTTGGTATCTCGGTATCTGGCTAAATCCAACAACCAAGTAAATTCTCTAGCAGAAAAATACTTTAGGACACTGAAAATCCTCAAGAAGATTCTGGGATTTCTACCTCTGCCAGCCCAGAAAACTGTTAATTAAGCTCTGGCCACTTCCAGGTTGGACTATTGCAATGCCCTTTATCTAACCCTTTCAAAATTGGGACTCAACAGATTACAACGTATTCTGCTGCAAGTTTCTAGCTGAAACTTCTCAGACCTGCCTTCATTGGGACTGGCCTGAGCAAATTCCACTGGCTCCCTATCAAGAAGAGAATTGCCTTTTAAACTCTCTGTTACTGTTATAAGGCACTATCTACTGTTGGTCCCGGGGACCTTCAATCTCTGATTAATCCTAATGCCCTAGTTAGGAATTTAAGATCACCCACTGCAAGGCTAGCTCTTCTTCCAAAATGTAAAAACGTTAGAATTTGAGACAGTTATCTGGCCTCTAAGATGTGGAATTCCCTGCCTCAAAAAACTCAACAGACGCCATCCAAAGCTTACTTTAAGAAACAGTTACAAATTTGGTTCATTACCGCAGGTTATTAATCACCCCATGTCTGCAGTTCTGGAGCAGAGTCTTAGTGCTGGGACACTTCAACGAAGTAGCCATGCGCTCTTCAAATCTATTTTATTTATTATTATTATTATTATTATTCTATGATGATTAAGATGGTGAGGATGTCCACAATAATTTAAACTCTTTCATTCAATCCTCATTACAGCAAGCTGCATTCGCCTCTATAACAAAAATAAGAAAATATATTGAAAATACTGTAAAAAATATAATGTCAAAAAATACTTTGGCCCATTCTGCAGGGGAATGCAGAAAATGCAATGCAAATAATATGCCTGTTAAAATATCTACTGTAAAATAAAAATGACGTGCCTTCAAAAAAGTCTAAGAATGCACAATTGGTTGGTGAGAATTCCTTACATATTGCAGAGGACGATGCTCCTCCAGGTCCTCCTTCAAAGGACGGGAATCTATCTTCTATGATTAAAAATGTTCTATAAATTACTGTTGGTGATATTCAGGATACAGATGATGACAATCTTTGTCCTGACACTGATGACGATAATGATAAAAATTATGATTTAGATTTCTGTATTGGTCCAAAGGAAAAAAATGCAAACCTCTTTCTTCTCCAAACACTGATACTTTTACTTCCAAGGTAGTTTTGGATTACAGAGGGTCATCCAATGTTTAAACCCAAATTGATTCATCCTGCCAACTCTATTGAATGGTGAACCTATTGATCACATGGGAGAATAGATAGATTACATTTAGATTTGGATAAACAAACCAGAGCTTAACTGAAATTAGAATGTTCTCGGCCTTCGTTACCTTCTAATATAATTTCAACCCTTCTATTGACCCGAATATGTTGCCATTCTTTTCAAAGTTTGGCAAGGTTCCAAGAAAATGCATAGATTAAGCTTGGTCTACTTGTGAGGACAAGAGGCTTTACATGACAGGTCCTCTTGATTGTATTCTGGATATGGCTGAATCAGCTCAGTCGGGGAACTTATTAATAGATGCTGAGCTATCCATATGGACTCAGAGAGCCTTTTTTTTGTTGGGAAATGTTAATTCCGCTATGATCCACGAAAGGAGAAATGGATTCCCTCTGAAGTTGGATTCTAAAATAGCAAATTTAGCTTCTGTAGATGCACGAGTTAAAGCAGAAGGTTTACCGTTTGGGGATTCTTTTATAAAAAGATCTTCACAAGTATGTTACTATGTTTGCATCTCTGGACAAAGCCTAGAAATCCCTGCATAAGATTTTTGGGCAACAGGTTTTTGCAAGGGCCAGCATAAGCAGGAGCCACTTTGCTGGCCATTTGTACAGGAACCAGAATTTCAAATGCTCCTACTACTGTTGTTCTCAGGACCTCCAAACCCAATTCTACCCCCAGTGAGGCAGAGGCTCACACAGTTAAGTTTCCAGAGTGCACAGATGTACAAACCCAAAAGGTAAGTCAAGGTTTTGGCCAACTTACTGTAGGAGGATGTTTAAAACAATTTCTCAACAAATGGCAGTTCATAACAGCAGACCCTTTGGTACAGGACACAGTTCAGGGCTGTTCTAAACAGCTTTACACAACTCCTTTTCAAAATTGTCTTCCTTTACCTTTAACGTTTTTCAATGCAATTGATTCTCTAGTAACCAAAGAAATTCAAAATCTTCTACACAAACAGAGACTTCCTTACATCCAGCAAGTTTTTTAAGCACTATATTTCTAAAAGAGACCAGTGGTAAATATAGGGAATTTTTGTCAGTCTGTTATCTATCATCATTTCAAGATGTAGAAATATCATTCATCTCAAGGACTCATTGTTACAAAATGATTGGATGGCTCGCTTAGACTTTCATGACGTATACTTAACAATCATGATACATTCTCAATTCAGGAAGTATATCCAGTTTCATATTAGTTTTCTGCCCTTTCTTTCGGTTTGTCTTCAGCATCCTGATATCTTACAAGGATGATGAAGCCAGTGGTTGCTTTTCTCAGATCTCAAGGCAATCAACCAATCATTTATTTAGACAACATTATTTTGATGGCTCAAAATATTCATATTCTTCAATCTGAGATTCTGTCAACATGTTCCCTTCTACAAGATCTAGGGTTCATTATCAACAAGGAGAAATCAGTTTGAATTCCTTCTAAACAAATGAAATTTCTATGTTTTCTAATAAATGCAGAGTGTTCTGCTCTTTAATTTGGTCAATCCAAGGTAAAGGTAAAGGCAATAAAATCTGAAATATCTTGGACTACTATTTCTCTAATAACTCTTGCAAGGATTGTAGGTCTTCTCTTCTTGCCGATACAGTTTATTTTACTGAGGCCTCCTAATTCTTGAGTTCTCCAGAGATTAACAATTTGTCACATTCACAAAAGTCTCTCTTATTCAGATGTCATAGATTTGGATCCTGAATCTTGAATGGAACTACAATGGTCGATATATCACTTAGATGCCTGGAACAGCAGAATAATTTTCGCATCGGTCCAGAACTTGTATTACAATCAGATGCCAATCAGACAGGATGGTGTGCCATGTGTGGTCAGATCTTGAATGGATGTTCACATTCACTACAGGAGTCTACAATGCATCCAAATTGGTTAGAGATGCTTACAAGCTCCTTTGCAATCCATAGTTTTGCAAAAAACACAAGGTAAGTTGTTACATTCTTCTTCGTATGGACAATCTCACAGCAGTGCGATATATAAATTACCTAAGAGGTACCAAATACAGGGCACTGGAGGAAAACACAAAAAGTCCTGGGAATTTTGTCTCACTCACAAAATTTTGGTAAGGGCAGAATATATTTCAGGGTCTCTCTATACAGTTGTGGATTTTTGATCTCTTCAAGATATGCGAGATTGGGGGCTTCATCCTTCCATATTCAAGAAACTCTTTCTCAAAAGGGGTCTATCAGAAATAGTTCTGTTTGCTTCCAGACTCAATTATCATCCCCAGATGTTTTTCAGCTGGAAACCGGATCTCTTAGCTCTATCAACGGATGCTTTTCCACAGAATTCGTTCCAAAGAATCAGTTGGCCAGATGACGTTTCTCTATCTCTTAAAATGCTTTCTACAAAGTTAACAATGTTACTAGGTTTAGTTTCCATCAAATGTCTTTCAGATCTTAGGATATTTCTCCTCATCATTTATTCCAACAGGTGTTATATTTAACATAAGGAAACATACAAAAACTATCTGAATGCTCTGTTTTACCCTTATTTTCCACCTCAACCCAAATTGTGTGTAGGTAATTATTTAAAAGTATATGAACAAAAACCATGCATCTCAGAATGTCTTCAGACACCCAGCTCCTTATATCTTTCAGAAAACCACACAAACCAGTTTTTCTTCCGCTACGCTCGCTATGTGGGTTAAGTGGACAATGCCTCCATTTTTGGAGCTCACTCTTCCAGAGGTGCTATGGCATCCAAGTCCTTTGGGCTCGTTCACGTCTAGAGGACATTCTGAGATCAGCTGATTGGTCCAATGACAATACTTTTCATACTTTTTATAGTAAACCTGTTAATGCTGCCTCTCCTGTAGTAATAAACATGCTTTAAACAAGCATAGTATGATCCTCGGGTCTTGCCATAAAATGTAGGTTTTCCTAGTAATTATGAAGGAAAATCTTCACATATTCCCTTCTTACTCCTCTTTTAATCCTTCCGATTAGTCAGAAGTATTCACCATTTTCCAGCCACCCCTCCCCATTCTTTCCACATATTGTGCCTCATTACGATGTCGGTCGGTTGGGAACCGACCGACCTCAGATCAGTCGTTCCAACTGCCTTATTTGAATGCGACCACACATGGTGGAGTCAGAAACATACATTTTTCAATGGGAGCTTGTGCGGAGGGTGGAAACCACCCACAGTACAAGCTCCCATTGAAAAATGAAAGTTTGTAAACATCCCTGCACCATGTGGCAGGCCCCTCACTGTGCCCGCCACACGGTGCAGGGATGTTGAGAGCCCAAATGCGGAAACGGCGGAGGTACAGGGGCCCTGCTATGGGCCCCCAATGTCACTTTCCAACAGTCTTTCCAAGGCGGAAAGGCCAACATGGAGTGGCTGTCAGAAACTGACATCATAATCCCGACGGCCGAAACGCTGTCCGTATGGGATTATGAAGTCGTTCTGACTGACCGACGGGCTCCTTGAGCCCACCAAAATGCATTGGATTCTCCAGCCAGTTTAAAATACGACACCGTCATTATAATACAGCGGTCGGACTTTAAACCTACCATGTCGGTCGAAAAGCCTCTGACCTGCAGTCGGAGGCTTTCTGACCAACATTGTAATGAGGCCCTTAGTACTAAAATGCATACTTGCATGTAAGGAGATCTCGCAGTAATAAGATAGGGGAGGCAGAGCACATTAGTTTGTGAATAAAATTTCTTAGCTCATTAGCACTTGCAATATTATACTAGTATGCTTAATACGTACGAAAAGCAGCTTGTGAATAGGCCCCATGTGTATGCTGACTTAATTTTAAAAATGTTTGAAAGTACCCTAATTATTCCTCAAGCTTATTATTAGTCAAATGCAGTAAATTGAATGCAAATCTATTTTTTAATATTTATTATTCCTAAAATACTATATATTGTGAATAAGCATTTTTATTTTCATTTATTTTCAATACATGCTACATACTTAAAACAATAATAACGTGATTGCTTTAATATATGCAATATAATACAAATAAAATGCATATGTGTTCGGTTTAATGTAAAATAAAGGATAAAATGAAAAGGAAACCTTTTCTTTTTATTTTCATATATACTTCATTAATTGCTACATTTATAAATATGCTTAATAGAACTGCATTAAAGTATAAATATTGGAGAAACTGTAGATATTGGGAGACCTCTACTTTAGCCATTCAAGTCAAGTAGCCATTAGTGTGTGAGGGAAAGGGGCTTAAATTTAGTACTGCAATTCCAGCCCCAAATACAATGAAAAAATTGTCATATTTGAATTGGCCAGATTTAGGCCCCAATTCAAATATTGATGGAGAGGGAACTCTATCACAATGGTGACAGAGTTCCCTCCACACACACATGATGGTACGCCTGCCCAATTTTGATTCGGGTGGACCATATTTTGAGAACATCGGAGACTACTATGCATCCAAAGTAATACAACTCCTCCGATGGCCTGACATAGTAATGGCAGTTGGAGTTTTGGCTATATGTCCACCCACCTAATTTAGATAGGCGAATATAGACCCATTTTTCAATGCTCCATCATTGGAGCGAAAAAACTGGCAGCAAAGGGCTATGGCTATGAAAAGTGCTCAATGCACCCCTCAACATGTAAGGAAACTCCAATGGCAAGGAGGGCATTTTTTTTTTGTGTGAGAAAGAAAATTCCACTTTAATATAAAAAATGTTGCAAATCGGCTGTACAGCTCCGTCATGTTGATGGAGCTGTCCGCCAAACTTACAATGCATTTACAGGAACCACTGCGATGGTGGTTCCTGCCAATGCTAGAAATGTCTGCTGGGAGAGTGACATTTCAAAATTTAACAGGCAGGGACCCTATCAGGGTGACAAAGGGGGGGTCCAAAAATGCTTTTTTCCAAATGTTAATTTCCATAGGAACCTCAGACAGGGCTACAGCCCGAACTGCTGAGAGGAATTGCACCAAATTTGGCAGAAAGGTAGATATTGGTCCAGGGAAGTGCCTTTTTGTGATTTGTTGTAATCCGTTCAGGATTAACCAAAATCCAAATTTAATTCTAAAGGGATGTGAAGGATCTGCAACCCCTCCTAATCTCGTGCTGAGATCTGATTGGCTGTCAAAACCTCAATCCAGGAAGGGATGGCAGCCATCTTGGGACTCGGCTTAAGCTGAGTCCCACCAAAAATGTAAAATAAAAAGAGAAGGGGGCAGGGAAGGAATACCCTGACCCACTAGGCCTCTTGGGAGGTCCCTCTGGGACCCCCAGGGCAAAATTACATTGTTCTAAAATAATTTTGGCTCCTGCCAAACAATTTAAAAAAAGAGAAGCTTAAGGGTTTTGCACTTCTCTGCTGTTTAGCCCCCAGGTGGGCCAGGTCCTGGGGACATGCAGCCATAAAAATTATAAAGACATAGGGGAGTCTCGTGGACCCGCCCTGAGGACTGCCACCTCCCCTGTGCTTATTAAAAACAAATGGGGGGTCTCACAGACCCCCTGTGCCCCTGGAAATACCACCTCCCAAGACTGTAACTGGCAACTTCACCAAGATGGCCGCACGGTTGTGAGGCTCTGCCGGCCGGGCTCATGATCCGTAAAAAAATCTGCGGATCCACCGAAGATCGCGCCCCGCAAATGTCAGCGCATTGCAGCTGACCTCCTCAGGAACCGCCCGGTATGCTGCAGTGCTGGGTTCTGTAATCGACCAGCCAGAAACACAACGTTCGTGTTTCCTCCCCTCATCCTCGAGGGCGCATATAATGGCGGCTGGGCCGAGCCGCAATCACACCCTGGAGCGAAGGAAGACTGAGCGTGCTCCACGATTGAAGCGACCCGAACAGCGGAAATGTTGACGCAGGGCTAGCGTGTGAGTGGGCCCCCCGCGACCCCTGTATGGCGCCAGATATTGGAGCTCTGCGGTAAGGGGCTGCGGCTGGAGTTTAACGTGGAGAACGGAGGTGCCCGCGCCGGACTACGTTGAGGAGCTCTCTCCGGCCACCGCGATAAGGAAGGTGCGTGTCCTGCTGTGCTTAGTGTGTGCGGATGCTGTAACTGATCAGCGTTCCTGGCTCCGGGATGCGGTGAGTGAGACACGCCCCATCCTCCCTCACAAACGGCCCGGATTAACAGATGGCAGTGGGCGTGTTTCCTAATTTAATTGGGATGCTTTTCTCGCTGGCAGTGGCGGTGCTGATCTTCTCGCCGTTTTGTTTAAAATCACTGGAGCATTACGGGCCATGTACGCAGGCATAACCATGGCTTCATTTAGTGCTTGAGTCTAGGTCGCCACAGTGCAAAAGACTGTAATGTAAAGGTTGTAAAGTCCTGCTACAGCCTTACGCTCACCGGGAGAATCTCAGGGAGAAACTGCTGAGTGTCCCACAGCCACGGACGTGCATATTCTTCCGGCATCTTCCGGTAAGGTATTTATACCGGTATGACCAAGTTATCACACTTATCGTGACGAAGCCTGTTCTTAAAATGGCGGCGTAAATGCAATGCAAGGACCGGCCTTTCCGATTACAATGATGTTGAGAAGAAGTGATTGTGTATCTGTGCATCCGTTGTTGGCGCAGCACGAGTGACTCATAAAAAGCACCTCTTGGAGGGTCCGTCCCCAGCTGCCTGATGAACTTACTTTGAATGGTGCCTGACCCCAAGATGGCAGTCTCGTGAAGACGAGGAAGTATTTCTACCCCTGGTGACACCGAGTTCTGCAGGTCTGGCAAGTGCGCATTTGTATTGTGACAGCACCGTGTTATATGCTGGAAAGCAACAAAGTATGTTCAATTTTTTACGCAAGCTACAACTCCTGGGCGAATTTTGGTGTTATTGTAAGCTGTTTCTATGATGGCGCCAAAGCATTGGGTGCAGCAACACAGGCCCCTATGTGGATTGGTCTCAGCTCCCACCGCCCATCTCACACTCCAACCCAGCAGTCAGGAACACCGGATGCTTTCGATGGATCTATGATGAAGCCCCTTAGGCGGATCCCAAAACTGTTTTTACCTACCGCAGAGCCCGAGCAACCTTGGCCGATGCCCGGTGGAGCTGTCCTATACAGCTATAGAGGAGTCTGGCCCCTTGGCCGTCACCTACCCAGCCGGTCATCTGACATTGTTTTCCTCGTCTCCCCGTTTGTGTCTCCTTCCCTCCCCCTCCTCCTCCCTCTGTGATTCTTTGATTCAAACTGATGTAACTATGTAACCCGTAACTCGCTGATTCAACTGATGTAGATAACAAAACTGTTTGTACCTACCACGGAGCCTGAGCAACCTTGGCCGATGCCCGGTGGAGCTGTCCTATGCAGCTATAGAGGAGTCTGGCCCCTTGGCCGTCACCTACCCAGCCGGTCATCTGACATTGTTTTTCCTCATCTCCCCGTTTGTGTCTCCTTCTCTCCCCTTCGATGGAACAATGACAACGCCCCTGGGCGGATACCAAAACTGTTTGTACCCACCGCGGAGACCGAGCAACCTTGGCCGATGCCCGGTGGAGCTGTCCTATGCAGCTATAGAGGAGTCTGGCCCCGTGGCCGTCACCTACCCAGCCGGTCATCTGACATTGTTTTTCCTTGTCTCCCTATTGTGTCTCTTTCCCTCCCCCTTCGATGGAACTATGACGACGCCCCCTGGGCGGATACCAAAACTGTTTTTACCTACCGCGGAGCCCGAGCAACCTTGGCCGATGCCCGGTGGAGCTGTCCTATACAGCTATAGACGAGTCTGGCCCCTTTGCAGTCACCTACCCAGCCGGTCATCTGACATTGTTTTTCTCGTCTCCCCTTTCATGTCTCCTCCCCTCCCCCTCCCTCTGTGATTCTTTGATTCAATACTGATGTAACTATGTAACATGTAACTCGCTGATTCAACTGATATAACTATGTATCCTGTAACTCGCTGATCCTCATGTAAAGTGCTCTGATACCTCCGGGTCTAGCCAGCGCTATATAAAACTTTGCAAATAAATAAATAAATAAAATAAATAAACTATTGTTAAAATTAATGCGGGGGCCATACGGCCTCCTCTGCAACCCCAGGGACTGCCATCTCCCTTGGGCTAATACAAAATAAATCAGGGGGGCCTCATGGAACCCATGCCCCAGGGGCCACCACCTTCCTGGGGCTACTACATTTGTAATGGGGGGCCTCACGGATGCCCTGGCTCCCGGGGACCACCACCTCCCCAGGGTCAAACTAATTTTTAAAAATGGGAGAGGGGCAACTCCCTGGGGCAGGCCCTACAACACAAAAAAAGGGTGGCCAAGTGGCGCCCCCTGGAGCCATAGATGGCATAGGGACCACCATCCCCCAGGGCCGGCTCCTGCTATGTCACAGAGTGCCCATCCCTGGGACATAGCTGTTTGCTGTGGCTTGGCGGGAGCTTTACCCCTCCTGCCAAGTTACACAAAATGCTGAGCTTCCAGCAAATGAGAGCTGACAACATTTTCTTGCTTGCTGGAAGTGGAACATTCGTCTGTTTCTCTGCCTGCTGTCAACAGACTAATTGTTTTCAGACACAGGGAGCTGCATGTTTAGCAGCTTCCTATGGCCGAAAGCAATGCCTGCTCCCACAGGAGGTGGGGAGCTGGCAGGGATGGCAAGGGCCTTCAGGCTCCTCCTGTGGTTCCAATACAAACTGGGTGCCCTGGGGGCACCCTGGACTAGTGGCCAGGCCCATGTTGATGGGGTCCCTGGGGCTGAAAATTGACAGGGGAGCAGGACCATGCAGCTTCCCCTCCCCAATCCTAAATGGCGGGGCCCGGGGGCCGAAATCAGCCCAGGAGGGGGAGCTCAGCCCCCCTCCACTACCACAAGTTAAACATTTTTTTAATAGGTCAGGCCCTGGGGGATGGGATCTCTGGAGCTGAAATCAGACTGGCGATGGGGGGACGTGCAACCCCCCCTCCCCATTACAAAATAAAAATAAAAAGGGTGAGCCCCAGTGGTTGGGGTCCCTGATGCTGTAATTGGCTCTGGGAAGGTCACCCCCCCTACCCTAATAAATGAAAAAAAATTGAAAAAGTCTGCATGGGGAAAGTTGCCCCTTTTCTCAACTACTCTGCACAGGGGCCTCCTAGCGCAAAACATGTTGGGGGATGAAGTCCCCTTGGCTGGTGAGGGTCCTTGGGAGCCAACAACCCCTCCTGTTACCTCCAGTGTGTCCCACACAGTGGCATTGTTAAGAGGTCATCAGAGGCCATGCCTCCTTTCTCCACCTCTCTTCAAATTCACCTCCTGGTACACTACTGTTTGGGGGAGGAAGTCCCCTTGGATGCTGAGAACCCTTGAGGGCCAGGAACCCCTCCTGTTACCTACAGTTAGTCCCACAGAGCGGGATTTTCGAGAGCTGGTCAGAAACCCCGCCCCCTTTCTCCACCACTGAAAACACGACTATTATAGTTAGGAAATAGAATTTTAACCTTAGATATTCACTAAAACACAAAGGTCTGTGTGTGTGAGGGGGTATTTGAGTAGCTGAATGGATGTATAAGTGGGTGTTTGAGTAGCTGTGTGGGTGACTGAATGGCTATATGAGTGAGTGACTGGGTGTGTAAGTGACTGAATGGGTGAGTGAGTGGCTGTTTGAGTGGGTTTTTGGATAAGTGAGTTGGTGTGTGAATAGCTGTATGGAAGAGTGAGTGTCATCCGGATTGGCTGTACAGATGAGTGAATGGATGTGTGAGTGGTTGAATGGGTGTGTGAATGGGTATGTAAGTGGTTGTGTGGGTGTGTAAGTGAGTGTGTGAGTGAGTGAGTGACTGTATTGTTGTATTTCGCTTTAGGTGTCCGTATATAGGCACAATTCGCATTGCCCTTATATAGGCATAAGATCCCAGTCCTTATTTAGGCATTAGCCATGCTATCCAAATACAGGCATGGTCACTTACATCCGTCCACCCTAACATCACAACGAGTTCTTAGAAACCAGACCCTTAAGCTCTTGGGAGTTCCCCTAGCACAGGATTATTGATTTCTCCAAGAACTCATTTATTATGCATGAACCGCTATACCTTAAGGGTTCATTCCTGACGTCTTCCTCTGCCCGACTTTACGTCAATGCTAACATTCCAAGGCACCTACCGGGTATAAATATACCTTCCCTTGCCCAAGCAAGTAAGAGGAGACCTCGACTTTAGAGGAGCCCGTGTCCCGGCCTGACGCACTGACAAGAGACGCTGTCATCCCTGCTCGTAGAGAATCCAGCTTCCAGTGTTCTGACTCCCTTCGTGGGGTGTTAGAGTTCGAGATCCGGAAAGAGATTCCCACCTCTCTCATTCTCAAGGTACGGAGCTGACTAGAACCTAGAGGGACTCTTGGCATACTAGACTATAGCATACCATACTATAGAATACTTCACCTACTTCTTACCTTACACTACACTTAGGTTAGGTACACTGGGGTAGAACTAGTTAGAGAAGCATCTTATGAGTACTCGCATTTTTAGCTTATGTTATTTATGTATATGAATATATGTGCCATAGCTAAAAGATAATGCTAGCGCAGTATTATTTCTTTCTACTGCTTACGCTGTACATTATATATCTCGCATACTGTCTTGTGATCATAACAGCTCATATCTCTTACACGAGAAACAAGACTGTTCAATAAATCCTTTTATTGAAACGCCCGTCTATTCTTTCTGTGTAACTCTGAAGAAACTAAGCATGCACGATTAGCTGAGTGAAACTGTTATCTATTGTTTCCACGATTCTGAGAGTGTTCCGATTCTAAAGGGAAACAAAGTTGTCATGTTTATGCGGTTGCCAGAAACTACTCCCTTCTTGTTTACAAGGAGTTTCTAGTGGCCTCTGAGTTAGCTGGTACAAAGTAAATTAAGTTTAATATACTCGATAGGGACATACTGACCTCAGTCCTATGTCAAACCTATAGGGTATATTATTCCAATGCGCAGAGCCTATTAGGGAAATAGGAACTACACTCTATGGCGCCCAACGTTTGGTAAGGCACTAATTTAACGCTAGATACTGAGTAACTCAGTCGTGCTTTTCTCAGAGACCCCTACTCACATACTCCATAAGACGTCTGGAGTGGGTAGGGTTAAGTATCTGCCAAAGCTAAATAGGACAAATACCCTATATATTAGCTATTTGGTTTGTTCAACGTTGAAGGATACAGTGTTCCAAAATATTGTGCACCTTATCTTTTGTTTCCTTGAAACTTGTTCTACATTTTTCAAAAAACAATGTCTGACACCGAGAACGGTGTAGCTGCGGCTGACCCAGTCATAACATTAATTTTACAGGTTTAAATGAAACCGATGAGGGTGTTATAAACATTCCTCCAAACTTAAGAAGAGCCATCACTCTAAAACTTATAAAACACAGCCTAACACCAAGAGGTGGTAGAGCAGTTTTCGTGATAGAGGCACACGAATCCTTTCAGACAGAGGTATTCTATTCATGGATAGTATTCCCAGAATCAAATCCAGTAACAAAACTATTTCACTTCTTTAAAGAAGATGAACCACCAGAGGAATATATTCCTTTCGAGGATATTGAAATTCCACTCACATACCAGGAGCATAATCTCTGGTTTAAAGGTGCCCTAAAACATCACAAAAACATTACCAGGCTCGGTCCACTAGGTAGACCAGGAGCAACACGGCCGATTCTAGCTGGCTACACACCTCATCCTGACATCGATGTAATGTCAGACGAGGAATTACTTACTCAACTACAAGAGTTAATACAAATTTACAGACAATTAGTCCAATATGTCATGCGGACTTTCACAGTCCAACCACCAATGACCATTCCAAATCAAACCCCTCAACAGGGGAATACACTAAAAATTACTCCACAGACTTTACACGCAGTCATGGGTAAAATGCCCACAAAACGTGAACAAATTCCATTCTGGATAGCTCAAAAAATTACTCAAATCGAAGCAGTATTTCCTAATACTAGCCCTTATGAGAAACACAGAATCCTAACAATCTGTTTACCAATGGGGATCACACCACAACTGGAAGACTGCTCCACTTGGGGCGCAGTCTTTGCTGCCATCTATACTAAAACACATGGTGTTCCGTCAATTGCAGTAATACCAGATGTCCTGAAACAAATTCAAAACGAATACGGGGCAGAACCTGCTCTGAATTTAGGTATGAAATTACTGAAAAACTTCGACCAGGTCTCAACAATAATATTATCTAATATTAAAGGGGAGGCAGCATCCGTGGCGATCCGCCAACGCTTAAGGGAATTTGATGTAACAGAACATCAACATGAACTACCCAGAATAATAGAACAATCTTATGCAGAATTAGGCAGAGATAGTTTGGGTGGAAAACCTTTGAAGCCAAAACTATCTGAAAGTCCTGAGAAGGACTCTATTAAACAAAATCCTACATCTTCTAAAAAGAAGTGGGAAACTTGTAAACAAAATTCAAACAAGACACGTTCTCAATCCAGAGGTAGGTCTCCTCAAAAGGAGCCCTCTGAAAGGAGGTATAACCTCAGGAATAGGGATAATTTAAGAAAACCTGACAGGTATCTAGATACTGATACACGTTCCTCTCGTACCTTTCAGATATCGTCACAGACATCAGAAAGAAGAGGACGGTCAGAATACAGAGAAGAACGCGTGAAATCCAAAGACGATAAACACGTTCAGAAAAATAAATCAAAACCTCAATTCACAAAAAAGAAGGTAGCAGGTCTGAAGATCAGACATGCCGAAAATACTGAGAACACAGCTCAAGAACGGAGAATGGGCTCAGACAATGCTGGACAGTGCAGCAGAAGTAACAATAGCTCGCCAGAGCCTGAAGGAACTTCTGGAGATAGTGGACTTGAATGAGTACATCAGAGTAGAGACTGTAGACACCAGGGTTAGTACTCCACAAAAGTTATATGAAATAACACTCCGAATGGAGGGAGACATACCAAGAAAAGTGAAAATACTCTTTTGGGAGAAACTTTCAAGGGGTTATGATATACTTCTAGCAGAAAAAGACTGGCCACCAAACTTTGTCACGGAGTGCCCACATGGTGAGGACATCATTATGCCAGCCTTCTCCAACAATATTCCAATTCACCTAAAATATATTTATGCCAGGAAATGGGCAGTTGCCCAGGCCCCAGCATTATACAAAAATCATGTAGGATGGGAGGAGGGCTCACCTCACCACAAAATTCAGCTATAAAATCAACCTACTGCACAAAGGCAGTACCCAATAAAGCAAGAAGCTAAAAAACAGGTCAGGAGATCTTAGATCAACTTGAATACCAAGGGGTGATTGAAACATGCACCTCCTCAATGAACAATCCTTTGTTTCCTGTATCCAAACCAGACAATACATATCGTCTAGTTTTGGATTACAGACACTTGAACACTTGTTCCAAAACATTTGCAGTGCAAAATGCACATAGTACAGCATTAATGAATAACATTGTGCGTAAAAAATATAAAACCACATTGGACATTTCAAATGGTTTCTTTTGTCAAAACATAGCACCTGAAAGCAGGTACTTAACAGCTTTCTCAATAATGGGGACCCAGCGTCAATTTTGTAGACTCCCACAAGGGTTCAAAAACAGCCCGGGGTTATTCTCAGCGAGAGTAACAGAGTTACTACAAATTTATGATAATGAGGCATTGTCATATGTCGATGACATCTATCTGACAGACGATGACCTAGATAGGCACTTGAACAGGGTGAGTACCATTATATTGGGCTTCGCCTCTGAAGGCTATAAATTCAACTTTAAAAAATCTAGAATTGCCCATCTCAATGTCCTTTTCCTAGGATATTAGCTTTCAAGTGAAGGCAAGAGCCTGGCAGCTAACTTTTTAGAAAAGTGCGCGCTGCTCCAACCTCCAAAAACGCTGAAAAATTTACAATCCATCTTGGGTTTCCTAAATTTTGGAAGAACTTACATTCTAAATTACGCAGAAAGGGTTAAACCTCTCTACGAATTAATCAAACCTGATTTTTCAACAAACATTGGACACAGGAACACACAAAAATCCTGCGTTCACTCCAAGCTAACATGTTAGCAACAAATCACTTACAAACACGCGTAAATAAACGCAATTTAGTGATCCGAATAATTTCGGGTCAATGCGGATTCACCTATTTAACATTTAATGAGGGTGAAAAAGTACCAATAGCATACAAATCACATTTGTATACACAAGCAGAAATGCGCTTCACTTCAACAGAAAAAATACTGACAGCAGTTCAAACCGCTGTGGCAAAAGAAAGAGCTCTAGCTCAAGGGAAACGCATTATTGTCGTAACTCCAGTACCAGCCTTAGAGGCGGTCACAAAAGCGAGCATTCCAAATGCAAAAGCTTTACATCCTAGACGGATACAATGGGTTAATTCTCTTGCTGCAACAGATGTTGAATATGTTTTTGATCCTGATTTAAGAAGCGTTCCTGCAATATGAACATGAATGTTCTCTGCCCACTGAAATTTTGCCTCTAGATCAGTACGAATTTATAATTTATACTGACGGATCAGCACAACCCGCTACAGGGAGTAAGCAAGCTCACAGTGCAGCGTACGCAATCGTTAAAGGTCGCATGCAAGATGGTAACTTCAGACCAATGGTCACTAATACTCAATCTCTAGGAGATTGTACAGCTCAGCGAGCTGAACTACAAGCATTCAAACTGGCACTTGAAAATACAGATCGCGAATTCCCCACACTTATAGTGTGCGATTCTTTTTACTGTGTTCAGTCGTATAATGAATATATACAGAATTGGCTTCAAAACGGGTTCAAAGATGCAAAAGGTGGCACAATAAAGCATAAAACGCTTTGGGAACAAGTAGTTCAGTTAAGAAACGAACTACCAAAAGCTCACGTGATACACACGCAGAGTCATCAATGTGATGGCGTTCACGTTGCAGGGAATTCATTGGCTGATGAAGCCGCAAAGGGGGCTGTTCAGACGGCTTCCATAGCTGTGATCACTCGTTCAAAAACGAGAATAGACAGTGAGATATTGTTGGCTGTCAATGCTTCAAGCAAAGGCAGTGGTGCAGCATTACCCAAAAAATTCCCACTCAAGTACTCTTATGTAATTGATGCAAACAACGTTCCTTTTGCTCGAATCCCTGGAGTGGGGGATAGGGTAATACCAAACATGGAACATAGAGCAGCTTTGATTTATGAAGCACATCTGGGGGAGGGTCTGTCACATCAAGGGATCTCTAAAACAATATTAACATTAAAAGAGATGTACTGGTGGCCTGGAATGAATACACAGATTCACATCTTCATTGATGACTGCATAGACTGCAATAGACAGCGTGGTGCAGAACGCCATCAGACACCAGACTACGAAGTAGCCTGCCCAGTACAGACACCATTGTTAGACAGCATTAGACTATCTACGCGCAGGCGTCCTTTTGGACAAATGCAATCCCACAAATAGTAGGACAAGGTTCCTATGGATATGGCCTCAGCGCTCGGCTGACGCTCGAACTGTTATAAAAGATTTGCGAGTCTTTATCGGCACATACGCAATTGGCACACTACATTCTGACAAGGGCCCTGCGTTTAGCTCTCGGGCTTACAAAGAAGCCATGGCCAGTTTGGGCGTAGCATTGCGGTACTCCTCTCCGTTTCATCCTGAGGGAAATTCTGTTGTGGAAAGGAAAAACCGGGACATAAAGCAGTCTATAACAGCTAGAGTATTAGGTTCGGATGATGGGTGGGTCAAACAACTTTATGGGGTCCAACGCTCATTAAATAATTTGCCAAGAAGTTCTCTAGGGGGGGGTCACTCCATATGAGGTCCTATTTGGGACAATAATGTGGGTTCCTGATCTCGAATGTAAAGGCACAGTGGTGGAAAATAAACCCTTTGATATCAAAGATCGTTTGGCTGTCTTACAGGATTTAAATGAACTAAGATTGAAACAAAGCAACGTGTTCCTGATGCCAACCACCACTGGGGAAACACCGGCAGTCCCAGCAAGGCCTGTCTGGATCCCAAAAGTTGGGGATCTAGTCAGAGAGAAGATTGTGGACAAGAAGGAATTTGGACCTTCTCACAGACAACCAGTAACTGTCCTAGCCGTCCACGGAACAAGAACAGTACTTCTGCCGCCCCTTGCTGGAAAAAAGGAGAAAAGATTTGTATCAATCGACCTCATCAAACCACAGTATGTGGCCAATACTAAATAGTAGGCCTCGTGGACTCCGACCTAGTAGCAGACGCACTCCTCTCGCTACTATCCAAGAGGTTCAGTCTGAAAGACTCATAACCATTGAGAATTCAGCAGTAAGAGACGAAGGACTAAGCAACAATGCTATGGAACTCATCCCTCTTGAAACTCAAGTAACAGTTCGTCCAGATACACCTGTCTACACCAACGTAACATGTGATCAACTGGTTCCAGCGATTTCAACAAATCCTGATGCAATTTCAATAATTGACTGAACTGCTTCTGGCTATTTCATTAACTTTGATACGTTTTCTGAGGATCCGAGTGAGCCTGAAACGACACCAGCATCAAAAACTTTCAAACAACAAGTACAAGACCTTTTTCATTTCCTGAAAGAGACTTATCTGGTTTCACCATAGATTGAAATATGGATTATTTCTGGAATATTTTTCTTTCTGTTTTGGCTAGCTTTGGTTATGACTATCAGCGTGCTTATAAATGGCAGATACATCCATATGGACACTGAAAGTAAAAATGTGAACTTACTTTTAAAACCACACAAATCTTCCCATCGTGAAGCAAGAGACTTGTCAGCAGTGAACATCACAGCCGTTCCTATACAGGATGGTATAGTATGGGACAAAACCGATTTCAATATATTCGGCCCAACGGAACTTTTGAAGATTCCACAGTTATTTAAAATTTCATTAAGTGACTTTATTACCTCCAGTACCTATTCTGATGATTGGGACTTTGAGACTGTTAATGATATGATGTCTGATTTAGAAAGGTCTGCTGCGTTCTCTAACAATGAATACTTGGAGGGCTCATCAGACTACGAACAGCTTTATTGTTACAACCACTATGGTCATCATTTCTTGCATAAATCGGCAACACCTAGAAATGTTTTTATGTTTAACCAATGGGAACATTGTCCTACACCTCCAAAGGGTAGTTCAAAAACGTTTGCAAATAAGTTTCCATATTTTTCAGGGTACAATACATCTGATCCAGAAACATTTTACTATAAAATGTAAACAAAACAGGACAGAAAATTATGTTAACTAATACAAAACAGATTTATTCTGCAGCCTTCATTACCCAACTGTCTAGACATGGATTTGGCAAGTGCAGGGGATAGAAGCTTTGTTTAGAGCATGTATCATCCCACATCAAATAATGTTTTTGAATGACACTGTGCAACAAACGTCTTGCCTTGGTTTAGCCAAGATCAAAGACATGAACACACCTTCTGTACCAACACCTGCAAGTAATAACACTACACAGGGAGCGGTCACAGTAGACACAATACTACAAAACAACAGAACAGATCCTGATTGGAAAAAATGGTTACTCTGGCCCACAAACACAAACATCTGTCAAGAAAGATTCCTGAATAGAATACAGGGCTTTACTATCCATAGGCCAGACCCACGTTATGTTCAACGACAACATCCAGGGGTAGTAACAACATACAGTGTAGGAAAATTGTGCCTCGACTGGTTACAAAAATCTACACTCGAGGATGTGAAACAACACTTATCTTTACTTAAAGAAGACGCAGACCTTAGGGATTTCTTGCAAGGACCAAGAAGACCGCGTCAAAAACGTTTCATATATGCCGGCATTTATGCTGCTTATAATGAAATATGGAAGGTTTCACAGGCAGAGGCCACAGAAAGAATACGTGAGCTTGATCGTATTAACTTAGAGAAATCTCTCACTGTGGTCGACAATGGGTTAACAACTTTGTCATCCAGAATTTATTCATTGGACAACATTGTATCCTCTGCTATTGACATACTGGAACAAGATTTAGCCATGTTACAACAAGGCCAATCTCAGTTACGTTCTATTATGTTATTAGGCTGGACGCTGCAATCTTTGCGTGCAGGCTATGTGCCTTGGTGTTTTATCAACACGTCGTCTCTGTTTGCAGAATACAATCTAACTGATAAACAGATCGAACTGGCACAAAGGGGAGCAAAGTATACAGTGCTGAGCATTGAAAAACTGGAAAAATTACCATTTACGGTAGCAGAAAAACCAGCTACAGAATGGCTTATCCATGGCAAAATAACTCTGCCTGTCACTACTTTTCATTTTCAGTATTGCCTCAAACAAATGCAAGCAGGCAAATATGAAAGGTTGGGTAAAGAATACATTAAGACATCCTGGGATTTACCTTACGAATACAGATGTTGGAGTGGGGATCGTGAAGTGTTTCTAAGCGGTACACACTGTGAAAAGGCACTGAGCGGTTCAGTCATATGTCAGGACATTTCTTTACATGGGGCTTGTAATGGTTCTGTGGCAAACTTGTCCTGCCACCAGCAGGATACACCAGCTACTGTGATTAATCCAACGTTTGGCCAACTTTCTAACGGGAGTTACCTCATGTTGAATGATCAGAGTTGCTGTGGCATGTTGCCAGGCATCCCATATCTGGTAACGGTCGGCTCCAGGGTTACTTGTTGTATGCAAGTATTGTTCCCCCCAATAGACACAGTCAGGGAGTCACCTCTATGGCCTTCATTGAATGTTTCCTTTATACGTTTTGATACTTTAAGCAGAATGAAAGCCATGCTTTTGCAACAAACCGTGCCTTTGACCTCGGACAAAGAAATCTATGATTTACAAATTGCAAGGACTTCGGCTGAGATACAGGCTTTAATTCGTACAAACTGCCCTATACATTTCGCAGAAATGATGGGACGTATCTTAAACATGTCTGATACGAGCGTGATTGTACATGTATTTAAGACCATCTGTTCAGGACTGTTAACACCTTTTCAGGCAGTCCTTGGAATCATTCCAAACTTCGCACATTCGGTGTTTGGTGGTGTGCCATTAATTCTAGCACTTGTTGCGGGAATCCTGTTTTTATTCCTACGACTACGCTATGGCAAGCCTATCCACCGGCGTCACTCCCAGCAATTTGGAGAAAGCTCTCCTAGAACGGAAGTGCCATGAGCGCATAGTGCAACTTTTGGGCATACCTCGTCTACGGGAACTTAATACAACATGGTTTCTGTCATTTAGACCAATCTGGCAAGATTGCATCTTACCTGTTCTACGCTGCCTGCTTTGCGGTGAAGAATGCGTGCTAGACAGCTGTCTAACACTCCCATCAGTCATGCCAATGGATATCGATACTCTGCTGGACCCGATAACGGCCCATGCTCTTTGTTGTCCCCAGAGGCTACCAATCCTGATGACGGCATTCCTTGAGATCTCACAGACGCTTCCTGCTGCTGCTGAGGTACGAGATGGATCAACAGGCACACAGGTAACAACTGACGCAAACATTGCTGCGGCATCCTATGCTGAAGGCGATGCTTCACATCTCTGTGCAGTTAACCTTCTGAACGAGGTGTTCCAACTGTCACCGACATCGGTAGACGATCTTTTGTCTACAGAAATAGATGATTTCATGTTTACACCAGACCCATACACTGACTTTGATTCGGCTCACAGTGTACCAGGGAAGCAATGAAATTTGGCCTCCATATTTTCAAACCAGAACAAAACTTGGAACTCTTCCTAAAAATTGATTTTTTTTTCTCTCTATTTTTGAAAATACATGGCAATTCAATCTGCTTACAGTAGAACAGGGACACATTGTCACCTTATTTACCACAATTTCATTTAGTACCATGTTATGAAATGGCTTTGATTTTTGAAAACTTGTAAACCATTTCGTCATATGTATATATTTCTGTTTCTTCATTCATGTTGCATTTATTTCCAATATATGCTTAGAATGAAAAAAAGCTTTAAATGTGCAGTACCTATTGCATTACATGTTTAGCAACAGTTTTTTTTTAAACTTCTTTTAATATGCTTTTAGAAATGTTTTTAGCAACATGTGGTACTCAGTTTAATGTTTAGCATTTAATGTTTAGCATTTAGTACTATTGTTCATTTGAAAGTGGAGTGGGTGTTGTATTCCGCTTTAGGTGTCCGTATATAGGTTTTCCTGAAACATGTCCTTATATAGGCACAAATCCAAATACAGGCATGGTCACTTACATCCGTCCACCCTAACGTCACAATGAGTTCTTAGAAACCAGACCCTTATGCTCTTGGGAGTTCCCCTAGCACAGGATTATTGATTTCTCCAAGAACTCATTTATTATGCATGAACCGCTATACCTTAAGGGTTTATTCCTGACGTCTTCCTCTGCCCGACTTTACGTCAATGCTAACATTCCAAGGCACCTACCGTGTATAAATATACATTCCCTTGTCCAAGCAAGTAAGAGGAGACCTCAACTTTAGAGGAGCCCGTGTCCCGGCCTGACGCACTGACAAGAGACGCTGTCATCCCTGCTCGCAGAGAATTCAGCTTCCAGTGTTCTGACTCCCTTCGCGGGGTGTTAGAGTTCGAGACCCGGAAAGAGATTCCCACCTCTCTCATTCTCAAGGTATGGAGCTGACTAGAACCTAGAGGGACTCTTGGCATACTAGACTATAGCATACCATACTATAGAATACTTCACCTACTTCTTACCTTACACTACACTTAGGTTAGGTACACTGGGGTAGAACTAGTTAGAGAGGCATCTTATGAGTACTCGCATTTTTAGCTTATGTTATTTATGTATATGAATATATGTGTCATAGCTAAAAGATAATGCTAGCGCAGTATTATTTCTTTCTACTGCTTACGCTGTACATTATATATCTCGCATACTGTCTTGTGGTCATAACAGCTCATATCTCTTACACGAGAAACAAGACTGTTCAATAAATCCTTTTATTGAAACGCCCGTCTATTCTTTCTGTGTAACTCTGAAGAAACTAAGCATGCACGATTAGCTGAGTGAAACTGTTATCTATTGTTTCCATGATTCTGAGAGTGTTCCGATTCTAAAGGGAAACAAAGTTGTCATGTTTATGCGGTTGCCAGAAACTACTCCCTTGTTTTGTACAAGGAGTTTCTAGTGGCCTCTGAGTTAGCTGGTACAAAGTAAATTAAGTTTAATATACTCGATAGGGACATACTGACCTCAGTCCTATGTCAAACATATAGGGTATATTATTCCAATGCGCAGAGCCTATTAGGGAAATAAGAACTACACTACAGTATGGGTAAGTGAGTGGTTTTGTTGAGAGGTTGTATCAGTAAGTGAGTGAGTGTTTGAGTGGCTGTATAGGTGAATAACTGGGTGTGTCAGTTGCTGTATGAGAGAGTGTGTGGCTTTGTGAGTAGCTGTATGGATGAGTGACTGGTTGTATGATAAGGCTCTATAAGTGAGAGAGTGGGTGTGTGAGCGATTCTATGGATAAGTGAGTGGTTGTGTACGTACTTGTATGGGTCTGTGAATGGGTATGTGAGTGGTTGTGTGGGTGTGTCAATGATGTCATTGGTGATGTCACTGACCATTTCATGAGTGATGTAATATGTGAGGTTATAAGCAGTGCATTGCAGGAGCGTATGTTATATATATATATATATATATTGGTGAAGTGGAAATGCTATATATATATATATATATATATTATCTACTGGCGGTCGCCAGTAGATAGTTATAGTTAGGACCTATTTTCCATAGGAAATCCGCGACATTCTATTTGAAATAACTCTCTTGCCGGTTGACGAATCTTCGCGAAATTTTCAAACTTTATGGCCCGCTCCGGTCCGCTCCTACCCTGAAAGTTTCGGGGCGATTCGTCAAGCGGGGGCCGAGAAAAAAGGGGGGTCCCAAAACGTGTTTTCCCCATTCATTTTCCCATAGGAAACTTTAGACACGGCTACAGCCCGAACTGCTGAACGGAATTACACCAAATTTGGCAAAGAGGTAGTTCTTGGTTCAGAAAGAACCCTTTTTGTTAAATGGTGTAAATCTGTTCAGTAGTTCCAGAGAAAATCAAAAGGAAAATCACATATATATCTATGGCCGCGTCGGATTCGCGCACCCTCCCGATCACGAGCTGCATGCTAATTGGCTGTCAACACTCCAAATCAGGAAGTGTTGGCAGCCATTTTGTCCCTCGGTAGAACCGAGGGACAGAAACAAGTGCGCAAAGTGCAAAAAGGGGGCAGGGTAGAAACACCCTGACCCCCTAGGTCTGCTATGGGGGTCCCACAAGGACCCCCTGGGCAGAAAAAAACATTCTTTTTTTTTTTTTAAATCGGCAGGATGCGCTCAGGGTGCGCGGATCCTGCCGATTAGAAAAAACCCCCAGAAGAAACAAGTGCGCAAAACGCACAAAGGGGGCAGGGTAGAAACACCCTGACCTCTAGGTCTGCTCAGGGGTCCCTCAAGGACCCCCTGGGCAGAAAAAGCATTTTTTTAAAAAATCGGCGGGATGCGCTCAGGGTGCGTGGATCCCGCCGAGAAAAAAAACGAAGCGCGGTCTCCGCGCTTCGTTGTTAATTGGCCCCCGGGTGGGCCAAGTCCCGGGGCATGCAGGGTTTCTTTTAATATGTGGGGGCCTCTAAGGCCCCCAAGCCCTGGGGACCGTCACCCCCGGGGCATAAAAAAATAATGGTGCGGGAGGGCTCTTTGCCCTCCCGCTGCCCCGGGGAACGCCACCTCCCCAGGGCTTCTTTTTTTAAATTTCTTGACCTGTGTGGGGGGCTCCAGCCCCCCCACACGCCCTGGGGACCACCACCTCCCCGGGGCTGTGCACTGGATGGGAGGGGGCCACGCGGCCCCCCTCCTGGAGCCCTTGATGGCCCTGGGGACCGCCACCCCCCAGGGCCGGCTCCAGCAGTGTCCCGGGGTGCCTACCCCCGGGACACTGTAGTTTGCTATGACAGGACGGGAGCCTCGCGGCTCCCGTCCTGTCACTAGCAAACTTAGTTTGCATTTTGAAGAGAGAGCAGGAAACCTGCTCTCTCTTTCAAAATGCACACCTAACTGCTTTCCACATGGGGAGCAGCATGTTAGCTGCTCCCCATGTGGAAAAGCAATGCCGGTTCCCGTAGGACACGGGGAGCCGGCGGGACTGTGGGGGATTGGGGACCCCCACAGTCCCCAACCAGAGGCCAGGCCCCGGGGATGGGGTCCCCAGGGCAATAAGTGGCCAGTGAGGGGGGCCACGCAGCCCCCTCCCCAAATTATAAAAAATAAAAATAAATTAAAAAAAAGGGCAAGGCCGGCCATGGGGGATGGGGTCCCCGGGGCCTTAAATGGCCTGAGGAGGGGGGCCACGCAGCCCCCCTCCAAATTAAAAAAAATAAAAATTGAGGGCATGCCCCGGGGATGGGGTCCCCGGGGCCAATACAGGCCCAGGGAAAGGGGGCCACGCGGCCCCCTTCCCGTTGTTTTTTTATTTAAAAATAAAATAAAATGCTCAGGCCCCGGGGGATGGGGTCCCCGGGGCCAAAAGTGGCCAAGGGAAGGGGGCCACGCAGCCCCCTCCCAATCAAAAAAAAAAAAAAGACCGGCATCGTGCCGGAGGCCCCGCCCCCTCCCTGCAGCAGTCTGCAAACGCGCCCCTGGCGCGTTTTGAGAAGGGAAGTAATTCCCCTTGAATACTGGGGGACCCTGGGGCAAACTAGCCCACCAGGAACCTCCAGTATGCGCCTTTACACCTCTCTGCAACGCAGCTCTGTGGCGCTTTTGGAAGTACATGGTGGGCTAGTTGGACTCCAGGGACCCTCAGGATTCAAGGGGACTTAATCCCCCAACTTAAAACGCGCCACGGGGCGCGTTTGCACAGTGGTGAAGGGAGGGTCGGGGCTTCAGGTGACATGTGTGCAAACAGGCCCTGTGGCGTGTTTTAAGATGGGGAATTAAATCCCCTTCAATCCTGAGGGTCCCTGGGGGCCAACTAGCCCAACAGGTACATCCAGAAAGCGCCACAGAGCTGCGTTGCAGAGAGGTGTAGAAAGGGGTGTGGCCTCTGTACACGTCTCTGCAACGCAGCCCCTGGCGCATACTGGAGGTTCCTGGTGGGCTAGTTGGCCCCCAGGGACCCTCATGATTCAAGGGGACTTAATCCCCAACTTAAAACGCGCCACGGGGCGCGTTTGCACAGATGTCACCTCAGGCCCCGCCCCCTCCCTTCAACATTGTGCAAATATTCCTCTAAAATCAGCCGAACTACGAATTTCGATTTACTCACCTGTTATCAGGAGAGAACCCAGTGCTGCATCTTTTAGCCCAGCACTGATCCGGAAAAGTAATTTTAACCGTACTTACCAGTAACTTGAATTTCCTTCCATAGGATATCATTGCCTGCTTTTTGCTGAAAAAGTTTCTAAGTGTCGATTTTTGAAACATACAAATATTCCTCTAAAATCAGCCGAACTACGAATTCCGATTTACTCACCTGTTATCAGGAGAGACCTCAGTGCTGCATCTTTCAGCCCAGTACTGATCCTGAAAAGTAATTTTAACCGTACTTACCAGTAACTTGAATTTCCTTCCATAGGATAACATTGACTGGTTTCACTTGGAAATTCTTCTAAGTGTGGAGTTTTGGAACTTTATAATATTCCTCTAAAATCAACCGAACTACGAATTCCGATTTACTCACCTGTTATCAGGAGAGAACCCAGTGCTGCATCTTTTAGCCCAGCACTGACCCTGAAAAGTAATTCTAACCGTACTTACCAGTAACTTGAATTTCCTTCCATAGGATATCATTGACTGGTTTCACTTGGAAATTCTTCTAAGTGTCGATTTTTGAAACTTTATAATATTCCTCTAAAATCAGCCAAAATACGGATTCCGATTTACTCACCTCTTATCAGGAGAGACCTCAGTGCTGCATCTTTCAGCCCAGTACTGATCCTGAAAAGTAATTTTAACCGTACTTACCAGCAACTTGAATTTCCTTCCATAGGCTAACATTGACTGGTTTCACTTGGAAATTCTTCTAAGTGTGGAGTTTTGGAACTTTATAATATTCCTCTAAAATCAACCGAACTACGAATTCCGATTTACTCACCTGTTATCAGCAGAGAACCCAGTGCTGCATCTTTTAGCCCAGCACTGACCCTGAAAAGTAATTCTAACCGTACTTACCAGTAACTTGAATTTCCTTCCATAGGATATCATTGACTGGTTTCACTTGGAAATTCTTCTGTCGATTTTTGAAACTTTATAATATTCCTCTAAAATCAGCCGAACTACGAATTCCGATTTACTCACCTGTTATCATAAGAGACCTCAGTGCTGCATCTTTCAGCCCAGTACTGATCCTGAAAAGTAATTTTAACCGTACTTACCAGTAACTTGAATTTCCTTCCATAGGATATCATTGACTGGTTTCACTTGGAAATTCTTCTAAGTGTCGATTTCTGGAACTTTATAATATTCCTCTAAAATCAGCCGAAATACGGATTCCGATTTACTCACCTGTTATCAGGAGAGACCTTAGTGCTGCATCTTTCAGCCCAGTACTGATCCTGAAAAGTAATTTTAACCGTACTTACCAGCAACTTGAATTTCCTTCCATAGGCTAACATTGACTGGTTTCACTTGGAAATTCTTCTAAGTGTGGAGTTTTGGAACTTTATAATATTCCTCTAAAATCAACCGAACTACGAATTCCGATTTACTCACCTGTTATCAGCAGAGAACCCAGTGCTGCATCTTTTAGCCCAGCACTGACCCTGAAAAGTAATTCTAACCGTACTTACCAGTAACTTGAATTTCCTTCCATAGGATATCATTGACTGGTTTCACTTGGAAATTCTTCTGTCGATTTTTGAAACTTTATAATATTCCTCTAAAATCAGCCGAACTACGAATTCCGATTTACTCACCTGTTATCATAAGAGACCTCAGTGCTGCATCTTTCAGCCCAGTACTGATCCTGAAAAGTAATTTTAACCGTACTTACCAGTAACTTGAATTTCCTTCCATAGGATATCATTGACTGGTTTCACTTGGAAATTCTTCTAAGTGTCGATTTCTGGAACTTTATAATATTCCTCTAAAATCAGCCGAAATACGGATTCCGATTTACTCACCTGTTATCAGGAGAGACCTTAGTGCTGCATCTTTCAGCCCAGTACTGATCCTGAAAAGTAATTTTAACCGTACTTACCAGCAACTTGAATTTCCTTCCATAGGCTAACATTGACTGGTTTCACTTGGAAATTCTTCTAAGTGTGGAGTTCTGGAACTTTATAATATTCCTCTAAAATCAACCGAACTACGAATTCCGATTTACTCACCTGTTATTAGGAGAGAACCCAGTGCTGCATCTTTTAGCCCAGCACTGACCCTGAAAAGTAATTCTAACCGTACTTACCAGTAACTTATATTTCCTTCCTTAGGAATCCATTGTCTGGTTTTCAGCAGAAAAGTTTCAAAGTGTCGATTTTCACAAATTACAAATATTCCTTAAAAATCGCCTGTATGACTTAAACGCATTCTTTCAACTGTTTACAGGAGATGCACCAATGCTGGATCCAGGATCCAACAGTGAGTAAGAAAAAGTAACGATAACACTACTTACCTGCTAAGGGTGTATCAAAGGTTATATTAGGGTGTGAGGAGGTGCATCAGATTATCACGTGAATGATGTCATCAGTGATGTCATCAGTGATGTCATTTGAGATGTCATCAGTGATGTCATCAGTGATGTCACTGACCATGTCATGAGTGATGTAATATGTGACGTTCATCAGCAGTGCATTGCGGGGGCGCGAGTTATAGTTAGCTGAACTAACTATAACGGGGGAATTTCACGGGTTTTGTATGAGTGAAATGTCCAACTAACTATAACTGTCCCTAAAACCTATGGTTTTTTCAGTGAATTTCAAAGGTTTTTTAAATGCTAATTTCTAACTATAACGTGTCTGAAACCTATGGTTTTTTCTGTGAATATATATATATATAGCATTTCTACTTCACCAACGTGTTTTGGCCTCACAGCCGTGGTCTTGATCACATGATCATCGCAGATGATCATGGTATATTTAAAGTGAAGCACATACAGCGTCACACACGACGAAACATCAAATACATAAAGGTACATTTCAATTAAACATGAGTTATAGTCAAAATTAATATGGCTAAATGTAATCAGTAATTGAGTCAGTGTGACATTTGGGTGAAATTATTTTGAACAAGTTAAGTACAATCTGAAGATTGTTTCAGTTGGGAGTGGTGAACCCTTGAACTGTTAGATTAAACATCATGTACATAATTTTACAAGTTGTCACAGTGCTAAAGAATTTTTCTCATGTTTACAATGGAACATAAATGTGATTACAATGTAGAACAATTTATGCTACTTTGACCAAGGTTGAAATGACTCATAATTTCTGTTAGCCATGAATCATGCAAATTAAAGACAGTGTTGTCTTAAAAATGATGAAATATACAAGTGCCGCACAGGAAAATAATGGTGTAGTACCATAATGCTCATGTTGTACGTTACATTACCTCTCAGTAAGGTAAAACTTGCTATGTTCAGCTGATCGATGACCTCTTGGAGACTCATGCCCTAGAAGGTTAATACAATGCTCTCAAGTGTCCACTCAGAGATGACATACCATTCCTGTAGACTATGGTGACTAAGGAGCATCTCTCCGCTCCAGTGAAATATCTTTACATCAGTGCATACAATTCGTTCGTAATCACTCTACTACATGGTCCCTGTGTGATAAAATAGTAAAGAAGGAATATAGTTACTATATACAATCAACCTTATTTCAGCATTGAAACATTCATGATGATACTTACATTTGGCATGTAATCATACTAAGATGGACTAACCCATATGGAAAATTCTTGTCCAAAAAAATGGACAAGGAAAATAAAATAATAAGTGACATAGACAAAGTGATATGTGTAAAAGCTAATGTCCGGGAGACCTCATTCAGGGTTTATAAATGTGAGTGCAACTCCTCATCATTGTTCATGCCATCAGGGAATATAGTACCGGCTTATAAAATAAAACGGGATTCAAGTCTCCGTAAAGCAGATAGGTGGTTACCTCCTCTTTGATGCATAGGGATTGTATTTAAACCAAAAAACCTGGCTTTAGTCCAATCACCTGCATGATTATCATGGATGTGTTTGGCCGTGCTGTTGCTGAAGTCCCTGTTGGTGATGGCCCTCCAGTGTTCAAGTATGCGTTTCTTGACAGGAAAAATCGTGGAGCCAATGTACTACATGTCGCAAGGGCATGTGATTACATAGACTGTGAAGTCAGTACCACATGTACTCAGTTTGGGGATCCTCCATTTCTTATGTATTCTTTTTAGTGTGACCTCAGTGGTATTGTCACTGTATTTACAAGCTTTACAATTGCTGCATTTGTGGAAACCCTTGGCATTCTTTAACCAATTGGTTTCCTTGGGAAGAAGGTGGCTTTGCGTAAACATATCTCTAAATGAGAGACTCTTTTAGAATGTTAAAGAGGGAGTATGTCCTACTTTGCTTCTCAGGATAGGGTCCTGCCTCAGTATATTCCACCTTTATTTCAAGAGCTTTCTTAGCTGACCTGCTTGGCTGCTAAATTTGGTGATGAACCTAATAGGCTCATCCTGTCCCTCTATTTTGTTTTTCAACTGAGGTGGTTGAAATACGACATCATTTCTACTCAAATCGCCTATTCTCTCATCTGCTTGTTTCAAAGCCCTTTATGGATATTTTCTAGCCCAAAACCTGTGTATCATCTTTTGTTTCGTGCGTTGGTAGCACTCTGCAGAGCTGCAATTGCATTTAGCTCTTAGAAACTCACTAAATGGAATGCCCCATCTAAAACTAGGGAGATGGCAGCTCAAGGCATGTAAAATAGAATTAGCTGCAGTTTCTTTCCTGTGGAGTTCGGCGTTAATTATACCATCTTCAACCACTAGTTTCAGGTCAAGAAAATCAATGCTTTTTTTACTGTGGTTCATAGTAAATTTGAGGTTTATATCATTGTCATTCAGAGCATTTACAAACAACTTAAGATCTGGTTTGTAACCTTCCCATACAAAGAAAATATCATCAGTATACCGGAGCCAAATATTCACATTGTTGACCCAGCGCTCAGTGTCACAACCCCAGAGCACTTGCCTCTCCCACCCGCCACCAGCAGGGTGGCATAACTGGGAGCGAAGCAAGTGCCCATGGAAGTGTCTTGAAGTTGTTTAAAATGCTCATTGACAAACATGAAGACATTCTCTTTAAGGCATATCTCAATCATGGAGAGAATCATGTGCGTGTGTTTCAAAAAATATTGGCATGCTTTCAGACCATCCAAGTGTCTGATACTAGTATACAGACTCTCCACATCAAGGCTTACTAGCCAGTGATCTTCAGTGATACATAGACTTGCATTTTTTGTAAAAAATCCTTGGTATCCCAGATATAAGAATTAAGGTCCTTTACAAAAGGGAACAGAAAGTGGTCAACAAATATTTACGTGTTCTGCAGAAGGCTATTTTTAGATGAGACAATGGGTCTCCCTGGAGGTTCACTAGCATTTTTGTGGATTTTGGGTAGTAAATACAGTGTAGGTGTGGTGGGTGCATCATTGCGAAGGAATTGTCTCTCATCCCACTTCACCAGCTGTCTATCATACATATATATATATATATTCAAAGAAAGAGGTGCCCTCGATGAAGATGCACTCCCAAAAGGCTTACTTTTATTAGGAACACAGCACAAGCAGGAACTTCCGTTGCCTTAAATTTCATCAGCCTAACGTATTTCGGACATAGCAGTCCTTGATCACAGTCAAAGCACAGAGAGGCAGCAGCATGATTGCAGGCACCTGAATACCTTTTAAATAGAGTCCCGCCCAATGGGCCGTCATGTGACATTGCTAGTGCATGCTGGTAAAGGTAGCCCCACACAATACCTTCTAACCCCAGTGGGTTTGCCATCTCTATGCAATAAATAAAAATAAGTTCAAAAACTCTCCAGTGGGCTAAAACAATGTCCCATTCCTTGCTGTGCTGGAAATTACCTCCAAACCGATTGCTCCAAAAGTGACTAACAATCAAAGTCACTAGGCTCCGCTGGTTTCCGTGGTGGTGCACCTCCATGGCTGGCCTGGCCGTAATAGTTGTATATATATATGTGTGTGTGTGTGTGTTATATATAAGTTAGGACCTTGTTTCTATTCAAATAGCGTTTTTTCTTTTGCCAATATCTTTGGCGCCGATTGATGAATATTTGCGAAATTTTCAAAATTAGTGGCCCGCTCCGGTCAGCTCCTGTCTTGAAAGTTTCGGGGTGATTCGTCAAGCGGGGGGCCGAGAAAAAAGGGGGGTCCCAAAACACGTTTTCCCCATGTTAATTTCCATAGGAAACTTTAGACAAAGCTACAGCCCGACCTGCAGAACGGAATTACACCAAATTTGGCAAAAAGGTAGGTCTTTGTTCAGAAAGAGTCCTTTTTTCAAATGGTGTAAATCCGTTCAGTAGTTCCTGAGAAATTAGAAAAAGAAAAATATCGATATCTGAGCACCGAGGAGGAGTCGCGACTCCTCCCGGGCACAAGCTTCACTCTGATTGGCTGCCAACACTCTAAACCAGAATGTGTTGGCAGCCATCTTGTGACTCGGTAACCGAGTCACAAGAAAAGAGTAAAAAAAAAGGTGAAAAACAAGAAAAGGGGGCAGGGTAGAAAGACCCTGACCCCCTAGGCCTGCTCAGGGGGTCCCACAAGGACCCCCAGGGCCAAAGAAAGCATTTTTGTTTTTTAAAAACAGCTGAATTCATGCTGGGGTCACGAATCCGGCTGAGAAAATTTTTAAAAAATGAAACGCGGACTCCGCGACTTGTTGAATTTAAGCCCCCGGGTGGACCAGGTCCCGGGGGCATGCTAAAATATGTTCCGGGGGCCCGCGGGGGCCCCTGCAGCCCTGGGGACCATCACCTCCCTGGTGCATTGTGCAAAAAGGGTGGGGGGGCCTCACAGCCCCCCCAAGCCCCGGGGACTGCCACCTACCCCGGGCTAATTAGGGAGGAGGGGCCTTGCGGGCCCCCCCAAGCCCCAGGGACCGCCACCTCCCCGGGGCTTTCTTATAATTAGGTTGGGGGGGCTTGAGCCCCCCCACATGCCCCGGGGACCACCACCTCCCCAGGGCACTAAATATTGAAATTGGGGGGGTCTGTTATGGATCCCCCAAGCCACGGGGACCACCACCTCCCCGGGGCTTTGAAAATGAAGGGAGGGGGCCATGCAGCCCCCCTTCTGGAGCCCTTGATGGCCCTGGGGACCGCCAACCCCCAAGGCCGGCTCCTGCAATGTCCCGGGGTGCCTACCCCCGGGACATTGCCGGTTGCTTTGGCAGGGCGGGAGCCGTGCGGCTCCCACCCTGCCATAGCAAACACTGCTTTGGTTTCATGGACGTTATAGTTAGTTGGACATTTCACTCGTACAAAACCAGAGAAATTCGGCCGTTATAGTTAGTTCACTTAACTATAACTCGCGCCCCCGCAACGCACTGCTGATGACGTCACATATTACATCATTCATGACATGGTCAGTGACATCACTGATGACATCACTGATGATATCTCAAATGACATCACTGATGACATCATCCACGTGATAATCTGATGCACCTCCTCACACCCTAATATAACCTTTGATACACCCACTCTAAAATACAGACTACCATTTTCAAAACCATAGACACACCAATACCAGTTACTACGTACCCACTCACTGATTCCTAGGTCTACACACATCCACTTATTCACCTATACAGTCACTCATACATGCAGTCACTCATCAATACAGTACTATCATATGCACTTATACACCTATAGAGACACTCACACAGCACCACTCACCCATAGAGTTGCTCACACACCTATCCAGTCATACAAAGTATCAATCACACTCCCATTTACTCACCTAAACAGTTATACACACACCTCCTCACTTATTCATACATATACTAATACATACTTACTCTCTTATACAATCACTGATACAAGCACACACTCATCCATACAGCCACTCTCACAATCACTCACTCTCACATATAGTCATTTATATACTCCAACACTCACATATACTGCCTTTCACATATGTAGTTACTCACACAGGTACCACTGAGACATCCATTCACTCACCAACATACCCATACACACACTCACCCACCCATACAGCCCTTCACAGATGTACTCTTGAACCCATATACCCAGTGAATCACCTACTCACACATCTATGCACAAAGTCACACACTCCCAGCCACCTACACAGACACTCAGGCACCCATACAGATACTCAGACAACCAATCAATAACCCACATAGACACTCATGTAGCTACTCACCAACCCATGCAGCTGCTTACACACCAACAGACAAACTGATACAGACATTCACACAGTTTAGTCACTAACCCAATGCATCAGTAAGACACATTTAATCACTCACTTATACAGTCAGTCACACACCTGCTAAATCATCCATTCAGACACTCATACACTCACTCATTCTTCAATACACCTTGGCACTGGATGATGTCATCAGTGATGTCATCAGTGATGTCATTTGAGATGTCATCAGTGATGTCATCAGTGATGTCACTGACCATGTCATGAATGATGTAATATGTGACGTCATCAGCAGTGCATTGCGGAGCGCGAGTTATAGTTAGCTGAACTAACTATAACGGCCAAATTTCTCTGGTTTTGTACGAGTAAAATGTCCAACTAACTATAATGTCCCTGAAACCTGTGGTTTTTTCAGTGAATATATATATGTATGTATTATATATTTAGATATATATTTATATATATATATATATTTATATATAAATATATACAAATATATATATTTATATATAAATATATATATATATATATATATATTTATATATATATATATATATATATATATATATATATATATATATATATATATATATATATATATACATATACATATATTACCTACTGGCGGTCGCCAGTAGGTAGTTATAGTTAGGACCACGTTTCCATAGGAAAAGCATTTTTTGATGTGCTTATAACTTTGGCGTTGTTTGACGAATCTTTACGAAATTTTCCAAAAAGTTCCTCTTTTCAGGTCAGCTCCTATCCTAAAAGTTTGGGGGATTCGTCAAGGGGGGCTAATAAAAGGGGGTCCCAAAACGTGTTTTCTCCATGCAATTTCCATAGGAAACTTTAGACAAGGCTACAGGTCAAACCGCTGAATAGAATTACGCAAAATTTGGCAGAGAGAAAGGTCTTGCTCCAGAAAGCACGCTTTTGTTTAAATCGGGTAAATCCTTTCGCAGTTTTAGAGAAATATCAAATTTTCCAGATATCGATATTTAAGAATTCTGACATCTGATTGGCTGAGGCGTTACGAGCACGAGCTTGCGGCTCATTGGCTGCGAACTGTTGAAACTAGGAAGTGTTGGCAGCCATTTTGTGATTCAGTCCGTCAGCTCACAACTCTCCCTCTACAAGGTATCAGGTCTGTAGTTCTACCTCTGCGAGGCAACACTAAAAATATACCGCAGCTCTGTCTGTGCGAGATACCCCTGTCACGGTCCCTCTCCCCACATCACCAGCTCGCGGCTATGCCTTTAGAAGCCAGTCCGTCGGCTCGCAGCTCTGTGTCTGCGAGCCGTCGGGCCCGCAGCTCTACCTCTGTGAGCCACCTCGTTAGCTCGTAGCTGTGTCTGTGCTAGGAGGCCCGTCGGCCCGTTACTCTCCCTCTGCGAGTTAGCCCATGGGGTTGCAGCTCGGAGGGCTTGCAGCTGTATCTCTGCGAGCCAGCCCGTTAACTGATAGCTGTGTGTCTGCTAGCAGGCCTATTGGCCCGTTGATCTCCCTCTGCGAGTCAGACCACAGCTCTCCCTCTGCGAGCCAGTACGGTGCTGTGCTTTAGCGAGCCAACAGCTCTTAGGTCTCCCTCTGCGAGCTGAGCCCATGGGCCACAGCTCTTCCTCTGTGAGCCTGCCCGACGGCCCGCAGGTGTCCCTCTGCTAGCGGAACCACAGGTGACACTCTGCGAGACGAAATTGGGAATATAAGGCGGCTCTAAAAAGAGCCCTTGTGTTTATTAGTTGGAGCTACATGTAAGTGCGAATGCACAGCTTCAGGTTAATCAGGAAAACTCGGTTTCCCTCATCTGTGAAGTGTACTCCATCACTTCTGTAAATATCAGCCATATCAAAACTTATGTTGTTGTTGTAGATCGACCCCATTCTATGGTCTCTGAGGTATGCAGACACAGCTTTGTTGACATTCTTCCTAGATTTTTCAATCTTATGACAAAATTGGTTTGACCATTTCCACTTCTGTCTTTGGCATATATTGGAATATACAAAGACAGTTTGAGGCAAAAGTAACATCAATTGTCCAAAGGTGTCCTTCATAAGCATTTCCAAACCTACCCCAGTCAATGTGCCTAGGTCGTTACCACCACAGTGCACAATCATGTGATCAGGGTGTTGGAGATGCAAACAGGTTTTAACCAAAGGGAGGAATTGGTGCCACTTCAATCCTCTCTGTGCAAACCATTTAATGTGCACAATTTGTAAACCTAGGTCTAAGTCAATACGTCTCTGTTCTGCATACCTCTTGCACCAGAAAATATAGCTATGTCCTACAATCCACACTAGCATTTTGAAGGTATGGCTAGAAGATATGGATAAATTGTGAGAAGTTGGCCTGGTATATGCTGTCCACTAATTATAGTGGGCACCTTGCACCAGTCCAAACAACCCCTTATTGGAGATAGGTTAAAGACAACCTTATTGAAAGCTATCCTAGTGGTAGCTATGGAGAGCAGCCTTCAGGCTAAGTCTTGAAGGAATGTAAAGCAGCTTGTTTTACCAGTCTATAATCTCTTGAGTGATCAAATGAAAGAGCACCACACCAGGTATATATTCAAAATATATGTATTTATTGCTAAACACACCCCTCTAGTCTCTTTATGAGGCTAGAGTTCGAAATACATAAGTTAGAAGTTATTTAAACACAGTAATAGCACAAATACACGTTTGGGCCCTAGGGGCATACCAAACCATATACCAATAAAGTGGTATGCGAACCACGACTGAACTAGACACTAGGCCTAGAGCCTCTAGAAGTGCTTGGACCACAAGGAACCACCCAAGGTAGTGACACAGGGGACCCACGGGAGATGCGTGCAGTGTAAATACACAACCGCGATACGCCGTTGACTTCTATGGAGAAAGTCGGGATCGGGAAATTAGAGAAAAGGGACACTTAGAAGAGGACTAGGACAAAACCCTTTGAGATCTAGGACTTTGAAGAGTCTCTACCCACGGGAGCACCGGAGTACTCGTGTTACCTCACCCAGGGAAGCCGGGTGCATAGGTGCCTTTCGGGGTCGGGTTTCGTCGTCGATTCGAATGGCGATCTGCTGCAAAGTGCTGCTGGCGGCCAAGAGAAAAGTGTCCGGGTGGATCCAAGAGTGGATCGGAGTTCTGAAGAACCTGAAAGCAGAGGGGACAGAGTCTGGGTCACTAGCCAGTGACCAGGAAGGCGATGGACAGATGCCCACCGATGTCGAGTGCTTCAGGTGCATTGATGGTCGTCTTGACTCTTGAGCCACGAGGTCCAGGAGGTATTGTCGGCGACCAGGAGCAGGATTCGGGCTGGTACATGATGTCTGTCGAGTGCTGAGGTGTCGGCGACCGGATTGGACCCAACAAGCCTTGGCAACGGCAAGTCTCGGTGAAGATGTAGATCGTCGATGGTGCAGACCAGCAAGGTCTGTAGAACTCACCCAGCAAGGGTAAGTGAGGGCAGGCCTGGAGCAACCAGGATGCCAAGTTAGAAAAGGATTGGCCTTAGTTAAGGTCTACTAGCCAATGGGCTAGCGACCGCGAAGGAGCCTCGTGACGCCGCACGTGGATCTGACTTACAGGACACTCGTGGAGTGGGGGCCAGTGATCTTTGGTGCAGTTGGTGCAGGAGGCTAGGGCTACTCGGAGCCCAAAGCACGACTTCTTGGGAGACCCAGAAGAGGATGCACTTGCAAATGTGCTCGGTGTCCAGGGGCCACAGTCTCAAGTCACCCACGATAGCCACGGGCCTCAACTTTGCTGGGGACTCAGGGTAGCCTCGGGGAAGTCTGAGAATCTACCTCTGGTGATGCGATGACTTAGGCGTCTGACGGGAGCTTCAGAAATGCGAACCGGACAGATGCTTCTTTGGTGCCTGCCAAGCAGGGGAGTCACTCCTTGACCCCAAGGGAGATTCTTCTGTCCTCTAATCGTGAGTAGAGCGTCGAAGGTCCAGGATTCCGTTTCAGAGTTTCGTCCAGGGATAATCTAAAGTCCTAAGCACTGGGTTCCTACCTTTATACTAAAGATAGGGGTTGGACTACTCTGTGGCCCCACCTATGGGTGGGTCAGGGCAGAGGGTGGCTACACCCTTTCCCTTTGTCCAGTTCGCGCCAAAGCAGGGGCCGCAAGCCCCTGATCCGGTTTGAACTGGGGTATGTACAGGGACACCAAATGTGCCCCCAGTGCAGGACTTCAAAGCACCCGAAAGTGCTCCCGCCCAGCCCCAATACACATTATCGTGTCTGGGGAGGTGGTCACACCTCCCTGGGACAGGAAACCTATTGTCCAGGCCTCCCCTGCCGGAGTTTCGTCCAGCAGCAGGAGGCCAGACTCGTGTCTGTGGCAGCAGCATCCATTTTGTGATGCCAGGGCTCTGGAAAGAAGTTACCGGACTAGTCAGAGTTAACATGTCTTTCCCTCTAGAAGGGTGGAATGCTACCCCGCCACCAGGATTGGCGGGGGGTAGTATTCCAAGATGTTTGACACCAAACACGACATGTTTAGGTGCAGCCATTCCAAAGTTAGCATTTTACCGCGAGGATATAATGCGCTTAAGAGTATATGGTCAGGCTGCACTACAAACAGCATCAGAGATGGTCTCCGAACACTGCAGAGGGCCCTGCTCATGCAGGGGCACCCTCTCACATAGGAACCATGCACTCTGCCTTTAGGATTGATAAGGCCTGCCTTAGGAGTGACTTATAGGTTTATAAGTGTGTATGTATTTAGTGATATAGGTAACCTATATCACAGTAAGAGGTGCATGCACCACCTTACCCAGGCTGCAGTAGCAGACCTGTGGTGTCAGTTTGGATGGCCTTCCAGGGGTGGCATAATACATGCTGCAGCCCCTGGCAGGCCTCTGAGGTACCTATGCCCTTGGTACATAGTATACCATATACTAGGGACTTATAAGGGCACTCCAGATCCCAATCAGTGATGTGCCTAAGGCACATGGAAACCATTTTAGAGAGGAAGCAGCTAGGCTGGGGTTCTGATTAGCAGGGCCCCAGCCAGACTAATGTCGAAAAACAGTGAAGCATCAACAAAAAGTGGGGGTACCCATGTGAAGCAGATCCTACTCTCCTACACAACCCCCCAAACGTAGGGACATTAAACTAACCTTGCCCAGTTAAGTCTTCATGTTCTAAGTGGAAATACCTAGAGAGTCCATCTGCATTCGCATGGTTACTCCCAGGCCTATGTTCCACTGTAAAGTCCATCCCCTGTAGGGAAATGGACCACCTAAGCAGTTTGAGGTTTTCACCCTTCATTTGTTTTAGCCATAAGAGGGGCTTATGGTCTGTCTGAACCAGGAAGTGTGTACCAAACAAGTATGGCCTCAACTTCTTCAGAGCCCAGACCACAGCAAAGGCTTCCCTCTCTATGGCTGACCAACGTTTCTCTCTAGGGGTCAGCCTTCTGCTAATGAAAGCTACTGGCTGATCCTGACCTTCTTCATTCAATTGTGACAGTACAGCCCCTACCCCCAATTCAGATGCATCAGTTTGAACAATGAACTTCTTGGAGTAATCAGGACTCTGCAGAATTGGAGCAGTGCACATGGCCTGCTTGAGGTCATCAAATGCCTTTTGACAGCTAACTGTCCACTGAACCTTTTTGGGCATTTTCTTAGAAGTTAAGTCATTCAGGGGTGTCACTATTGATCCATACCCCTTGACAAATCTCCTATAGTACCCAGTCAGGCCTAAGAAGGCTCTCACCTGAGTCTGGGTAGTGGGAGCAGTCCAGTCCATGATGGTCTGGATCTTGCTCTGCAAAGGTTGAACCTGGCCTCCACCCACAAGGTGGCCCAGGTACACAACCTGACTCTGCCCTATCTGGCACTTAGTGGCCTTGATAGTCAGGCCTGCCTTTTGCAGGGCCTGTAAAACATTCCTGAGGTGGACCAGGTGATCCTCCCAGGTGGAGCTAAAGACAGCAATATCATCTAGATATGCTGCACTATAGGCTTCCAGTCCTGTGAGAACTGTTTTCACCAACCTCTGGAAAGTGGCAGGTGCATTCTTCAGACCAAAGGGCATTACCACAAATTGATAATGCCCACTAGGGGTTGAGAATGCTGTCTTTGGGCTTTGCAGTATCAGCTAGTCTGATCTGCCAGTAGCCAGCTGTTAGGTCAAATGTGCTGAGATATTTGGCAGAGGCCAAAGTATCTATGAGCTCATCTGCCCTGGGTATTGGATGGGCATCAGTCCTAGTGACTGCATTGAGACCCCTGTAGTCCACACAAAACCTCATCTCTCTTTTTCCACCACTGGTGTGAGGTTTCGGTACAAGGACCACTGGACTAGCCCAAGGGCTATCTGAGGGTTCAATAACTCCCAATTCCAACATTTTCTGGACTTCAGTCCTGATACAGTCCCTGACATGGTCAGGTTGCCTATAAATCTTGTTTTTAATAGGCAGACTGTCCCCAGTGTCCACTTCATGAGTGCACCAGGTGGTCTGACTGGGTGTCAGTGAAAACATATGTCTAAACTGATTGAGGACTTGCCTGCAATCAGTTTGTTGCTGGGTAGTGAGGCTGCCTGCCAAGGCTACACCATCAACTGACCCATCGTCAGGGTTCTGTGAGAGCAGGTCAGGGAGTGGGTCACTCTCTTCCTCCTGCCCTTCATCAGTAGCTTTGAGCAAGCCCATGTCTGCCCTGTCCACATATGGTTTTAACCTGTTGACATGGAGAACCCTGTGGGGACTCCTGGGTGTTCCTAGGTCCACTAAGTAAGTGACCTCACCCTTCTGCTCAACAATAGTGTGGGGTCCACTCCATTTATCTTGGAGAGCTGCTGGGGCCACTGGCTCCAACACCCACACCTTCTGCCCTGGCTGGTAAACAGTCAGAACAGCCTTTTGGTCATGCCAGGCCTTTTGAAGTTCCTGGCTAGCCTCAAGGTTTTTGGTTGCCTTTTTCATGTACTCAGCCATCCTGGAGCGGAGACCAAGTACATAGTCCACTATATCTTGCTTTGGGGGCTTGAGAGGTAACTCCCATCCTTCCTTCACCAAGCACAGTGGACCCCTCACAGGGTGGCCAAACAGAAGTTCAAAGGGCTGTAACCAACCCCTTCTGAGGCACCTCCCTAAATGCGAATAAAAGGCAGGGCAAGAGTATGTCCCATCTACGCCTAAGCTTTTCTGGGAGCCCTTTAATCATGCCCTTCAAGGTTTTGTTGAATCTCTCAACTAAACCATTGCATTGTGGGTGATAGGGTGTGGTGAACTTATAAGTCACTCCACACTCCTTCCACATTGCTTTTAAGTACCCAGACATGAACTTAGCACCCCTGTCTGAGACTACCTCCTTAGGAAAGCCCACTCTTGAGAACATTCCCAGGAGGGCCCTTGCCACCACAGGTGCTGTAGTGGTCCTGAGGGGAATAGCTTCTGGGTACCTGGTGGCATGATCCACTACCACCAGGATAAACCTGTGCCCAGAGGCTGTTTGGGGATCCATGGGACCAACAATGTCAATCCCTACCCTTTCAAGGGCACCCCCACCATAGGTAGTGGTATCAGGGGGCCTTTGTAGTGCCACCTGCCTTGCCACTGGCTTGGCAGGTTACACAGGAGCGACAAAACTCCTTACTGTCTTCAGACATGTGGGGCCAGTGAAAGTGAGGGACAATTCTGTCCCAAGTCTTGTTCTGGCCCAGGTGACCTGCTAAGGGAATATCATGGGCTAGGGTCAATAGGAAGCCCCTGAACTTCAGAGGTATAACCAACCTCCTGGTAGCACCAGGCTTGGGGTCTCTACTCTCTGAGTACAGGAGTCCATCATCCCAATACACTGTATGGGGACCACTAGCTTTCCCAGCAGCCTCAGCAGCAGCTTGCTGTCTGAGGGGTTCAAGGGAGGGGCAGCTCTGCTGCTCCTGGCTCAGATCTGCCCTAGAAGGTCCCCCTGTCCCCAAGAACTCAGCCTGGTCAGGTTCAAGTTCCTCTGGGACAGTTCCTTCTTCAGGGCTGAGATCATCCCCCTCAAGGGACTGATCTTCCTCCTGAGCCAATTGGGAAGGCACTGCCTTAACCCTACTACTCCTCCTCTTGGAAGGCACTTGGTCCATTCTTCCAGAATACAAGGCCTGTTCAGTTTTAGACATTATGGCTTGTGACCTGGTCACAGCAAACACATCTGCAGGGATCCCCAGCATTTCTGCATGGGTCCTGAGCTCCACTTCTGCCCAAGCAGAAGTCTCTAAGTCATTGCCAAGCAAGCATTCGACTGGTAGGTTTGCACTTACCACAACCTTCTTAAGGCCAGTTACCCCTCCCCAGGAGAAGTTAACAACTGCCAGAGTATGGTCTGTTCTGACATTGCTAGCATTGGTCACTTGGTACATCTCACCAAGCATAACTTGCCCAGGAAGCACAAGGTCTTGTGTCACCATTGTGACACTTGCCCCTGTGTCCCTAAATGCCAAAGCCTCACGTCCATTGATTAAAGGCTGTTGTCTGTACTTGCCCAGATTACTGGGACTCACAGTGGAGGTCACATCCATGCCTCCATCACAGACTAACACAGCCTGAGTCAGTTCTCTGACTAGGTCAGAGCCCAACTCAGTACCCAGGGTGAACCCTACTAAACCCTTGGCTGGAGCACTCCCACCAACTGTACTAGGAGGAACAGGTGCCTTAGGGGCATTGGTGGGTGCTGGACTGGAGTCTTTGGACTTGGTGCAATCACTGGTCCAGTGGGTCTTTTGCTTACAGACCTTGCACCATGGTTTTCTTTGGCCTTTCCCTTTGGTAGACTGTGAATCCCCACCAGAAGAAGATTTTTGGGGGCCTGATGAAGACTTTTGATCTTTACCCTTCTCCCCACCCTTGTCAGAGTTCTTAGCATCTTGCTTCTTGGTTTCCCCACCTTGGTTCTGTACCTTCTGGTTCACCCTGGTTCTGACCCATTTGTCTGCCTTCTTTCCCAATTCTTGGGGAGAGGTCAGATCAGAGTCTACCAGGTATTGATGCAACAGCTGATTTTGACAGTTATTAAGAATCTGCTCCCTCATTATCAGATTGTACAATCCTGAGAAGTCACACACCTTACTGCCCATCAACCAGCCTTCCAGAGCCTTGGCAGAACAATCCACATAGTCTACCCAGTCTTGAGTCTGTGCTTTTTGGGTGTCTCTGAACTTCAACCTGTACTGTTCAGTGGTTAGGCCAAACCCATCAATAAGAGCACTCTTCAAGACCTTGTAATTATCAGCATCCTCCTCTCTAACAGTGAGGAGCTTATCTCTACCTTTGTCAGCAAAGGAGAGCCACAAGACTGCTGCCCACTGCTCCTGAGGGACCTTCTGTACCTTACAGGCCCTCTCTAATGCAGTTATCCATTTGTGGATATCATCCCCACTCTGGTAGGGAGGGACAATCTTGCTCAGGTTCCTATGGTCATAGGACCTTTCCCTGTCTCTAGGGACATGGCTGCCACCATGGGACTCTAGTCCCAACTTTCTTCTCTCTCTAAGGAGATCTAGGGATTCCCTATCTAAAGCCAATTGCTTTTTTCTGATTTCCAGCTGAGTTTCCTCATACTGGACCAGTCTGTCTCTTCTCTCATGAGAGGATTCCCTCCTATGAGAGGAGATGAGAGCTCCCTATGGAGGTGCCAGAGTGGTTAGACTCCTGAGAAGGAGATCTAGACTTCCTGGGCACACTCTTAATCCTTCCTGGGGGGACAAAGAGGGCATCATTCTGATCATCCTCATCATCTTCCACAGGAGGGATTGGGTTATCCAGGTCAGGGTCATTGTCACCCTCCTGGCCAGTTTCAGAGGGGGCTGGGGTATTGGTACCCCTGGCCTCGTCCTCTTCCTCTGCCCCACCCTCAGCTCCTACCCCTTCAGTCCCCAAGGGCTTACTAAGGTCATAAGCCACCAACAACTCCTTGAGGTGTTGGGTGGTGGAGCTTTGGCCTGTCCTTATTTTTCTCAAGTTACATAAAGCTCTCAATTCCAAGAATGGGAGTGTATCATACTTGGAGGGTGGAAGCTCAATGGCTTCCTGCAAGGATTCTTTAGATCCTACCCTTAAAGACATTACTAGTGTGGTGTGGTGTATGCACTACCTACTCTAGTGTGGCCTACTAAACTCTCTTGAGTTGTAGAAAGGGTTGTGCTATCCCTTAACACACAACTCTAAGTTCAGTAGAACTTACTGTATTCTAAGCTTAAATTATATGTACCTTAGGTACCTTTAGTGGTTTTCAGTTGATCAATTCAATTGAGATTATCTGGTAAAACAATAGCAAGCTGGAATCCCACACGCTGCACACCAATGTGAGAAGTTGGCCTGGTATATGCTGTCCACTAATTATAGTGGGCACCTTGCACCAGTCCAAACAACCCCTTATTGGAGATAGGTTAAAGACAACCTTATTGAAAGCTATCCTAGTGGTAGCTATGGAGAGCAGCCTTCAGGCTAAGTCTTGAAGGAATGTAAAGCAGCTTGTTTTACCAGTCTATAATCTCTTGAGTGATCAAATGAAAGAGCACCACACCAGGTATATATTCAAAATATATGTATTTATTGCTAAACACACCCCTCTAGTCTCTTTATGAGGCTAGAGTTTGAAATACATAAGTTAGAAGTTATTTAAACACAGTAATAGCACAAATACACGTTTGGGCCCTAGGGGCGTACCAAACCATATACCAATAAAGTGGTATGCGAACCACGACTGAACTAGACACTAGGCCTAGAGCCTCTAGAAGTGCTTGGACCACAAGGAACCACCCAAAGTAGTGACACAGGGGACCCACGGGAGACGCGTGCAGTGTAAATACACAACCGCGATATGCCGTTGACTTCTATGGAGAAAGTCGGGATCGGGAAATTAGAGAAAAGGGACACTTAGAAGAGGACTAGGACAAAACCCTTTGAGATCTAGGACTTTGAAGAGTCTCTACCCACGGGAGCACCGGAGTACTCGTGTTACCTCACCCTTGGAAGCCGGGTGCATAGGTGCCTTTCGGGGTCGGGTTTCGTCGTCGATTCGAATGGCGATCTGCTGCAAAGTGCTGCTGGCGGCCAAGAGAAAAGTGTCCGGGTGGATCCAAGAGTGGATCGGACTTCTGAAGAACCTGAAAGCAGAGGGGACAGAGTCTGGGTCACTAGCCAGTGACCAGGAAGGCGATGGACAGATGCCCACCGATGTTGAGTGCTTCAGGTGCGTTGATGGTCGTCTTGACTCTTCAGCCACGAGGTCCAGGAGGCGTTGTCGGCAACCAGGAGCAGGATTCAGGCTGGTACACGATGTCTGTCGAGTGCTGAGGTGTCAGCGACCGGATTGGACCCAACAAGCCTTGGCAACAGCAAGTCTCGGTGAAGATGTAGATCGTCGATGGTGCAGACCAGCAAAGTCTGTGGAACTCACCCAGCGAGGCTAAGTGAGGGCAGGCCTGGAGCAACCAGGATGCCAAGTTAGAAAAGCATTGGCCTTCGTTAAGGGCTACTAGCCAACGGGCTAGCGACCGCAAAGGAGCCTCATGACGCCGCACATGGATCTGGCTTACAGGACACTCGTGGAGTGGGAGCCAGTGATCTTCAGTGCAGTTGGTGCTGGAGGCTAGGGCTACTCGGAGCCCAAAGCATGACTTCTTGGGAGACCCAGAAGAGGATGCACTTGCAAATGTGCTCGGTATCCAGGGGTCACGGTCTCAAGTCACCCACGATAGCCACGGGCCTTAGCTTTGCTGGGGACTCAGGGTAGCCTTGGGAAAGTCTGAGAATCCACCTCTGGTGATGCGATGACTTCGGCGTCCGACGGGAGCTTCAGAAATGCGAACCGGACAGATGCTTCTTTGGTGCCTGCCAAGCAGGGAGTCACTCCTTGACCCCAAGGGAGATTCTTCTGTCCTCTAATCATGAGTAGAGCGTCGAAGGTCCAGGATTCCATTTCAGAGTTTCGTCCAGGGATAATCTAAAGTCCTAAGGACTGGGTTCCTACCTTTATACTAAAGGTAGGGGTTGGACTACTCTGTGGCCCCACCTATGGGTGGGTCAGGGCAGAGGGGTGGCTACACCCCTTTCCCTTTGTCCAGTTCACGCCAAAGCAGGGGCCGCAAGCCCCTGATCCGGTTTGAACTGGGGTATGCACAGGGACACCAAAGGTGCCCCCAGTGCAGGACTTCAAAGCACCCGAAAGTGCTCCCGCCCAGCCCCAATACACATTATCCTGTCTGGGGAGGTGGTCACACCTCCCTGGGACAGGAAACCTATTGTCCAGGCCTCCCCTGCCGGAGTTTCATCCAGCAGCAGGAGGCCAGACTCGTGTCTGTGGCAGCAGCATCCATTTTGTGATGCCAGGGCTCTGGAAAGAAGTTACCGGACTAGTCAGAGTTAACATGTCTTTCCCTCTAGAAGGGTGGAATGCTACCCCCGCCGCCAGGATTGGCGGGGGGTAGTATTCCAAGATGTTTGACACCAAACACGACATGTTTAGGTGCAGCCATTCCAAAGTTAGCATTTTACCGCGAGGATATAATGCGCTTAAGAGTATATGGTCAGGCTGCACTACAAACAGTATCAGAGATGGTCTCCGAATGCTGCAGAGGGGCCCTGCTCATGCAGTGGCACCCTCTCACATAGAAACCATGCACTCTGCCTTTAGGATTGATAAGGCCTGCCTTAGGAGTGACTTATAGGTTTATATGTGTGTATGTATGTAGTGATATAGGTAACCTATATCACAGTAAGGGGTGCATGCACCACCTTACCCAGGCTGCAGTAGCAGACCTGTGGTGTCAGTTTGGATGGCCTTCCAGGGGTGGCATAATACATGCTGCAGCCCCTGGCAGGCCTCTGAGGTACCTATGCCCTTGGTACATAATATACCATATACTAGGGACTTATAAGGGCACTCCAGATCCCAATCAGTGATGTGCCTAAGGCACATGGAAACCATTTTAGAGAGGAAGCAGCTAGGCTGGGGTTCTGATTAGCAGGGCCCCAGCCAGACTAATGTCGAAAAACAGTGAAGCATCAGCAAAAAGTGGGGGTACCCATGTGAAGCAGATCCTACTCTCCT